>JBBBDQ010001992.1:417500-530000 GCA_037127315.1 Ascarosepion bandense | reverse complement strand
GAGTGTCAGGTTATATGGGGTGACAGGAAGTGGGTAAGAGAAGGATGAGAATACTGGTGAGAGTGGAGTGGACGGAGAAAGGAGCATGAGAGCGAGGATGCAGGTTAGTGAGATAGGAGATGACTATTGACTTTACATTTAAATTCTTGGAGATTGTAGCTGCGATGAAAGCAAGTAAATGGAGAGGAATTTCACAGGCGGGAAATGTGAGAAAAAAAGCTGATGGAGTAGAGTTTACGTTTAAATTTTATTGGTTTCACAGTAAAAGGGTGGGACCTAATTGCTAATCTTGTTGCTCGAGTAAATTTATACAGAAGCGCTTAAAATTTATCAGTGCAGGTGACAAATTGTTGTCGATCCCAATATACACAACTTTGAAGTTTACCCCTTACGCTTTGAGTACTTTGTATCTCAATGTCTTGAAATGAATCTCTTATGTGATTTTTCAAATCACCAACACTTTTTGGTTTTCGACTATAAAATTTGTCCTTGAATACTCAACAAACGAAGAAATCCATTGGGGTGAACGTGATGGTCAATCAATTAGATCTCTTCAACCTTTCCATTTCACAGGAAATGTTTTATTAAGATGCTCACGGACTGCTCTTGAATAATGTGAGTTTGAGTTTGAGTTTTGTTTAACGGCATATCAACACCTCTGTGGGTTATTTAATGCCGAAAAGGTAGTGTTTTAAGGGTTTTTTTTTAATGTTCGATTATAATGAAAAGGTTGAGTTAGTCAGATTTTAAGGAAACTTTTTTGTTTTTGTTCTTTTTTATTTTAGAAAACTGAAAATGCCTTCTAGTTTTGTATTCAAAAATGTTTTCCTGAGAATATTTTTCCTTTCAAAAATGTGTTATGGTAATAATTTTTTCTTCAAAAATATATTGTTGGTGATATTTTTCCTTTAAAAATATATATTTTTCTATAAAAGTCTATTTTTCTGTATATATTTCTATAAAAGTCTATTTTTATGTATATATTTCTATAAAAGTCTATTTTTATGTATATATTTCTATAAAAGTCTATTTTTATATTTTCATAGTGTTTTGACCCCAGTTTGGGGGTTAACTATTTGTCCATATTTGGAACTCTAACAGGTGCTACTACCCAGGGTCAGGGTGGACCTGAGAATAACAGCAATTAAGAAGTGGTTCCATGCTCCTCACAACCTCCCAATGAGAGGCCTTGCTGCCGGATGCAGTTTAACGTCATGCCCAGGACCTGAATAATGTGAAGGGGCCTTATCTTTTTCGAGATAAAGATCGTGTGAATTAGATTGGGAAATGAAACGTGTCATTTTCGAAAGGATCAATTCAAAGTTGGAAACAGCATGTTTGAAAAAGGCCCTAAATTTAGCAAGCGCAAGGTAAGATCCGAAGCAGTGACATACGTACACTGAAAAATCATTCAATGAAACGTCATATCAGACAATGGCCTTTCGCTTGACATCGATTTTAACAGCGACTAGTGAGATCGTGCAAGATCGACAGGATGTGCGGTGTGGTGCATTGGATATCGGCTCGGAACGAGAAACCGGGAAGCCGAGTTCGAATTCCAGCTGAATTCATTGCATTCACTTATGTGCGAATACCCTTGGGAAAGGTATTAATCCGTCTCTTCCCTCCAGTTATGGGTTAAATAACAGGATAGATTGGGTTCTGTAGCTTTGGTCGGCAACTAGTCTACCGCAGAAAGCAATGACAACCTACTGCGGGATAATTTTCTGCCCAGTCATTCATGTATCTGTCGAGACATGATCGCCCAAGCGTGTATCACGTATGGCACTTAACTGACTGAGTGAGATCGACTTTAACAAATGGATAGCAGAGCAGGTTTTGGGAGAGGTTACAAGACAAGATATATTAAGAGCCTCAAGCGACAGGAAGAGGTAGACAGGTTATAGGAGGTGTTAGGAAGTGGGTAAGTGAAGACTGACTGTGGCCATGTTGATAAGTCGTAGAAAACGAATCAATCAGTAAGGGAAATAGTGGTTAGCTACACATGCATGTCTTTTAGATTTATTTACATTCTCTGGAATATAAATGTATAGAAATGTTTTTTAATAATCATATCGCCCAAAGCAATAAATTTTACTGCCACTGTTTTGCAGGGGGTTACATAGGAAAGTGAGTGAGATAGGAGATGACTAATGACTTTACATTTAAATTCTTGGAGATTGTAGCTGCGGAGAAAGCAAGTAAATGGAAGGGAATTCCACAGGCGGGAAATGCGAGAAAAGAAGCTGTTGGACTAGAATTTGCGTTTACAATTTATTGGTTTCACAGTAAAACGGTTGGACCTAGTTGCCAATCTTGTTGCTCGAGTAAATTCATATATATCAGCCATCTTCATCACTTTTTTTTCGAGTAGATTAACCACCATTTGTGGGGAATATTAAAGTCATTACTCGTGTTTTCTTATAAGGAATCAGTCGGTATTCACTGACGAAACAGCCGACTTCGGTTGAAAGGTATTAAATATTTCTTTTCAAATATACATTTAAAAAATGACTAGTCGATTTCAGTGTGGTACTAGATTGTATCAGTGTACCTCCGTTTTAAAGCTGAACTAGCTAAATGTAACTACCACTTCTATTCTAATAGTTACTTTTCTCGCACTTCTCGTCTATGGAATCTCTTTCAGATTCCTGGCGTCCCTGTCGCCTACAATCTACGAATATTCAATTGCGAGGACTATCACCATATTCTGTTTTCTTGAATACTTCATAGTTCTTTTATTTACTCCACATCACTAAAGATCTTCTCATTCTCTTTAATACTTTCAAAAATCTAATAAAATTCAAAGGCTAAAAACAGAAACACAAAGCTATATTTAAAAACCGCCATGTCAATAGAAAAGCTTCTTTTTCGTGGCCTTTCACCACCATGTTTGTTTTGATGAGCTTTAGTTTTCTTGTCTGCTTGAGTCCCATAAAATTATTAAAGCCCTGGTTTAGGTGATGTTCATATGAATTTTATATGTTAGCTTCTCGTAAAATTTCTCACTGATATATTGGTTCATCTAGCTACACCAAGTTTTATATACAGTGTATGCTAAAACCGTGAAACTTGATACACGATGGTCAGTTGTTACTGCGTATTCATCACAGAATCTGCATTTCAGGTTAACACAATTTTTCTGCATATGCAACAAAAAAAAACTGTTTCAGCTCTTAATCCCGTGACTGCTCAGCCATTGATGGTATCGGGTGTGTCTACATCGGGGGGGGGGGGGGGGAGCAAACTGCAGTTCGCGGGCCTCATGCGACACTTCGACATTTAATATGCTGCTCGTCAAAATATGTTGACTAAGCTCTCTTTTACATCACAGTCAATATAAAATATAAATAAGAAAAACCTCAAGCTTTATAATTATTTATTGGGTCTGAATTGAGACTCCGTTGGATTTAAGCATAAGTTTAATGTTCGTGGTTAGTAAAAAATTGAAGAATATATATCCTAACTTTAATGTTAGACCGATGCGGGGGAATTGTTCTTTAGTGATAAGAAAAGGAATCGGGAGTGAAAGAAAGGATTAAAAATCTGGTAGACAAATGATTGAAAATAGTCGCTATATAACAGAGGTGGCCCACTTGCAGCTCAGGGAAATATATTGACTGAACACCTTCTTACATCACAATCAATATAAAAGAAAAATAAACAAAATGTAAAACTTTGCATTTTAGTCCTGGATATGACGGTAAAAAGCATCCGGCAGCAAGGCCTCTGATTAGGAGGGGGTGAGAAGCATAAAACCACCTCTTAATTGCTGTTGTTCCCAGGTTCTCCCTGACCCGGTGTGGTAGCACCTGTTAGGGTCCCAGCTAAGAGAAAACTATCAGTATAGCCCGGCGTTGCTCGGGTGTAATGAAAACTTTAAAACTAATCTATGGTCCTGGAGCTCAGACTCATTTGACGTTGGCACGAAACACTAAAAAGCAATAGTTGTTTCCAGTTAAAGCGAAACCGTAGACTGAAAGTAAAATGAATGGATGTAAGTCAAATTTTGATTTCTTGGTATCGATATCAAATAGGTTTTTTCGTCATAAACTTAATTTTGAAGGCTAAATAAGCCCTCTGAGTAAATGGTATCATGGCTGAGACTAAGAACTACAATTATACCTACTTAGAGTCAAGCCCGAAGCAAAAACTAAAATAAAAGGGCTGAAAAAATAGACATACAGGCAGATAAACGCACACAAACATCTTGCCTTTTATATACATATATATTATCGATTTTCTGCAGTATCGTAAGAACTGCAACCTTGAAACGTCTGAATATGGTTACTTATGTTATTGTTTACGTGTGTATCAAATTTTATTAAAATCGGACCACTCCTTCTATAACCCGATTTTTTCGATTATCGATTTTCTTTATTTGTCGGGGATAGCTCGACACAAAACCTAGCTAAGAACACTCGCAGACGCTTATAGTACAACTGTGTACATTTTCAAGAAAATCGGTTCAGCCGTTTCGGAGTCTATAGGTAACGGACACACACACACACACAGACAAAGTTCCAATTATAAATAAGTTTATAACCTCCAAACTTGGATCAAAACACTATGAAATTATAAATAATATTTTAAGAGAAATATATACATACAAGTAGACTTTTATAAAAAAAAAAAAAAGATATATTTTTGAAAAAAAAAATGTTACCAATACATTTTTTAAGAAATAATTATTACCATAAAACGCTTTTGAAGAAAAAAATTATTCTCAGCAAAATATTTTTGAATACAAAACTAAAAGCAATTTTCAGTTTTCTAAAATAAAAAAAATTAAAAACAAAAAAATTTCATTCTAAAAGAAAAATATTACCAACAATACTTTTCTGAAGGAAAAAATTATTACCAAAACAGAAAATTATTACAAAACGAGAAAACTTCTTCAGTTTCCTAAAAAAATAATTTAAATTTTTTTTTTCAACAAAATCTGACTAGTCAACCTTTCTCGCTACAACCAGACATTAAAAAAAATACCTTAAATCACCCACCATTTTTGGCATTAGATAACCCACAGAGGTTGATATACCGTTAAACAAAACTCATACTCAAATTTAAATTCCACTGCATTTGTTTTTGCACTCTTACAACGTTCATGTTGTTACAATAGGTACGTTATTGTCTAATTGCTATTATTATTATTATTATTATTATTATAGTTTGACAATAGATAGCATCGAGAAAAACAAAATAAGAAAAAAGTATCAACTTGAAGTCTGTTCTTTTCCTACAAATAATTTCAATGTGACGCGACGCGTCGTCTATTGACGCAGCCGCGCGTTCATCAAGTTCATTTGAAGATTTTCCTTGATCTAATTTGAACAGACTATATTCTACTTAATTGCTGAAGACATCCAGCGACAAAATTGGCATCGGAAGAGACAAAGGACTGTCTGCTGAACTTTAAACAAAAAATAACAAGTATAAAAGTCTTTCTGTTTTTTGGGGGATATTTTTTTCAAGCGTATCCTTATTAGGAATATAGAAGGATCTTTGAACTGTGAAAATTGCTTTCTTTATTTTCTTGAAATATTTGTTCCATTCATGAACTAAGAATGTTCTTATGTACCATGTTGAATCTTAATAAAAACTGGAATTACATGACAATGGCCACCATCTCTTTAACTAAAGCTGATAGTGCGTAAAACTTTGGTGAGTTAATTTAGTTAATTTCGAGTACTTTCAATCTTTTTTAAGATCGTCCTTAGGGCCACATTACAAAGACAAGTTTATTGTAACTGCGTTTTATTGTCATAGTGTTTTTTGATAAACACACTCGCACGAACTCTTATACGATGGTCATTCAATAAATAAGGTGAACCTTTCGATATAAGGAATTCTAATACAGATAGAAGCTTACTTTTTTTAATTTTTTTTTAATTTACTTCTTTTTTAAAGGGATTTACTTTTTGGGGGCAGATTGAAAAAAAAACTTTGAGAGTTTTGGAGATTAACAAAGATGGCCAACCAAGAAGCATGCTCCAGAATTGAACAGAGGTCTGTTATCAAATCTTTGGTTGCTGAAGGGTGCGAACCAGTTGAAATTCATAGGAGAATGTCAACTGTGTATGGCGCCACATGTTTTGGCCAAAAAATGTCTACAAGTGGGCTAAATTGTTTAAAGAAGGACGGAGCAGTGTTGAGGATGAAGATAGGCCTGGGAAATCTACAGAAGTGGGGTCTCCTGAGGTGATCGAATCAGTCAATGACCTCATTCAGTCTGACAAAAGGGTGACAGTGAATAACATTGCAAGGACTTTGAGCCTATCTGTTGGGACTGCACACAAAATTGTCCATTATGACCTTGCCTACTCAAAGGTCAGCTCACACAGCAGCCCAAACGGTGCGGACCATCAACGAGCTGGGCTGGAAACTGCTGACTCATTCCCCTTACAGCCCAGACCTTGCCCCTTCAGACTTTCACCTGTTTGGTCCCTTGAAAGCGTTCACGAGAGGCACAAAGTTTGAAAGTGACGATTAAGTCAAAAGTGCTGTGAGCGATTGGTTGTGACATTAATCCAAAGAATTTTACGCTGAGGGAATATGGAAGCTTGTGCAGAGATGGGAAGAGTGTGTGACACTGCTGGGAGACTACGTTATAAAAAGGTAAGCTTCTATCTGTATTACAAGTCATTATACCAAAAAATTCACCTATTTATTGAATGACCCTCGTAGATATTTTAACATTTTAATTTATCATGTGTAGCTATGGATTTTTCTTTTCAAAACAGGCGTTTTAGTAGAAATGAAAAATAGAATTAAATGTTTTATTAAATGCACCTTTGTGATACACTCGTAAGAAAGTACATGGGTTAGAAAAACAACATCGCGTTCCTTGATAAATTTCATATTAACATCATGAAACTGAGTAGAGAACGAGAAAGGATTATAATAAAATTAATCGACATAGTATGTCAATATTGTTCAATGAAACATGTTTAAATAAAGATATCATACTTAAATACACAAACACCCCACACACACACACACACACACACACACACACACACACACACACACAGATAGATAGATAGATAGATAGATAGATAGATAGATAGATAGATAGATAGATAGATAGATAGAGTGCTGTGGGTAAATTTTCACCATTTTTTCAAGGTAAAATTCACCATTTTATCAAGGTAAAATGAAATTAATCAAGAAAAACACTGCACTTTTTTTCCATACCTAAGTACATTTGATCTTCTACGCAACTCTTTATTGAAAATGATCTCAGGGAGAGCGAAAGAACTTGGGTAAGAAAAAATTACGGCACCTTCCTTGAAGCTGCAAATTAGCATCAAGAAAATTAGATAACTAGAAAAGCTTATTCCAAAAATAGACATTATATGTCTATATTATTCAATGAAACACGTTTGAATGCTGCTTATTATATATATATATATATATATATATATATATATATGGGGTTGCATGATAAATGTAGTCGTTTTTTTTTTGTTTTTTTTGTTTTTTGCTAGGTGTCGATGTTCTCGGCATTGAGCACTTTTATTTACTGCGCAGGCAAGCGTTTGCTTTTTGATTTTTTTCTCTTTACCTTGTTTCTGGTTTCGCTTGAGCGTAAATATATATATATATATATATTTTTTTTTTTTTAATTCTGATACTTCAATCCAAGGGAAAAAAGCAGGAAGGTAAATTCCAAAAACCCGATCCTAATTAATATTAAAAATTTTATTTTAATATTAGAAAATGATACAGGAAGAGAGCTCCATGTAATAAAATATTACAGAGCAAATATAAATTAAAAAAGGATTAATTCAATGATGTTGAATTTTAATTTATATATATATATATATATATATATATTCCATTTTTAAAATTGGCTAGCCACGTGTGGAAATTAAAATCAAAATATGGAAAAGACCCAAACATAATGTGGAGCATTATAAAAACAGCCAAGCCTTACAACGGTGGACAAATATGTAGACTGTGCCAAGAATAAAAATTAGAAATTATGACATTCCCAAATAAAGACGAACTGTTAAATGAAAGAACAGAAATTATGACTAAATGCATCCACACTAAGAAATACTTCTTAGTCTCTTACAAACATGGATGAAAACGCCATAACCCGTTTTAATTTAAAAATTGTGCGTTCATAAATTCTCTGCCACGTGAACGTTCAAATAAAACACCGTTACAAGAGCGTTCTTAAAAATAAAAATGGTAAACTGTAAAATCAGTTATTAACAATCGCCTGAAGAAACCATTCATGGCAGAAACCTGGGTAGCGAAATAACTCGTTTGAAAATGGAAAATTTTCAAAAGTTATACAATATAATTGTATCGAACACTTTTTAATACAAACGTGTATGTGCTTTGTGGTACAGTGGATATCGGCTCGGAACAAGAAATCGGAGAGCCGAGTTCGAATTCCAGTTGAATTCATTGCATTCACTTACGCGCAAATATCCATGGGAAAGGTATTAATCCGTCTCTTCCTTCCAGTTATAGGTTAAATAACAGGACAGATTTGGTTCTATAGCCTTGGCTGGCAACCAGTCTACCGTAGAAAGCAATGACAACCTACTGCGGGATAATCTTCTGCCCAGTCAGTCATGTCTCTTTCGAGACATGATCGCCCACGCGTGTTTCACGTATGGCACTTAACTGACTGACTGACTGACTGTACTGGTCTAACCATATTATGACTAAACACTAAGTATTAAACAATATATATATATATATATATATATATATATATATATCCCTCTAATAAACACAAAGAATAAATTCTAGCCATAAGGCCATAAAATCTATACTCCATCTTCTAATGTTAAATCTGTCTACAAAATTCCCGACACTTTCATTAATCATCTATATTTCCTACCCACTCCACTTTTTTAAAAATTCTAACGGACAATTTACAAGACTTTTTCCCTTATCACTAACCCCCACCAACATCCCACACACAACTCGCCAAATATAAGAAAATAGGCTTTCCATTCCTTTCCACACTACCTGATGAGACATTGTAATTTCAATATCGAAACAAAATGTACACATTGTAGTGGATAAAAAAAATTGTACATGTTCTAAAATATAATTTATAATAAATATTCACAGCTCTATAATTATATATCGAGCACTGTGTTTTTAAATTAATGTTTTGGACGTTGTAAATTTGTCTTCTTTCCTTATTCACTCGGATATATATATATATATATATATATATATATATATATATATATATTGAATAATTTATACATATAATTTTATATAATATAGACTTTATACTGATCCTTTCCAGTTCTCTAATAAGATTCTTGATGTTAAGATGAAATTCACCAATTATGTTGCCGTCGTTTTTTTCTTCCCAAATACTTTCGATCTCCTCCAAGATTAACTTCAGGCTTTAATTGCAAAGATAAACTTATTGTAACGGTGATAAAATCTGCATTATGTGGTGCTGGTGATTAAAAATAAGCATTTGCGAACGATCACTGATATAATTATTTTAAAATTCTAAATTTATTGGATTATTGTTTATTTATTTATTTATTTTTATCTATTTACTAGCATCATAACCCGGCGTTGCCCGTACAACTCAGGACATTTTTAGTAGTAGGAGAAGATGCCAATAAGAGGAGTAGATGGAAATCATTTATTGAAAGTTGGAAAGGAGAGCTGAGGCTGTTAGTAACTATTTTCAGCATTAAGAAGAAGGCACTGAATGCTTGTTGCTGTTGTATTCGAACGGAGTATAAGGTGTAGTTTTATTGCCGGTCATACTTTTGTCTCCTTCTAAGGAGGATGGGAGTTCTTTGATCTGGAAAAGAATAGAAAACATTTACAGGAAGTGGAGTTAGTGATAAATAAGATAGAAGTTTACCTGTTTTAAATGTAGAAAGTCAAACTGAACCCAGTTTAGCAATCTCAGTGCCGCGGCAGTAAAGCATGTATAAGGAGTTTTCACATTTTTTGTTGACCAAATGAATTTTTAAATGTAGAAAGTCAAACTGAACCCAGTTTAGCAATCTCAGTGCCGCGGCAGTAAGGCATGTATAAGGAGTTTTCACATTTTTTGTTGACCAAATGAATTTTTAAATGTAGAAAGTCAAACTGAACCCAGTTTAGCAATCTCAGTGCCGCGGCAGTAAAGCATGTATAAGGAGTTTTCACATTTTTTGTTGACCAAATGAATTTTTAAATGTAGAAAGTCAAACTGAACCCAGTTTAGCAATCTAAGTGCCGCGGCAGTAAGGCATGTATAAGGAGTTTTCACATTTTTTGTTGACCAAATGAATTTTTAAATGTAGAAAGTCAAACTGAACCCAGTTTAGCAATCTCAGTGCCGCGGCAGTAAAGCATGTATAAGGAGTTTTCACATTTTTTGTTGACCAAATGAATTTTTAAAACATCGGAATAAAAATTAAATATAAAGGCTCATTTTTTTTTTAGTCGCGTTTGACACGTGTGATTTGATTTCTGTGACGCAGTTTCGAGACCATCTTAGATCTTAGATGTTTTACGGAGCAAATGTAAAAAATCGGCTACATTGGCCAAAAAATGCGAAAGGGAAAATTGCTGAACTTAAACTCAAATTGTATGTGACGACCTGGCAACTCAGAACATTTTAGCAGTAGGAGAAAATGTCAATGAGAGAAGTAGATGGAAATAATGAATTGAAAGTTGGAAAGGAGAGCTGAAGCAGTTAGTAACCATTTTCAGCATTAAGAAGGCGGCATTGAATGCTTGCTGCTGTAGTATTCGAACGGAGTATAAAGTGCTAAATTACTTGGAACGCAATGTTTACAATATTAACACAAATATCAAATCTCGTGATGCAATAATGTTTATAATATCAAATGGATAAATTCATATAAAACTCGGTTATATAAAATAATTATATAAAAAATTGTTATTTTGAAATTGTTAAAAAATTCCATTGAAAAAATCTATTTTCTTTCGTTTTGCGTAAACGTGATGTGGTGTTTTGTGGGACATTGTAAACAACATTGCGTTTGTTTTTGTTTCAAAATTACGGGGGAAAATTTTCATTTTTTGTTGACTAAATGAATTTAACGTAAAAATAAAAATTATTTATTTTGTTTTACTGAAATTAGAAATATAAAAACTCGTACGCTCTCAGTTCAGGAATTTTTAAGGATATTTAAAAATGTAAACATGTAACTTTAGAGGAAAAAGTTACATTAATGCCACACGAATTACAGACACTTGATTTTCTGCATGTAATATTTAGCGAAAAAAGCTTTATTTTTTTTCTGAAGTATGAAATATTAAATCTGAAAAAAAAGACTTAAATAATTAAAATAAACATAGGCATTTTTTTTTTTACATATTTTGTTTTTGTTTGAAAAACACTTTCTTTTAAATATTTCTTTTGTTGTAAAATTACGGGGAAAAATATTCCCACTTTTTTGTTGACCAAATGAATTTTTAAAACGTCGGAATAAAAATAAAATATAAAGGCTCATTTTTATTATATTTTTTTTAATAAAAAATATTTTTGTCGCGTGTGATTTGATTTCTGTGACGTACTTCAGCAACCATCTTAGATCTTAGATGTTTTACGGTACAAATGTAAACAATCGGCTCCATTGGACAAAAATTGCAAAAGGGAAAATTGCTGAACTTAAACTCAAAAAGTGTGTGTCGACCTGGCTTCCCTGTAGATATGTGTCCCTAGAAAGTTTGAATGGCGTAGCTTAAAAAATGTAGGCGTGCATAGGGAACAGTCACACACAGACTCACAGATTGCTAAATAAATGTTGTTGATTGTTGGTTGGTTAGTTTTTATTATAAAGAGCCTTGAGAAATTGAAGCTTTGGCTTATTTTGCGTGGTGTTGTCAACAAAGTATTTCCTGTATTGTGAAGGTGGATAGGATTTTTTTCAGAAGCTGTGCAACAGGACTAGTATCCGAAAAAATAAGGCGTAACACGTCTTGATCTAAACATATTTATAAATGGAACTTTGTCTGTGTGTGTGTGTGTGTGTGTGTGTGTGTGTGTGTGTGTGTGTGTGTGTGTATCCGTTACCTATAGACTCCGAAACGGCTGAACCGATTTTCTTGAAAATTTACACAGTTGTACTATAAGCGTCTGCAAGTGTTCTTAGTTAGGTTTTGTGTCGAGGTACCGCCGATAAATATCGAAAATTGATAATCAAAAAAATCGGGTTATAGAAGGAATAGTCCGATTTAAATCAAATTTCATACACTCATAGAAAAAGACATAAGAAACGATATTCAGAAGTTTCTAGGCTGCAGTTCTTACAATAGTGCAGAAAATTTTATATTGATACCAGGAAATCAAAATTTGACTTACATCCATTCATTTTTCTTTCAGTCTACGGTTTCGCTTTAACTGGAAACAACTATTGATTTTTAGTCTTTCGTGCCAACCTCCAAAGAGTCTGAGCTCCAGGACAATGGATTAGTTTTAAAGCTTTCGTTACACCCGAGCAACGCCGGGCCATACTGCTAGTAATATTATACACATCAAACCGATATATGTACTTACAAATCAATTTTCATAGAACTACCTAAGAAGCTAGGTACACAGGAATGTGAACTCTACCGAACAATCAGCTTGATGAGCCACATAACAAAACTCATCACCCGGTCTCTGATGGAAAGATCGTCAGCAGAAATGGGCCAGAGATGGGACAAGAACAGTGCGGGTTCGTTAAAGATGCCGGGCAAGGAAGGTGAAACTCATGTTCAGAATGCTGTCAGAAAGATGAATACAAATGAAAAAAGGCCTGCATTTGTGATCTATAAACTATACAAAGGCATTTGACAAAGTACTCCACAGAGACTGGTTAGAGTTGCTCGTCATCTCGACATTTTTGTGAAAGACATTAGGATAATCAAGAACCTATATATGTTAACGGATCTATTCAACCTGTACAGCGAAACAATTCTGAGAGAAATGGTCACTATGTCATTAATGGTCACTATCTCAACAATATAACATACGCAGATTATAGTGCTGTTAGCAGAGACGGAAGAAATGCAGGACTTCCTGTGTAAGGTATCAAGAATAAGCGAGAAGAAAGGACTAAGCATAAAGTTCAAGAAAACTGAATATATGTTCACCAGTAAAAATAAGACACCAAAATGCCACCTGCAACTCGAAGAAAGAAAAATAAACAAGAAAAGAAATTTAAATATCTGAGAAGCGTTCTGATAGGAGATGGGAAGTACGGCACTGAGATCCAAAGACTCATTGGCATGACCAAGGACGCATTTCAAAAGCTAACCAGAATACCGAGTGACATTAAAATCTCACTGGAAACAAAGAACAAAGTGCTGGACTGGTGTGTGATAGGTGTCCTTCTGTATGGAAGCGAATATAAGACGATCTCTTCAAGAATAAAGAAGAGACTCGAAACAGCACACCCACACACACACAAACATATATATAGTGTTAGGAGGCAGCAAATAATTTCCCAAACATATACTGTTAAATATAAGAGACAACGAATGTCTATTATGTTTACTCATGAACCGTTCTAAACATCGTATTTTGGTTTTAATTTCAGGTGAAAATGAAGACAAAAATTATCCAACCTTTGGATAATTTTTATGAAGTTTGTTTGCTATTTGGTAACTGTTATTGTTGCTTAGCAAAGTTTCATGTAAACACAAGAGAAAATCGTCGCTGATGGTGGATATCTTTATGTTAACTTTCCTGTAACCTCTCTGAAGATGGCTCATGTGATCCGAAAGCTTACAACCAACTTAATAAAAAAAATATCCAAATATTGGAGAATTTTTGTCTTTATTTTCACCTGAAATTAAAGCCAAAATACAATGTTTAGAACGGCTCATGATTAAACATAATAGACATTCATTGTTTCTTATATTTAACAGTATATATATATATATATATATATATATATATATGTGTGTGTGTGTGTGTGTGTGTGTGATTAATTATATATATTATATTATGATATATATATGACTAAATAAAGAAAAAAAAGAGAAAAAACTATATTTTTCTCGCCTACGTGTTTTGTCCAGTGATGGACTTTATAAAAGTAAAGAGTTGAAATGAATTTTATTTTATATAAAGTTTTTATTAACAAAAAATTATTTACTAGTAGAAAAAAATAAACGGTCATAAATATTTTTAAGATTAACGAAAATTATGAAACATCTAAAAAAAACTTTATAGTTCATGTTTGAAGATAATTTTTTATATGCAGTGTTAGGCGGTGAGATGTTGTGAGATGCATAAAAGATGAAAGTTAAGAGTTTTTCTTTTGAATCTTTATATTTTTGATGTATGAGTTGTCATCGGAAAGTAAATATGGATATCAATATATATGTACATATGCATATCCTCGAACTTATAAAAATATTTTTGGTGCTCGATGTAATATAACAGAACCATAACTTATATATTAATAAATACACATATTATCCGAGCTCGGTAGTACAATTCGGAGTTTTACGCACTATAAGATGCACCTGATGAATGCATAGTGCATAAAACTCATCGTTTATATATATATATATATATATATATATATATATATTATTCTACTGATACTAACAAGGCTCTTAATAATTTATTATTAAGAGCGATCTTAAAAATAAAAACGGTAAAAGGTAAAATCAGTTATTAAAAATCGCCTGAAGACACCACTCATGGTAGAAACCAAGAACTCGTTTAAAAATGAAACATATATATATATATATATATATATATATATATATATATAGTACTGTGCAAAAGTATTAGGACAAGAAGTATTTTATCTTTTATGGGGCATATTGACAGAAAATGAACAATTTAATGAAAGTAATTTTATTTTATTTGCTCAACAAATACTTTAACAAGAAAAAATACTTGTTACATTTAGTATAATATCCTTTTGCTTTGATCAGAGCATTCATCATGTCAGGCATTAACATCACAAGCTTCTTCAGTGTATTTAATCGTATCTCCTGCCAAGCAGTTTGTATTTATTCCCAAATTGTGTCTTGCAAATTAACATTAGATTTATCAATTTTTTATCCAAAATATCTCATAGATGTTCAATAAGATTGAGACCAGGGCTTTATGCTGACCAATTCAAATTTCGAAGCCTTCCTTTCTCTTCCTTTTTAGTTAAATAATTCTTACAAAGGTTTGACTTTTCACCCTGTATTTGAATTTCAATGAGGTTTTTAGGAAAATCACCCCTATCCTAATACTTTTGCACACTACCGCTAGTGTGAAAAAGTTTAGGTTAGTGCGTCTAGGTTAACTGCTTTGCTTCAAACTTGGACTGAAACTCGACTGATTTGATAGCAGTCGGATATTCCCCCACGAAACCATCGGCGCAATGTCAATGAAAAACTAATTTCATAGCGTGTAATGTATTTTACGAAATGTAAACAATGCTATTAGCGAGAATGTTCTATCTAATAACCGCTTCGAACGGGTGTTGTACAACGTAACCAGAAATCATAGCATAAAGCTTTAAATAGCTGCTTAAATTTTCCTCTCTTTACAGTGGTCAATCTCAAGTGAGAGTATATATATATATAATCCGAGTGAATACAGAACGAAGAAGGAATTTTACAACGCCCAGAACATTAATTTAAAACAGTGCTTACACACAACTGACCAAGTATAAGAAAAGAAATTTAAAATTTAAAATTTAATAGAAAAAATCGGTTTCCCAACTGTGATCTAATTAAAAATTAAAAATTTAATAGGAAAAATTCTATTTCCTAAATACAAAATTAAGATTAAATATACAAATTTACATTAATTATAAAGACTCTGCTTAAATACAAAAATATTCTGTACAAAATAAGCATCCCAACCCCTACCTGCTCTTCTAAGAAATCCAAAGGATATAGTTTAGTCACAAGATAATAAAAGCTTACATTCTAACTGCTAATGTTAAATCTGTTTAGAAATCAAAGACTCTCATTAATCAACCATTTTACCTACCCACCACTTACTTCAAAATTCTAACGGTCAATCCACGAGACTTGTTCCCTTATCACTAACCCCCACCAACATCCCACACACAACTGACCAAATATAAGAAAAGAGGCTTTCCATTCCTATCCACACCGCCTGATGAGACATTGAAGTTTCAATGTCGAAACAAATGTACGATTTGTAGTGGATATATATATAAAAAAAATTATGTACATGTTCTAAAATATAATTTATAATATATATATATATATATATATATATATATATATATATATATATATATTAAACGAGTTATTTTCTACCTTGGTTTCTACCATGAGTGGTGTCATCAGGCGATTTTAATAAATTTTAAGTTATTAAAAATCGCCTGGAGACTAAGGTAGCGACATAACTCGTTTAAAAATGAAAAATATTCAAAAGTTCTACAATATAATTGTATAGAACACTTTTTAATACAAATGTCTACTAGTCTAACCCTATTAGGAGCAAAAACTAAGTATCAAACAATCAATTAATATATATATATATATATATATATATATATATTGTATGTGTATTTTGGCAGCATTTTTTCATTAATGCAGGTTTCATTGAATAATATGAATAATTTAAACAATTTAAACCTGGTTTGAATACGATCAGTTTTGATACTTCCAATAACGTTCTCAAATGCCTGTAATCAGATCAGGGACCACAACGTCACTATTTTGTCACTGTTTTCAGCCATCCACCACGGTAGGGATGGACTTGTATTTTCAATTTAATTCTCTTTATTGTTAATAACTTAAATTTTCTATGTTTACTGTGTGTTAATATTTATTCTCTGATAATGGCTTATGTGAGCCGAAAACTTAGGCCCGATAAAAAAATCAACAATTACTGTGATTTTTTCTTGTCTTTCAATGATATCACCATCAAGTATATCAGACGGTATGAACGGATCCTACACAAAATTAATAGACAAAACTTGTCTATGTTATTCAATGAAACCTGCATTAATATATATATATATATATATATATTCGCAACAGTACAAAATTATTGGTACTATTTATTGGATTTTTGAGGAAATAAAAGATTGTGCTTCAGGGGATTAATTTAAAAATTTAAGATTCCTACAAATTTTTAAAATAGTTTTTAAATATTCGATTTAATGTTTTAAGTTTTATATTTTAAATCGATTGCATATATTTATTTATAGAATAAAAAGTGTGAGAGGCCGTGAACGTTTAATTTAAAGTGTATATATATTATTGTTGTTGCTATGCATATTATGATACATTAAGTGTCCCTAATGGTAATTGTGAGACTATACGTGTTTCGAGTCTAAAGTTGATTCTCTTCAGGCGAATAAACTTGTGACTTTACGTATCGAGATCCTTTTGCTTTTTTCATGGCCAATGTATTGTGTATAAATAGATAAATCAAGTGGTGACCACCAAGTTGAAGGGATTGTGGGGTTCTTTAAAATTGTTATGGGTCATCTGGTTCTTTTTATTGCTTTGGGGATACTATTTGAATTTGGTGTGTGTATGTGTGTGTGTATGTGTGTGTCTAAGTGTGTTTTTTGTTTGTTTGTTTTTTTCGGTGTGTGTGTTTTAGGATTTTCATGTTGTTTTGTTCAGTGAAGGTTTGTAAATTTTTATAAATACTTCTTCCTGCATTATAAGTGTGTCATAATCTGCATTTTGGTAGATAGGCATTATTCTGAATTTACCTCCACTGCATTCATATAAACGTTGGGAGACATACAATTTCTTGTTATTTGCTATTTTGATGTTACTTTTATTCAGGCATTGTGTCGCCCCCACGTATATTTTTGCGCATTTATCGCGTAAACTACATCTTTCTAGTTGCAGCTCAGATTCGTTTTTATTTCGAATGTAGATGTGTTTTCAAACTTGAAGTGTTTTCCTTCTATCATTATGTTGCATACTCCACATCTGTTTTTGCTGCATTTTGTGACCCTCTATGTTCGGTGTTGTTCGAATGTCGATGAAATTAGGATGTCTTTTAAATTTTGGGGCTGCTGTTTGCTATTAATAATTTAATTTAATTAATTTCTTGAAGATTTCCTGTATTTTATCATATTTGTTGAGTAATTGCTGATGTGTTTTTATCTTTGTGAATAATTCTGGATTGTTTTTGTTGTGTGTGGAAACTTATGCTAGAATGTTTTCTTTTTTTCGTGTTTTTCTTGTTTTATTTATTTATTTATTTATTCCGGAGGGATTCTCATAGTATTTTTTAAATTATTTTTATGCTAGTTGAAAACCCTTGTTTATTGGTGAAGTGGGATATCCTCTTATTTATAATGTTTTTCGTAGTTCACGCTAGAATATAGTTTTAAAGAATTACCATTGGCTAAAACGTGCGAAAGGAAAAATTGCTGAACTTCAATTCAAAAAGTATGTGTCGACCTGGCTTCCCTGTAGATATGTGTTCCTTGAAAGTTTGAATGGCATAGCTTAAAAAATGTAGGCGTGCATAGGGAACTGTCACACACAGACTCACAGATTGTCTTTTATATATATATAGATAAGTTATATTATGCAGAAGTAATTTATCTACCGAATGTTTATTATATTCAACCTACAAGTTCTGTTTCTTTAATTCACTCAGTGATACACACTTGTTCGATCATGTCTCTCCGGACTCTTGAGTGACTAGGTGGAATATTTAAGCACAGTTGTTTCTGTAATAGACTCTTTGCCAACAAACGATGTGTGACACAGTTTGTCATGCTGCTTAAACCTGGAGAGAGAAAATATATATTAAAATAATTATATTTTCACACAATTTTTTTTTCTTTTTTTAATCGTGTCACCCTAAGCAAGGCATTCCACTGCCACTATAGCGCAGGGGGTTACATAGAGGGATTGGGTATAGGAAATGTCAGAAGGAGGGTGATAGACGACTTAGGATCTACATAGGGAGAGAGTTGGAGAGAGTGGGTGTGAGTTAATGTGTTAGGAGGTGACTATTGACCCTACATTTAAACTCCTGGAGATTGTAGCCGTCAGGGAAGCAAGCATACGGTAGGGAATTCCACAGGCGGGAAGTGCGAGGAAAGAAACTGTTGGAGTAGAAATTGCGGTTACATTTTACCGGTTTCACTGTAAAAGGGTGGGACCTAGTTGCCAATCTAGTATCTCTAGCACATCTAGGGGGCACCAGTGATTTAAGTTCGTCAGAGCAGAAGCCATGAAAGTATTTATAGAAGAGGCACAGGGAAGCCACGTCACGCCGGTGAGAGAGATACTGCAGGCGGTCAGCCAAGTCGGTATCAATCACATTACAGATTCTTCGCTGTATTTTGTCAAGAACCCCGAGGAGAATAGAAGGGGCACCCGACCAGATGTGACAGCAGTACTCAATACACGGGCGGATGGTGGATTTATATAAGTGCAGGATAGATTCAGGCGGAAAGTATTTCCGGGCCCTGCACAGAGAGCCGACTTTCATAGCTGCGGATTTAGCAATGGATTCGACGTAGTCATTCCACTTGAGGTCCGCTGAGAGTGTCAGGCCAAGCAGGCGTAGTGATTTACTCTCTGGGAGGCAAGCCTGTTCCATGCTAATGGGAGGGATGTGCGTTTGTCTGTGGTGGTTAATTGACAGCAGCTTCGTTTTGGAAGAATTGAATTTTACGAGCCATTTCGTACCCCAATCCACCACGGACTGGAGGTCCTTCTCAAGCTCGGCAGCGAGGGTCGCCTTGTCACCTACACCAGATTTTTGATTGAGGCGAGAGTAAACTGTGGTATCATCGGCATACATGCCTACTTGTGATCTTATGGTATCGGGTAGATCATTGATATAGATTAGAAAGAGGGCAGGACCTAGGATAGAGCCTTGTGGTACACCCGCGTTTGTAGGGTAGTTCTGGGTGGCATGTCTGTTTAATACCACCTTCTACTAACTTTCTGAAATCATTTCACTGCAAGCAACGTGACAAAGTGACTAAAGGATTTCGGCATTAACACGTCGAATGCTAGTGACCATATCTCGTTGAAACATTTATTTTTGTACTGCGTTGGCATAAAAGATGCAGTAAGCTTCGATGTGTGACTGGTGTAGTTCATAATTGTTAATCGAAAAGCAGCTACCCAGTTCCGGCATAATTCACAGTATTTTTGTATCCATTTGAATGACGTTTCGGCCGTTGTACGCTCCGGCCTTCTTCAGGGGCTAGGAAATTCGATCGAACCCTTATAACAATCACTGGAGTATATATACTCATTCCTTGCGTAGTAGTAATGCTACTATTGGAAGTCATGAGTTATCTCCCTCTAACCCTGCAAGTTACTTCTTCACCACTGCTGTAGCCTGGTATTGAACTCAAAACTCTAAGAGTCAGGAATTAACCACTAGCCATGCCTCCTTAAGGACAAATTAATTTTCGGGACTTATAAACCTAATGTCCAGTAATCCTTTTATTACCAGAGCTCATATTGCAATTTTTTGATGTTAATGGTTTTCTCTAGCATATCTTACCAGAGCTCATATTGCAATTTTTTGATGTTAATGGTTTTCTCTAGCATATCTTACCAGAGCTCATATTGCAATTTTTTGATGTTAATGGTTTTCTCTAGCATATCTTACCAGAGCTCATATTGCAATTTTTTGATGTTAATGGTTTTCTCTAGCATATCTTACCAGAGCTCATATTGCAATTTTTTTATGTTAATGGTTTTCTCTAGCATATCTTACCAGAGCTCATATTGCAATTTTTTGATGTTAATGGTTTTCTCTAGCATATCTTACCAGAGCTCATATTGCAATTTTTTGATGTTAATGGTTTTCTCTAGCATATCTTACCAGAGCTCATATTGCAATTTTTTGATGTTAATGGTTTTCTCTAGCATATCTTACCAGAGCTCATATTGCAATTTTTTGATGTTAATGGTTTTCTCTAGCATATCTTACCAGAGCTCATATTGCAATTTTTTGATGTTAATGGTTTTCTCTAGCATATCTTACCAGAGCTCATATTGCAATTTTTTGATGTTAATGGTTTTCTCTAGCATATCTTACCAGAGCTCATATTGCAATTTTGACACTAATGATTTTCTCTCGCACTCCGTATTACTGGCTCCCATATTGTGTTCATCTCTATGCTTGGTCATTATATTCACTTGCGTTCAAATAGCATTGGGGAAGTTATGAATCTACATCTTCTCCTCCTACCATGGGTTCATATGTTAAACATTTATCATTAAAGCATTATCACCTCCCAAAAATAAACACAAACAATTGTTCAAAAAGTATTAAGATTTCGGCTTTAAATAACTCATATAGGTGTTGATATGTCGTTATGCAAAAACAACTAACCAACAATTTTTACGTTGAAATACTGATTCTCGTAAGATTATTCAAGTTAAGCAGCGTCGAGCCTGGTCAGTAATTAGATGGGTGACCACTTAAGTATACCAGGTGCTGCCATCTTTGATGTGTAGATGGTGTAAAAATAACGGCTCGGATTTGGGAATCGGGGGTGTTATGTTCAATTATGCGCAAATACCTCCATGTAAGGCATAAATCCTCCAAGCTAGGTGGGTAGTAGTAGGATATATATACTAGTAAATACCTCCAGGTAAGCAATAAATCCTCCAAGCTGGGTGAGTAGTGGTAGGATATATATTAGTAAATATCTCCAGTTAAGGCATAAACCCTCCAAGCTAGGTGAGAAGTAGTAGGATATATATTAGTAAATATTTCCAGGTAAGGTATAAATCCTCTAAGAATATTAGTAGGATATATATATTAGTAAATACCTCCAGGTAAGGGATAAATCCTCCAAGCTAGTTACGTTAAAAGGATTTGCGTTGTGGTGCAGATGGATATCAACTCGGAACGACAAATCAAGGAGCCGAGATCGAATTCCAGGTGAATTCTTTGCATTCACTTATGCATTAATACCCTTGGGAAAGGTATTAATCCGTCTCTTTCCTCCAGTTATGGGTTAAAAAATTATACATATTGGCTTCTATAGCCTTGACTGGCGACCAGTCTACCGCAGAAAACAATGGCAACCTACTGCGGGATACTTTTTTGCCTAGTCAGTCATGTCGCTTTCGAGACATGAATGCCCAAGCGTGTATCACGTATGTATTATGGTTAAACAGACCTATTCCTCAGATAATGAACTCTCCCTCCTATATTAATAAGAGTTAACAGGAAGTTAACTCGAGAATTTCTTGAGAAGTTCTTGGGAAGTTCTTTAAGAGTTCTTAGACGTTCTAGAGAGTTCTTTAGAGTTCTATTTGAGTTCACTAGAGATACTAGGCAGTTGATATTAGTCGGCAGTTAGCCGAATACTAAGGAGTCAGCTTTCAGTGGAAGATTACCAAGTTCCTAACATTTTGGGTGCGTTAAGTCGATTAGCAACCGACGTAGCACGATTATAACCTTCAGTGCGAAAACTGCAAAAGTATGGCACTTAACTGAATGAATGATTCTATGAAAAAACTTGATTGACGCTACACACTGAACCACTTCATATCATCAGAAAACCAAGAATGGTCCTTGTGTTGCTATCTTGAAGATTAGCATCAGCCATGCTGACGGAGGGGAAAAAGGTTTCTCTATGATGATTAAAGTACGTCAGTTTGGGTAAAATATACAAATTGTTTCCTGACCCAGACTTTTCTTCATATTTTCTTGATTCGATTTCTTAACGCTTCAAGATAAAAATTAAACAAATAAAAATGAGTTCAAATTTTTCACTCATAACATATATTTGTTTATATATATATATTTCACTCATAACAATTTAAATAATTCGGAATTTAAGAATCTATAGCATTTTTCAACATCGAATAGCTACTTCAAAAAAAAACTTGGTCAAGATCATACAAAATCAAAATTATTTGAGAGACAATGCAAAAGAAAAGGCTGACAAAATTCACCCCACTCAAAAAAAAAAAAAATCCGTTGTTAAAATTAACCGAGGCCTATGAGTGACAAGTAATTTTCTTTGCAGGTATAGCAACGGGGTACACCTGATTCTATCCTAGTCAGCCTATAAACATTTCAGCCCAGACTCGTGCCTGGAAAGAACCAACGCCGTTATTAATACGAAGAGTTAATAGTCAACTCCTATCTCACTGACTCGCATCATTTCTCTCCTGCTCTTTTTTTCCACTCCACTCTCATCACACCAGTATTCTCATCCTTCTTTTACCCACTTCCTGACGCCCCCTATAACCTGTCACTCTTTCTCATAACTTTTCTTTCTATGTAACCCACTGCACACCAGTGGCAGTAAAATCGCCTTGCTTGGAGGGAAATGATTTTAAAAAATGAATGCATGTAATATTTCATAATTCCAACATCATTCTTTTATAGTCATCAGATAACACTTTCAGCCTTCCATCATATGGCACAGGTTTTAATTTTATGGCCATAGTTGTGAACTTAGAGTACTTTCGAAATTGTACTCAGTGCGTTAAAAGATTAGATTCGTCGTATTTTGAAGTTCTCAATAACTTCATTGGTTATTTATTTTATTTCGTATTAATGAAATAATTTCGACAGATTTTGGTGAAATAATTATCGTCTTTATGTAGTGCTGCTTCATGGAAGTCTTTAATTAATTTTTTATAATTTTCCGCATTCTTGTCGACTCCATTTTGCTGAACAGGTGGGCATTAAATTGTGTATAGCTTTCTCGTGACAATCGTTACAATGTTAGCAATGAAAGAAAGAAGCCAGATATATTCGGTTTTGTTTTTCTTTTATCCATAACTGAGGAATTCATCCCTTTCTCTTCTCATTTCTAAATCATAGACACGCATAGAAATCAGAGTTGAGCGAATGACAAGTGCAGTTTATTTGAGACAAAACCAGATGCAATATTCCCATATTTAGCTTGGTGGAGGTAGAGGATAAATTACTTTATACAGAAAAATACGCCAACTTTTATAAAATACTAGCAGTATAGCCCGGCGTTGCTCGGGTGTAATAAAAGCTTTAAAACTAATCCATGGTTCTGGAGCTCAGACTCAGCCTAAAGAATCTTTGAAATAATAAAATAATTGCGACATTTTACCAATCGCACCTAGTATATATATATATATATATATATGTGTGTGTGTGTGTGTGTGTGTGTGTGTGTACTAGCAATATAGCCTGGCGTTGCTCGGGTGTAATGAAAGCTTTAAAACTAATCCATGGTCCTGGAGCTCAAACTCTTTGGACGTTGGCAAGAAAAACGTAGGATGTTGAAATGTTGATCTCGAAGCCGTAGAATTTACTAAAATGAACGGATGTAAGTCAAATTTTGATTTGCGTTATCGATGTCCTATAAGTTTTCCGTCGCAAACTGAATTTTGAGATGTAAATATGTCTTCCGAGTAAATGGTATCATGGCTGAGACTAAAAACTACAATTATACCTACTTAGAGCAAAACCCGAAGAAAAAAACAAAATAAAAAGGCTGAAAACCTGATTTTGATTAGACCCGATGGGATATCGGGGAATCGATGTCCAATATCGGAGTCAAATAAGTCATCCAAGGATAAATTAACCTAAGCAAGTCCATGAAAACTTATCGTACCCATCATATTGATGGCTGAATATCGGTTGTTGATCAGATTCGATAGAATATCGGGTGTATCGATTTCTGATATCGAGGAAAATGAGTCGTATGAGAAGGTCTACTAATGTTTGAGACTAAACATTATAATTTTACCAAGTTAAAGCAAATTCTGCAGCAAGTACCAAGATAAAAGGGCTGAAATCCTGCTCTTGATCAAACCTGATCGGATATCGGGGAATCGACTTCTGATATCGGGATGAAATCGGAGAAAATAAGTCAGCCATGACCTGACGGGAGCCTAAAGAATATCTGTGTGAAGTTTGGTGAGGATTGGATAAAAATTGTGGATTTGTATAAAAGACTTACAGACAGAGAGGCACACACACACACACACACACACACACACACACACACACACACAAAGATCTTGCTTTTCAAGATCGAAGATGTTGTTCCAGGGGACGTCGCAGAGGAAGTCCCTGAACGAGTCCCAGTCGGATCTTTGGTAGCAGTATGATATTCTGCTGGTCTGATTTTCTTGGGTAGAGTTAGTGCGGATTGATATGTTTACGGAGACTACGGCGTGGTCAGAGTTTCCGAGGGGGCAGAGTTGCCTGGTAGTGCAGGAGTCTGGGATGGAGGTAAAGCAAAGGTCGAGTAAAGAGTCCCTTCTGTTAGGGTTTTTAGAGAAACGCGTGGGGAAGTCCACCACTTGCGTTAGAGCTTGGGTTATTGAAAAGTACATGGTGCGGATCCCAGCAAGGTCGGTGGCTGAGTTTTCAAGCCACTTGGTGTGGTGGGCGTTAAAATCGCCAAACACAAATATATGGGCAGATGGGTGAGAAGAAATGGCCCTGTCGATATTAGTAGAGATGCAATCAAGTACCGTACAGTCAGAGGAGGAGGGGGAGCGGTAGAGGAAGAAGAGATAGCTAACCGAGCTTAGAAGTGAGAGGCGAAAGCACATGAAGGAATGATCAAGGGATTCAAGAGATGTGACCCTGGCTAGGGGGAGTTGTTCGCTGACATATACACCAAGCCCATGCATATGGACATTGGAGTCCTTCCTGAAGAGGGGAAGGTAACCAGGTTGTTAATTATTCGTCTAAAGTAAATCCACTGAAATCAAGAAACAATACCGTTTAAATCAAATAGGTTCGTGTGGTTAGAGGCTTTCCGATATGGTGTAATGGTTAATAAGTTTGTGAAACTAGAACTATTATGACAGAATAGCTCAAATTACTAAGTAGAGATTTACTTCCTCACTGGTACTGATTACTTTCGAATTTGTGAGTTTGATCTTCACTAGGTACACTATTCTTTCAACTATTTACGACATCTAAGCTACGTTTAGAAAATTGCAATAAAATCCGGGCAATTTGACATCGCTTGCAAGGAAGTTGTCTAGCCTGATGTGCCACCCATGCTTCGCTTACAAAATCACGACTTAACCCGATAACTTAGACGTGGTGTAATATTTAACAACCTTTTCTCTCCAGAACAATTACGACAGGTAGTGAGTTCGATCCTCGTTGAGTACAACAACATTTTCAGCCTTGTGTCAAATCTACTCTACGCAACATAAAACCAAGGGATTCGATGTGATGTTATAGTTAACAAGCTTACCTCGCTAGAACGGTTACAACTGAGTAGTGAGTTTAATACTTACTGGGAACCCTTTACTTTCAGCCTTGTGTCACGTCTAGATCCACGCACTTAGACATCGTATAACGTTTAACAAGCTTGTTTTGATAGTGAGTTCTATCCTCACCGTGTGCTTCATACATTCAGCCGTATGCCACTTCTAAGCTACGCTTCGAAAATTACGATATAACTAGGGAATGTCAACGTGGTGTAATGGTTAAAAGTTTAACTCACTAGAACAATTAACATTGAAATTCGAGTTCGATCCTTGATATTTTCAGTTTTGTATCACATTTGATTTAAGCTTAGAAAGTCCCTGGCACGTCGACGGGTGGAAGACAAGTATGGGTCAGTAATAAGGATGTGCGTTGTGGTACAGTGGATATTGACTCGGAAAGACAAATCAGGGAGCCGAGTTCGAATTCCGTTAACGATTTCAAACTAACGGAATTATCTGCTGATGACTTTAAATTCCTAATTTTTACTCTTGGTCTGGTCTCAGAAGTTAGACGCAGAAGTTAGACGTAGAGTTCTAACAAAACTAGAAAATGAGCCAGGTTTAACCCTCCAAAACTGAGCAGAAGACTGCCAGAGGGTAGTATCAGTAAAAAGTGACTCGAGAAATATCGAGGAGTCAGGAGTCGCTCATATAAAAAATTATGAACAGATCAATTATGAACAGATCAAAACGCCACTCCCCGGAAAGGAAGAAAAGAAAACATTGTAACAAACATTCTATAAGACAAGAAAATTCACCGCCAGGTCCGTGCTACATTTGCGGAAAATTACAATGGATGAGGTTTTGCCCATCCAGAAAGAAAAACAAATTTGCCAGAATTGCGGTAAAGCTGGCCATATAACATCAAGTTGCTGGTATGCGAAAAAATCCAGAACAAAAACTAAAATAAGACAGACACTGACAAGCGATAACGTAGACGGAAATTTGTGAAAATATGTAATAGTGAAAATATTAAATAAAACAATTAAATTCCAGCTGGACAGTGGATCTGACTTGACTATCATAAATTTGCATACGTGGAGGCGACTAAAAAAGCCAACATTATAGAGAAATAATGAAATGTCACCCTCGGTGACAGGTGAAAAATAAACATTTTAGAAGTATTTGTTACAGTAACTTTAAATGGAACAACTAAAAAATTGAGGGATTATGTGATGAAAAATACTGAAAATTTGTTAGGTACAGACTGAATCGAAAAGTTCAATTTGTGGGACTGTCCAATGAGTATGTTCTATCGAAAAATAGAATCTACAACGTTAAAAATTGAAGAACTGAAACTGGAACTAAAGGAAAAATTCCTGGAAGTGTTTTCAGGCGGCATAGGGAAATGCACTAAAATAAAAGCTAAATTCAAAAGGGCAATCACACATCCTAGAAAACGTTACTCTTGTAGAGAAAAAGTACTATTTAAAGTATACAAAATTAACATGACGTTTTGGGAAGTGGGCATTGTAAAACGAAGAGTGGGAGTCCTGGTCTTCATGATACAAGGTCACAAGAATATACATAAGCGCCACCAAAATCAAATAAGGAAATGTCGGACAACTGACATAAATGATTCACCACCGTCAAATGAAGAGCCCTAAGATATCATCTTCGAGAATATCGACCTCGAGGCACCCCAGGCTTTACCCGAACGAAGGCGATCTAGCAGAAAAAGGAAGTACACAGATCCCTTGATCGTCGACCCTAAACAAAAAAATATGAAGCAGTTTTTCGGAGAGAAAATCACTTG
This sequence comes from Ascarosepion bandense, assembly GCA_037127315.1. NCBI lineage: Eukaryota > Metazoa > Mollusca > Cephalopoda > Sepiida > Sepiidae > Ascarosepion > Ascarosepion bandense. The sequence goes on along the minus strand of JBBBDQ010001992.1, from coordinate 502,114 downwards.
GAAGTGGGTGTTGTGGAGGAGTTACTCACTTAATAATGGACTCTTCTTTGCCTATATTAACCAAGAGTTAATTACTCTCGAGGACGTGTGCAGGAGTGAGAGAGACTCTCGTGAGGGGTGAGCAAGGGCGACAGAGACTCTGGCTCCCAGTACGACTTCAGTTCAGCGCAGGCTATTATTACTTTCCTCTTTGTATCTCTTTGTACTTGTTTGTATTTCTTCTTGACGTAATATATGTTCTTGAACCTACCACCTTGTTGACTTATTATTTTATGGTCCCATACTGGTTCCATATCATATATCTGGTCGGGTGCTCCTGCTGTTCATCTTGGAAGTTTTGAGAAAATCCAACGGAGCTTCTGCAATTTAATTCATCCCAAACTGGTAGCTCAACTCCAGTCACTTACACACCGACGTAATGTAGCTCCCCTCTGTCTTTTCTACAAATACTTTTACGGCTTCTGCCCCGATGAGCTTAGCTCCCTGATGCCTCTTCTGCATGAATTTAGCCGAGCAACTAGAGTAGAGATTAGGTCCCATTCTTTTACAGTAAAACCGATCAAATATAAAGACAACTTCTCCTCCCCAGCTTCTTTGTTCTCACTTCTCACCTGTAGAATTTTCTTCTGCTTCTCTGATAGCTACAATCTCGAAGAATTTAAATTCAATGTCAGTTGCCATTGTGGTGATACCGAGCAAAAGCAATGGACCGGATGTTTGTGCTTTCACGACCAAAAAGAAAATGACCAAAAGTCGTCGCTGCGCCGCAGGCTCCGCGCAGATGTTCCGGTTTAAAAATAAAAATTAATTAAATATTAAATTTCCAGTTCGCGAGCCAACACGAATTTTATTTATCAGCCAATGGGAAGCCCAGAACCAAATACATGTGTGAAATCTCAAATGAGCTGCTGTGATCCAAAAAGAAGATATAAAAAGCTGATACACAAAGCATCGACAAGCAGACCGACTCGAGGAGAAGAAAGTAATTAGTATCTCCCTTGACCAAAGTCAAGAGGCTACTATGTTCGCCTCCCTTCATCCCTCCTTACCTTCTTCCCTGTCTCAAAGCTACTTACTGACCTAAAGAGCGAATACATCAAAGACATTCCTTACTTACACGCTCCCAAATTCCTAAGCATTAATTCTCTTTCAGCATTTTATTGCCATGAACATTTTAACCTCCGTTGGACCTATACTTCATGTATTACTTCAATTGTAAAAACAGTAATTCATATGTGTTATATATAAAATGTTATCTTTCAACTTAATTTGCTTTTCTTGGTTTATAACATTTCTTTATGACTTATAGTGGGCTATCTACAAAAAGGCCAAATTCTGTTAACCTGCAACAGTATACAACTACCCTTCACTAGAACGGACTCTCCACTACTAACAGAAAAGAATAGATAAGCAACTCGCTATACAATCTCTTATCTCCTTGACTCGCATCCTTTCCCTGACAACTCTTGTATCATGTTCTTCTCCCTTTCCACTCTACTCTCATGCAGCCCTCTTCTCACCAGTCTTCTCATCCTTTTCTTACCAGCTCTCTGACACGCCTGTAACTTGTTCCTCATCACTCACCTCTTATCTAACTCCTTAATTCGGCTTTGCTTGGGGTGAAATTAATAAAAAAATATTGCTGATTTTCTGTATCGTATATTTCGTTATACATATTTAACTTCAGTTTGAAAGTGTTTATTTTTTTAACCAAAGTTCGAAACTCCTTGTGGTGGTGGCGGTCTTATGTAGTTCATTGACTTGGAGAGCGAAGCTGTCGGAAACTCTAAACTCTTGGTAGGGCCAACTTCGGCAGTAATGTCAAAGACGAATATCCAGATTATGCGTGACTAACGCCGAAGATCCCAACAGTTTAACCAGAAGATTAAGAAGGCTACGCCTGACGGACACACTACAGAAGGCGCCACTCAAATTTATAAGAGTCAGCGGCTGCCAGTTACTGTTTCTGTATGTGCCAGAGGAAGTTTATGAAGTCATTTTTTTTCTTTTAATCATTTCACCCCAAGCAAGGCATTCCACTGCCACTATAGCGCAGGGGGTTACATAGAGGAAGGTGGTGAGAGAGCGATTAGATATAGGAAATGTCAGAAGGAGGGTGATAGACGAGTAAGGAGGCACATAGGAAGAGTTTTTGAGATAATAGGTGCGAGTTAGTGGGTAAGGAGGTGTCTATTGACCTTACATTTAAACTCCTGGAGATTGTAGCTATCGGGGAAGCAAGTATGTGGAAGGGAATTCCACAGTCAGGAAGTGAGAGAAAAGAAGCTGTTGGAGTAGAAATTGCGGTTACATTTTACTTTTCACTGTAAAGGGTGGGACCTAACTGCTAATCTAGTATCTCGTGCAAACTCACACCTAGAGAGCACCAGTGATCTAAGTTCATCAGAGCAGAAGCCGTGAAAGTATTTATAGAAGAGGCACAGGGAAGTGACTGCAGGCGGTCTGCCAAGTCGGTATCGATCACATTACAGATTCTCCGTTGTATTTTGTCAAGAACCCCGAGGAAAATAGCAGGGGCACCCGTCCAGCTGTGGCAGCAGTATTCAATACACGGGCGGGTGGTAGATTTATATATGTGCAGGACAGATTCAGACGGGAAGAACTTCCGGGCCCTGCACAGAGAACCGACTTTCATAGCAGCGGATTTAGCAATGGATTCGATGTAGTCATTCCACGTGTGAGGCCAAGCAGGCGTGTGACTCAGTTACTGGCAAGTTGAGGTCCACCTTAAACAAATTCACACTATCTTCTTTCGCCTTCAGACAACTCTTGCAAATCTAAATAATAAAAATGAATGGATGATTGAAGAAGGCTTAAGTGAAACTGAAACATTCTCGTTCTAAATCCGCTGGGGACGAATTTAGTCATCAACGCCTTCCTCGTAAAACTAATCGATCAGCAAAGAAATTAAACTCTTAGATTCTAGACGAAATCGATGACAATTTGTAATGTTGGTTGGTTGTTTTGTTTTTATGGCATACTAGCAGTATAGCCCGGCGTTGCTCGGGTGTAATGAAATCCTTATAAATAATCCATGGTCCTGGAGCTCAAACTCTTTGAACGTTGGCACGAAAGACTAAAATGCAAGAGCTGTTTCCAGTTAAAGCGAAACCGTAGACTGAAAGAAAAATGAATGGATGTAAGTCAAATTTTGATTTCCTGATATCGATATCAAATAAGTTTTTTTTCCTCTTAAACTGAATTTTGAAGGCCTCTGAGTAAATTGTATCATGGCTCAGACTAAGAACTACAATTATACCTACTTAGAGCCAAACCCGAAGCCAAACCTAAAATAAAAGGGCTGAAAAAATACAGACATACAGGCAGATGAACAGACACACACAAACATCTTTCCTTTTTTATATATATATGTATATATATTATCGATTTTCTGCACTATTGTAAAAATTGCAACCTTGAAACTTCTGAATATCGTTTCTTATGTCTTTGTCTATGAGTGTATCAAATTTGATTAAAATCAGACCACTCCTTCTATAACCCTATTTTTTCGATTATCGATTTTCAATATTTATCGGATGTACCTCGACACAAAACCTAGCTAAGAACATTCGCAGACGCTTATAGTACAACTGTGTAAATTTTTAAGAAAATCGGTTCAGCCGTTTCGGAGTCTATAGGTGACGGATACACACACACACACACACACAGACAAAGTTTCATTTATAAATAAGTTTAGATCAACCTCGGCGGGTCATTTATTGCCAAGTAAATTTTATTTATTGCTGGTAATAACTTTTTCTTTCAACAATTTATTCTTTTTTTATATAAGTTTTGTGTCTAATAATACATTTTTTTTTCGAGTATCAAGATTCATTGGGATTTGTTTTTAAGGGCATGGTCCCCCAGTCCTAAACTTGTTATTTAACCCATAACTGGAGGGAAGGGACGGATTAATACCTTTCCCAAGGGTACCAGTACTTTAGTGAATGCAGGTTATTCAACTGGAATTCGAACTCGGCTCACCGATTTCTCTTTCCGAGCCTATATCCACTGCACCACAACGCACATCCGTCACTAAACGCTTACAGCACCTGGTATTCCCAAGCGGTTACCCATCTAAGTACTTACCAGGTCCAACGTTGCTTAACTTCTGTGATCGAGCGAGAATGGTGTATTCAACGTGATAGGCCGTCAGCCCAATTTGTAATTTAAATAACATCCTTTTCGATTCGATGTTCCTTAAACCGCCCTCATTACGAACTTTGTCAAGGTAAATAACGTCAAAATACAGATCAGGGAATTTCATTCTTTTTGACGGAGAAACCCTAAAGCAATGTTAGCGCATTATTACAAGAGCCTAAGTTAAAGGATTAACCTTACAAGAATCAATTTTGAATGAGCCAATTCTCTAGCGTTCAGTTTTACGAAAGTCGGTTAAACAAGAATCCATCTTTTACAAGAGAGATTATTTCAAAACTCAATCCTGCAAGATGCAGACTTGTAAGATTTAATCTTACCCGAGTGTTGAAACGTTCGTATAACGCATCTACTTTCTGATTTGTAAGAAAAACAGGACCTTTGTGACGAGAAAAATGCTAGGCCCTGCTAAGAGAAGCCGTTCTAATCACAGCTGACGAACGAATCCATGTACTATAATTTTGGGAGAGATGTTTCTTTTTATAAAACAAAAGCCGGTTTTACAAGAGACAGATGGATATAGCTCTTCTGTTCCATAAATTAGTCTAGCAAGAATCAGTCTTTCATGTTCAACACTTAGTGTAGAGAGGGTCGGTCGTCTTTCTGCACTACACCATGCTTTTTAAGAGACTCAATGTTTTTCAATTGTTCTTTTTTGTTTTGGTGTTCACTTCTGACATTCAACTTGAATCACATTTTCTTTTACTAAGACGTTGGTTTCGAATATTTTTATGGTGAATTTGTAATGTGTTCATCTGCGTAGTATTTACCGATATTTTAAATGTTTCTCAAATCGAATTACAGTGGAAGTCTATCCTCTACACTTTAAATTTATAATGCTTTTGTGAAGAAATGGTCAAGCAAACAATAATGAACGATTCAAAGTTCAGTTTAATCGCCAGCCACTTTATACCAAGGTTTATCAGTTTTACGCTTGGTTTGATGATTTACATATAATTTCGTCGCTAGAGTACAACTGCTTCCTGATTTTAACCATTTTCGTTAATATCCTGGTCTATTTTAGGTCAATAGACGTAATATTTTTAAGGAATTTAATTCTTGTTACTTCAGAATAGTTTGCTTTATTTTGTTTTACGGCATATCTCTACCTCAATGGGTCATTTAAGATTTTTACAGTAGATTCATATAAATAGAACATAAATTGTTTGTAAGAAAATAATTTGTAGATCAGGTTTCAATGATATAAAGTGGTTTTCGTTGAGTGTCAAATGTATTGCTGGTATGTCATCTTTCTTTTCTTTCAAAAATTTGTTGCTGGTAATAATTTTTCCTTAAAAAATTTCTAGAATTTTTATTATGAAGTATATTGTTTTACTGTCATAGTGTTATGATCCAAGTTTGATGGGGTTAACTATCTGCCCATAGCTGTTACCCTGACAGTGTGAGAATAGACCTCGTGTGAGAATAGACCTCGGAACAACAGCATTTAAGTTGTTCCATGCTTCGAATGTGAGGCCTTGCTGTTGGATGTAGTTTGTCATACCAAGACCAATTTCAGAATGTCCAACATGAAACTGCTTTAAAATCAACCTTTACAAGAAAGCAGAAATTACCAATATTTCAGCGTATATAAGTACCTCATCATAGATGTAAAAATATTTTCAATAACACCTGTTTTTTTTTGTTTTTTTTTATTTTTTTGTTTTTTTGTTTTTGTTTTTCTTTCTTTCCATCTCACTTTTAGGTGATTGATGATTTTCAAAATGTCGCCATCCTTCTCTTATATTGTATATTTTACGGGACCTTCGGAGAACAGTTTAGGAATATTAATTAGTAACTTCTTTAAAGAAAAACATCCAGTTTTCAGTTGTTTCAGAGGCGGAGGAGTTCATTTGTTGAAAGAAAGAATTTGCAAACAGACTCCACAAATTGAACAGTTCTAATCCATTCCGTCAATAACTTCAACGTATTTTTATGTGAATACCTTAGATTTAAAGTTTTACCAGCGCATGAGACGTTACAATTTTGTTTCAAAACCTCAAATTATTTTTCCATTAATTATAGAAATGTTTGTGTCCAATTAAAGTTACTTATCTTCCTCTTTAATCTTCTCTCGATTCTAATTCAGATTTTCAGTTGTCAATACAAATTTTATTCTATTAAAATTTCTTACATTTTTGATTGGCTTTGATTTACAGTCACTCCGTTTGTGACACTCGTCTGCCCGGCTGGTTGGTTTGCTGTTTCGGGATCAGAGCCTGCTGCAATGATGATGTCGAAACGGCACCAGTTATGATGACGCTTTCGAGCCGTTAGTCGTGATGATCTCGTAAAAGTAGCTGATCCTCATAGTGTCTATTACAACAACGAACTCACTACCCACGCTGTTCTTTGATTTCAGAAAGTCACGTGGTGCAAACCCGGTAGCCGTATTTCTACCATAACCAGACCGGACACTTGTGTACACTTGTGGTTAAAATAAAATAATTAAGGCACCAAAACAAAATTAAATAAATGAATAAGTTCGAAGACGTCTGGATGAGTTACGAAAGAAAGTCTTTATAATAATGATAAAAAATGATTAATTACAAAATCAGAAAATACAATTGTCGAAATTCAAGTTTACAACCGAGAGAGGATTGGTTTAAAAATATCAGAGCTTTCAATGTTCAAATAAAAATTAGTCCTTCCGAAGTTTCGTTAAAAGTAGTCAAAGCTTTCAATTTTTAAAAATAATCAGGCTGTCAATTCTCCAAATAAAAAAAAACACGTCTCTTCGGCCTTTATCAAACTTTGCAGAGACAGCCAAATAACAGAGCGACGAGCGGCGGTGTGGGGTCGTTTGATCTTTATTGCCTAAAAATCTCTCTCCAAACTGATTTTTCTCGCTAACTCTCCATTTTTATCGTCATCCTAAATCCTCTTGGGGAATCTATCCAACTCAAAGCTTTTGACCAATGAGATTAGTTTCCACCCACATGATTTGTGGGGAGCCATGGCTCGACGAATGAAATATCAACACCTCACATGACGTAATGTCTTTCTGTCTTCTTCCTTCCAATTACATCATCTATTTTAGTATCTGCCCCCAGAAATAGTTTTTTCGAGAATTTAACCCTACCTGACCTCATAAAGGAAATCCTGAGATTTTGTTATGGCTACGTCTATTTTTCAAACTTCCACTGGCGCAAAACAATTCGTTTCGAACACGAAAAAAAGAAGAAAAACTATATTTTTCTCCTTTTTCCCAATTATCAGCAAATTTTTTTATTCCCCGGATTTTACAAGTATATAATAGTATTAAAAATACCTTTTATTACGTAAGCTCACATCACAGATTACAATAAAACACAACTAACAATATCACGAATATGGATTTCTCTCACTCCGTTGTATTAAACAAAAAAAAACAAAAATATACCGACGTGGAGATAGGGTTGCACATTTTCAATATTAAAAACGTTTTATCATTTTTATCGGGCAATCGGGCAAATTTTAAAATGAAGTGTTCCTCAACCGTAGACCTTTTTATTTTCCCAACCTTGTTCACCCTTTCTGCACTTGTAAAATATCCCATTCTTCAATTTACACAGAATTATGTTTTAAATTTATTTTTCTTTGACATACTTTTGCCACTGTTGTTAATTTTCGCTACTCTTCGTGTTTTGTTTAAATGAGCAAATAAATGTAAGCGTTTTTGCTAGAAGTTAGCACTTGGAGAAAAATTCAACATTTAAAAATGTCTGGAGATAATTCGTTTAGTTGTATTGTATTCTAATTTGGTTAAATCCCGGGTAAGACACTTTTAGTGCCACGAAAAATCCTTTTTGTATTCTTCCCAGAAAATCAGAAGTATGCATCGTCTCTCTAAAATGTTCCTGAAATTTTTAGATTAGTCTGAAAAATTCTTCTGCATATCCCAGAAAATCAGAAGTATGCATCGTCTCTCTAAAATGTTCCTGAAATTTTTAGATTACTCTGAAAAATTCTTCTGCATATCCCAGAAAATCTGAAGTATGCATCGTCTCTCTAAAATGTTCCTGAAATTTTTAGATTAGGCTGAAAAATTCTTCTGCATATCCCAGAAAATCAGAAGTATGCATCGTCTCTCTAAAATGTTCCTGAAATTTTTAGATTACTCTGAAAAATTCTTCTGCATATCCCAGAAAATCTGAAGTATGCATCGTCTCTCTAAAATGTTCCTGAAATTTTTAGATTAGTCTGAAAAATTCTTCTGCATATCCCAGAAAATCAGAAGTATGCATCGTCTCTCTAAAATGTTCCTGAAATTTTTAGATTAGTCTGAAAAATTCTTCTGCATATCCCAGAAAATCAGAAGTATGCATCGTCTCTCTAAAATGTTCCTGAAATTTTTAGATTAGTCTGAAAAATTCTTCTGCATATCCCAGAAAATCAGAAGTATGCATCGTCTCTCTAAAATGTTCCTGAAATTTTTAGATTAGTCTGAAAAATTCTTCTGCATATCCCAGAAAATCAGAAGTATGCATCGTCTCTCTAAAATGTTCCTGAAATTTTTAGATTAGTCTGAAAAATTCTTCTGCATATCCCAGAAAATCAGAAGTATGCATCGTCTCTCTAAAATGTTCCTGAAATTTTTAGATTAGTCGGAAAAATTCTTCTGCATATCCCAGAAAATCAGAAGTATGCATCGTCTCTCTAAAATGTTCCTGAAATTTTTAGATTAGTCTGAAAAATTCTTCTGCATATCCCAGAAAATCAGAAGTATGCTTCGTCTCTAAAAAATGTTCCTGAAATTTTTAGATTACTCTGAAAAATTCTTCTGCATATCCCAGAAAATCAGAAGTATGCATCGTCTCTCTAAAATGTTCCTGAAATTTTTAGATTACTCTGAAAAATTCTTCTGCATATCCCAGAAAATCAGAAGTATGCATCGTCTCTCTAAAATGTTCCTGAAATTTTTAGATTACTCTGAAAAATTCTTCTGCATATCCCAGAAAATCAGAAGTATGCATCGTCTCTCTAAAATGTTCCTGAAATTTTTAGATTAGTCTGAAAAATTCTTCTGCATATCCCAGAAAATCAGAAGTATGCATCGTCTCTCTAAAATGTTCCTGAAATTTTTAGATTACTCTGAAAAATTCTTCCGCATATCCCAGAAAATCAGAATTATGCTTCGTCTCTCTAAAATGTTCCTGAAATTTTTAGATTACTCTGAAAAATTCTTCTGCATATCCCAGAAAATCAGAAGTATGCATCGTCTCTCTAAAATGTTCCTGAAATTTTTAGATTAGTCTGAAAAAGTCTTCTGCATATCCCAGAAAATCAGAAGTATGCATCGTCTCTCTAAAATGTTCCTGAAATTTTTAGATTACTCTGAAAAATTCTTCTGCATATCACAGAAAATCAGAAGTATGCATCGTCTCTCTAAGATGCTCCTGAAATTTTTAGATTACTCTGAAAAATTCTTCTGCATATCCCAGAAAATCAGAAGTATGCATCGTCTCTCTAAAATGTTCCTGAAATTTTTAGATTACTCTGAAAAATTCTTCTGCATATCCCAGAAAATCAGAAGTATGCATCGTCTCTCTAAAATGTTCCTGAAATTTTTAGATTAGTCTGAAAAATTCTTCTGCATATCCCAGAAAATCAGAAGTATGCTTCGTCTCTCTAAAATGTTCCTGAAATTTTTAGATTACTCTGAAAAATTCTTCTGCATACCCCAGAAAATCAGAAGTATGCATCGTCTCTCTAAAATGTTCCTGAAATTTTTAGATTACTCTGAAAAATTCTTCTGCATATCCCAGAAAATCAGAAGTATGCATCGTCTCTCTAAAATGTTCCTGAAATTTTTAGATTACTCTGAAAAATTCTTCTGCATATCCCAGAAAATCAGAAGTATGCATCGTCTCTCTAAAATATTCCTGAAATTTTTAGATTACTCTGAAAAATTCTTCTGCATATCCCAGAAAATCAGAAGTATGCTTCGTCTCTCTAAAATGTTCTTGAAATTTTTAGATTAGTCTGAAAAATTCTTCTGCATATCCCAGTAAATCAGAAGTATGCATCGTCTCTCTAAAATGTTCCTGAAATTTTTAGATTACTCTGAAAAATTCTTCTGCATATCCCAGAAAATCAGAAGTATGCATCGTCTCTCTAAAATATTCCTGAAATTTTTAGATTACTCTGAAAAATTCTTCTGCATATCCCAGAAAATCAGAAGTATGCTTCGTCTCTCTAAAATGTTCTTGAAATTTTTAGATTAGTCTGAAAAATTCTTCTGCATATCCCAGTAAATCAGAAGTATGCATCGTCTCTCTAAAATGTTCCTGAAATTTTAGATTACTCTGAAAAATTCTTCTGCATATCCCAGAAAATCAGAAGTATGCATCGTCTCTCTAAAATGTTCCTGAAATTTTTAGATTAGTCTGAAAAATTCTTCGGCATATCCCAGAAAATCAGAGAAGTATGCTTCGTCTCTCTAAAATGTTCTGAAATTTTAGATTACTCTGAAAGATGCCTGCATATCCCAGAAAATCAGAAGTATGCATCGTCTCTAAAATGTTCCTGAAATTTTTGTGATTACTCTGAAAAATTCTTCTGCATATCCGAAAGAAATCAGAAAGTATACATCGTCTCTCTAAAATGTTCCTGAAATTTTGAATTCCTCTGAAAATTCTTCACATATCCCAGAAAATCAAGAGTAGCCATCGTCTCTCTAAAATACTGTAATTTTTAGATTACTCTGAAAAATTCTTCTGCATATCCAGAAAATCGAAGTATGCTTCGTCTCTCTAAAATGTTCCTGAGAATTTTCTTAGATTAGTCTGAAAAATTCTTCTGTATCCAGTAAATCGAAGTATGCGTATTCTCACAAATGTTCCTGAAATTTTAGATTACTCTGAAAAATTCTTCTGCATATCCCAGAAAATCAAGTATTCATCGTCTCTCTAAAATGTTCCCTGAAATTTTTAGATTAGTCTGAAAAAAATTCTTCTGCATATCCCAGAAAATCAAGTATGCTTCGTCTCTCTAAATGTTCCTGAAATTTTTAGATTACTCTGAAAAATTCTTCTGCATATCCCAGAAAATCAGAAGTATGCATCGTCTCTCTAAAATGTTCCTGTTTTTAGATTACTCTGAAAAATTCTTCTACCCATATCTGAAAATCAAGTATGCATCGTCTCTCTAAAATGTTCCTGAAATTTTTAGATTACTCTGAAAATTCTTGTATATCTGAAAAATCAAGTATGCATCGTCTCTCTAAAATGTTCCTGAAATTTTTAGATTACTCTGAAAAATTCTTCCATATCCCAGAAAATCAGAAGTATACATCATCTCCCTCTAAAATGTTCCTGAAATTTTTTGATTACTCTGAAAAATTCTTCTGCATATCCCAGAAAATCAGAAGTATGCTTCGTCTCTCTAAAATGTTCCTGAAATTTTTAGATTACTCTGAGAAAAATTCTTCTGCATATCCCAGAAAATCAGAAGTAGCCATCCAAATATCTCTAAAATGTTCTGAAATTTTGGAGTTAGTCTGAAAATTCTTCTGCATATCCCAGAAAATCAGAAGTATGCATCGTCTCTCTAGTGTTCCCATAAATTTTTAGATTAGTCTGAAAAAGTCTTCTGCATATCCCAGAAAAATCAGAAGTATGCTTCGTCTCTCTAAAATGTTCCTGAATTTTTTAGATTACTCTGAAAAATTCTTCTTCATATCCAGAAAATCAGAAGTATGCATCGTCTCTAAAATGTTCCTGAAATTTTTAGATTACTCTGAAAAATTCTTCCATATCCCAAAATCCATTAGCCATCGTCTCTCTAAAATGTTCCTGAAATTTTTTAGATTAGTCTGAAAAATTCTTCTGCATATCTGAAAATCAAGTATGCTTCGTCTCTCTACAAAATGTTCCTGAAATTTTTTTAGATTACTCTGAAAAATTCTTCTGCATATCCCAAGAAAATCAGAAGTATGCATCGTCTCTACTAAAATGTTCTGAAATTTTAGATTAGTCTGAAAAATTCTTGTTTTTCTGTCCAGAAAGTCAAGTATGCTTCGTCTGCTATATAAAATGTTCCTGAAAAATTTTTAGATTACTCTGAAAAATTCTTCTCCATATCTGAAAATCAGAAGTATGCATCGTCTCTCTAAAATGTTCCTGGTGAATTCTCTGAAAAATTCTTCTGCATATCCAGAAAATCAGAAGTATGCATCGTCTCTCTGAAATGTTCCTGAAATTTTTAGATTACTCTGAAAAATTCTTCTGTCATATCCCAGAAAATCAGAAATGCATGCATCGTCTCTCTGAAATATTTCCTGAAATTTTTAGATTACTCTGAAAAATTCTTCTGCATATCGAGAAATCAAGTATGCTTCGTCTCTCTGAAATGTTTCCTGAAATTTTTAGATTAGTCAGAAAATTCTTCTGCATATCCCAGAAAATCAGAAGTATGCATCCGTCTCTCTAAAATGTTCCTGAAATTTTTAGATTAGTCTGAAAAAGTCTTCTGCATATCCCAGAAAATCAAGAAGTATGCTTCGTCTCTCTAAAATGTTCCTGAAATTTTTAGATTACTCTGAAAAATTCCTTCTGCATATCCCAGAAAATCAGAAGTATGCGTCGTCTCTCTAAAATGTTCCTGAAATTTTTGAGTTACTCTGAAAAAATTCTTCTGCATATCCCAGAAAATCAGAAGTATGCTTCGTCTCTCTAAAATGTTCACAAATTTTGATTACTCTGAAAAATTTCTTTATATCAGAAAATCAGAAGTATGCATCGTCTCTCTAAAATGTTCCTGAAATTTTTAGATTACTCTGAAAAATTCCTTCTGCATATCCCAAAAGAAAATCGAGAAGTATGCATCGTCTCTCTAAAATGTTCCTGAAATTTTTAGATTACTCTAAGAAAAAATTCTTCTGCATATCCCAGAAAATCAGAAGTATGCATCGTCTCTACAAATGTTCCTGGAAATTTTTAGATTAGTCTGAAAAATTCTTCTGCATATCCCAGAAAATCAGAAGTATGCTTCGTCTCTCTAAAATGTTCCTGAAACTTTTAGATTACTCTGAAAAATTCTTCTGCATATCCCAGAAAATAAGAAGTATGCATCGTCTCTCTAAAATGTTCCTGAAATTTTTAGATTACTCTGAAAAATTCTTCTGCATATCCCAGAAAATCAGAAGTATGCATCGTCTCTCTAAAATGTTCCTGAAATTTTTAGATTAGTCTGAAAAATTCTTCTGCATATCCCAGAAAATCAGAAGTATGCATCGTCTCTCTAAAATGTTTCTGAAATTTTTAGATTAGTCTGAAAAATTCTTCTGCATATCCCAGAAAATCAGAAGTATGCATCGTCTCTCTAAAATGTTCCTGAAATTTTTAGATTACTCTGAAAAATTCTTCTGCATATCCCAGAAAATCAGAAGTATGCATCGTCTCTCTAAAATGTTCCTGAAATTTTTAGATTAGTCTGAAAAATTCTTCTGCATATCCCAGAAAATCAGAAGTATGCATCGTCTCTCTAAAATGTTCCTGAAATTTTTAGATTACTCTGAAAAATTCTTCTGCATATCCCAGAAAATCAGAAGTATGCATCGTCTCTCTAAAATGTTTCTGAAATTTTTAGATTAGTCTGAAAAATTCTTCTGCATATCCCAGTTTCTTTGATAGAAAACACTCCATTCTAAAATTATGGTTTAGTCAAGTCACTCCCTAACGTTGGCATCTGTTGGCACTAAGGTAGGAATATATATATATATATATATATATATATATATATATATATATATATTAACCGTTTAAAGACACCACACGGTAGAAACCTAAGCCGTGTAATAATTCGATTAGAAAAGAAGAATATTCAAAAGTTCTACAATATAATTGTATTGAGTACTTTTTAATACAACTGTGTACTTGTCTAATTATATTATGGCCAAAAACTAACTAATCAAATAATATATATTCAAATTGTCGGTTGTTTATAACCAAGTTTCGTTAAAATTCGTTAATTTCTGTAACATGTTTACATTTGTTGACATTACGATACATATCTGAGCAGATATGTTTCTTGCGATGAATCGAAAATTGTGTTATATAAGCTTGATTTAAACCTTGTTTAGAATGGAGGTTATTCGTGGTCGAGCGCTCTAAGACGTTGGCAGATCAAATGGTAGCTTCCCCTATGTAGATAGGGGTCGCAAGTTCGAATCCTGCCGAATTACACATTTTTGTAATAAAAATTTATCGTAAATAATCAGACCAGTAGATATAAATATATAATTCTGTTTAATTAAAAACAGAATATCTACTTAAATACGAGTATCAATAAAAAATAATGTTCAAACTATTCATTTCACACACACACACACACACACACACACACACACACACACACACAAAAAAAAAAAAATATATATATATATATTCTACTGTGTATAGGGAGTAACGACTCCGACTGACACCAAATCGGTCGAGTTTCGATTCCGGCCAGAAGCAAGTGGATGTGTCTAGCCACACTGGTGAGCTGCGAAACAGGCTTGTATGTGGATGACTAATATATATATACAGTAGAACCTGTTGTCTGCGACAACCTCTACTGCCATCAAAAATTGAAGTTAAAAGTGAGTGATAGCAAAAGTGAATCTGCGATAAATATACACAGAAAAAAATAAACAAAACAAAACGTACAAAAAACTGACTGTAATTTGAATTTTGTTGACCTTTTTAACGTCTTAGGGTTAAGTGTTTGTGTGGTGGCTAAGTTCAGGATAGGCTTTCCTATTTATCTTGTGTGGGTGTAGGCTGCTGGCGCCGTGCGTGTTGTTACTTGGTTGGTAGGTGTTGTTTTGTTTTGGGGCTGGTTGCTTCTTACTTTAATTTTGGTCATTTTGTATTGGGTTATGTGTTTTTTTGTTTTTTTAATTTTTAGTTTTTTACAGTGTCGATATTTTTTTATTTTTCTACTATTTTACTGTAGCTGCACTTTTTGCTGGTATGGTATGGGGTTTGTTGTCTTTTTCTGTTTATTTATAGGGTTGGTTGTGTGCATTTTTTACATTTGGGGGGTCGCGTGGGGATGTTTATTTGTTTACTTAAGTTTTAGCGAGAAATATTTGCGATGTTTGCATAGTACTGCTAATTCGTCTCTACTGTTTAATAAATCGTTCCTGTTGGGGTAATGTAGAATGTGTAGCTTTTCACTTAGACATAAGGGGCAGATGTCGTCAAGTGAGCTGCAAGTTCTTGTTTTTTCTAGGATTTTCCATTTTACTTTGGGTGTCTGTTTTGAATCCTTTAGCTTCCAAAAGTATGTAGAAAGGGATGTTTGGTTTCGGTATAAGCTGTTTTAAATGAGGTTAGGTGCACGTACCAGAGCTGTTTAAAAGTATTCTTAGTTGATCCGATATACACTTTATTTATAGTTGGATTTTCGATGGATGTTATGTTGCATTGATAGATTATAGAGTTTGTCTTACATTTATTTTGTAGTAGGCAGTTACTAGGGTTTCTACAATTGCACATGTTTTCGTTGTTGTGTTTGATTGTATTTTGGTTGTCGGTTTTATTTTGATCTACGTGTTGATTTAGGATATATTTGTTATGGTTTGTTATGATTTTTTCTAGGTTGTTTGTGCAACTGTAGCTTAGTTTAAGTGTGTGTTTATTGAAGATTTTACTGAGAGGGTTATTTGTGGGGAAATGTTTTTTAATTAAGTTCAGGAACTTTTGTCCTAGTTTGGTGTTGATTATTTGGTTGAAAGGAGGTGTATATCAAATGATTTTTCTGTTTCTATTTTTCTTGTTGAGGTTATTGTTTGTTATGTATTGGATGTCTTGGTTTCTGTAGCCGCTTTTTTAAATGACTTGTAGAGACTTTTGTGTTTGTTGAATATTTCTTTGTTGGACGTGTTTTGGCTGATTCTATGTTCTATGGATGAGAGTATATATTTGATTATACTAGGCGGGTGGTTTGACTTTGGGTGGATGTATAGTGGGTATTCGTTGGGTTTTATGTATGATTGGTAATTGTTGTTAACTAAATCTAGTGTGACATCGAGGAAGTTTGCTATTTTTTAAATTTGTGTTAACTATTACTTTTAGGTGTAAATCATTGAATTCTCTATGGATCAGTTTTCTTATTTTGTCTGTTTTAAAGTGTGTGGAGTTTTTTATTATCATTAGACCGTCGTCTCTATATAGACCTATGTCTTGTGTGTTTATGCCTTGGTGTGCGATGGGATTGTACGGTGTAAATAAGCCGATGAGATCGGAGGACTCTACGGAGTCCAGCGCACCCATTGTGATGTTCAATTGGTTTACGGAGTTATTTTTTATCCATTGTTCTTGGTTATGAATGAGAACAGATGTCTTGGCTGCCATTATGATATTATATTCGTCCTTTGCCAGTTCTGAGTAGTGTGTGGCAAATTCTAGTGCTAAAGTAAAGAGGTCCTTAGAGATTGACGAGTAGTAATCCACTATGCCAAATTGGATCAAAGAACAAATCCAACACAAATAAACGCTCTTTTCAGCTAGATAAATCTCATATCAACTAAATCACCTGAAGAAGAAGCAGCCCAGAAACATGGCTTCGAAACGCGAAAATTTTTGTGTAGTGATTCTATGAATTTAAAAACAACTATTACAGTATAACGCTCTACATTTGTATCGAGCACTCTTTATAAAAGTAAATGCACGAACAACAGGTTAAAAAAACTACGAATTCTACAACTTAGTTACTATATATATATATATATATATATATATATATATTTATATATATATATATAATAAAAAGTGTGAGACGCCGTGAACGTTTTCTTTAAAATGTATGTTTATTGTTTTGGTTATGAAGTATTAATTATTCATGAATACAGCGCACGTCATGAATAATTAATACTTCATAACTTGTATAAATACCAAAACAATAAACATATATTTTAAAGAAAACGTTCACGGCTTCTCACACTTTTTATTCTATACTAATTACTCTCGTTGAAACAACCCTATTCCTTCATTCGATATATATATATATATATATATATATATATAATTGATTTTTTCCACTGCCCAAATATTAGCTAGTGCTTCTTTTTCGACCTGGGTTTTTTAGGTCTTCATTAGCATTCTAGATGCGTGGGCAACTGATTTTATTTTGCCATACTTGGATTTCTGACAAATGACTGTTACAACGACATAATCGCTAGCCTCTGATGCTGCAATTATTTCTAAATCCGAATTGAAATGCATCAGCGATAATTCCGTTCTTTGTGTCTGCAGATGATTTTTTGACACTCATCTCACCAGTCTTACACCACACTTTTCCTCACGAACTTAAAGACGTTCTCAATTTATGCATTGCTGGCCCATACAGATTGTAATAGCCTGCGAAATGATTGTAATTTAATACCGTTTATCGGCGCAAGATTATTTTTAATATAGCTTGTCCTTGATGGGCCTGGTCTACCTCAATTTGCATCAATTATTTGTCCCAAGTATTTTTTTATTACTGCTAAAATATTGGCATATATCGTCAACCCGTAATCCCCTCTTCACTGGAATCTATGTATGTGTTTCCGAATGCTGCAGTCAAGTTTAGCTTTTTATGAGTTCGTTTTCTAAATATGAAATGGTAAAATTTACAGGAAGAGACAGCTGAAGTTCCTGGGACACGCAATGAGGAAGGCGCGCTTGGAGAATCTGATACTAACAGGCCAGATAGAGGGAAAAAGAGACAGAGGAAAGCAACGATAACATATTTAAAGGACCTAATCAGGTGGATGACGGAACGAGGATTGCACGGTGTAACAGGAGAAGGTGTGCTAAGAGCCACCAGGGATAGGGAAACGTGGAAAGCCATGATCGCCTACGTCCTGAAGGGACAGGGCACATAGAAGAAGATATATGCCAACTGCTTATAAGAAATTATAATGTGGATATAAAGTGGGGGATTAAATCTATATTATAATTAATATATAAACTGAACCCTCATTTTGTGCCCATGCTAGATTCTATACTTTTATAATCTAGATTTATGGGCTTGAGCTGGTGGATGATAGAACGAGGGTTGCATGGTGTAACATGAGAAGGCGTACTAAGAGCCACCAGGGATAGGGAAACGTGGAAAGCCATGATCGCCTACGTCCTGAAGGGACAGGGCGCATAGAAGAAGAAATAAAACCTTATCCAGTAACTGTTAAAACAAATTCTAAATGCAACTTTCATCCAACACTGTTTTTTGTGTGTTAATTGTTAACATTTACTTCTTTGATTTTTTTATCTACTTTAATTTTTAAGTATACGTTTGACAGGCCATTTTTTTTAAGAAGCATAACACAATTTGTCAAAGATTTCTTGTGGAGATAGTAGTGTTTGTGTGAGGAAGTTAAACTTTGTCGACAAATCTGTAGATTGACATAAACTGTTTGGGGATACCTACTCAGAATAATCTTTGGGCGAGACAATCACTGGAGTTTCTAATTTGCGCAGTTGTTTGTTAAATGTTTTCACAAGTGCAAGAGATGCACATATTTTAGGTATATAACATAAATTGCATTTTTCTTTAAGTGAAAAATTGCCTAAGCTTTAGTATATTTTACGAGACCTTCGGAGAACAGTTTAGGAATATTAATTAGTAACTTCTTTAAAAAAAAAAAAACTTCCGGTTGTCAATTGTTTTAGATGCGGAGGGGTTCATTTGTTGACAGAACGAATTTGCGAACAGACTTCACAAATTGAACAGTTCTAATCCATTCCGTCAATAACTTCAACGTATTTTTATGTGAATACCTTAGATTTAAAGTTTTACCAGCGCATGAGACGTTACAATTTTGTTTCAAAAACTTTAATTTTTTCCAAGACGCCATGTTTTTTCCATTAATTATAGAAATGTCTGTGTCCAATTGAAGTTATTTATCTTCATCTTTAATCTTCTCTCGATTCTAATTCAGATTTTCAGTTGTCAAGACAAATTTTATTCTATTAAAATTTCTCACATTTTTGATTTGCTTTGATTTTCAATTACTCTATTTTCAAAATTAAAAAGACTTAATGTTTATCGCAATCCACATTTAAAATGAAATGCTCCTCAACCGTAGACCTTTTTATTTTCCCAACCTTGTTCACCCTTTCTGCACTTGTAAAATACCCCGTTCTTCAATTTACACAGAATCATGTTTTAAATTTATTTATCTTTGACATACTTCTGCCACTGTTGTTAATTTTCGCTACTCTTCGTGTTTTGTTTGAATGAGCAAATAAATGTAAGCGTTTTTGGTCAAAGTTCCCGCTTGGACAAAAAGTCAACTTTTAAAAATGTCTGGAGATAATTCGTTTAGTTTAAAATTTTCAATTACTCTATTTCAGTAAAAGTAAGAAAATATTCGGCAACTTTATCTGTGAAACTTAAGCACAGCAAAACTTGTATTAAATAAGAAGCTTCTTACACTGAAAGTTTTAATCAAAGTTTCCTGGTTTTTCTGGTAAAATGTAATTGCCGAATTTTTTAATCCTCTGATGGACGTAATTTTTTTGAAAATAAATGTACGTCTTTTTTTTTTATCTGGCCGTCTTATTTCGTAAATACTTTCTGTAATACGACAAAAGCATAACGCTTCTACAGGGTGGGATAAAAACTTGCTAGTGCAGTTTGCAACAGCCTCAGGGGCGAATGAAAATATAGTTCTAATTTCATATGGTTTCTGCAACTTTGCTTCAAACATCCTGGTCTGATGTTCCAATATTTGAAGCGTTCTTTGCAGATTTTGTTACTGCAGTAACTGCATCTATTTATTTATTTATTTTTGTCGCAGAAACTGTTTTACTACGGATTTTAACTTCTCAGTATTGTTAGTTTATCTGTAGTCCTTGATTGATGTGAGTAGAAAAATCTTTACAACGTCATAATTTTTTTCAAACGTGATTTTCAAATCTTTGTGGTCAGTTATAACGCGCGTGGTTCTGGATAATAATAGGGTAAGGAACACAAGTTATAGTGTGGAACCAGTTTAATCAGAAACCTAGATTAATAGTACAGTAATTCAGTGCAGCAATGCGTACGCCTCAATCGCTACACCTTGCCATCCATTTTGCAAGGAATTTTCTAAAAGAAGACGTTTTATTCATAGCTGAACGACAGATCTATGTTCAATAATTAGAGCAAAGAAGATAGAAGATAGCGTTTCTATAAAACAAACAATCGTTTTGCAAATGTCATTCTTACAAGAATCAGTTGGGCACCTCGAGGTGGTGTAATGGTTAGCAAGCTCGTCTCGCTACAATCATTACAACTGAGTAGTGAGTTCGATCCTCACTGGGTGTCTCTTACTTTCGGCCTTGTGCCACATCTGAGCTACGCTTTGAAAATCGCCTTACAAGAATCAGTCTAATATGGCACTTGTTTTACAAGAGACATTGTGACAAGAATAAGTCGTGTAAAAATATGTTTTGTAGAGATTTGACTTACAAAAGTTCATCTTACAAAAATCCTTCTTCTACACGTCTATATTACAGGATTGTACCTTAGAAGAACCAGTCTTAAAAGAGTTTATTTTCAGAGTCGTAACAGATGTCAGTCTTCAAATATCTAATCTGAAGTGTGAACTTCATATTGGGGATATAATAATCAATCAGCTATAGAATTTCGAAAAAATCTGGTTTGAAATTTCTTTCTATTCGAAGATCTTGTTGCGTATTTAGTCGTAGAAATAGACATTCACACAGAATCCAGCCAATTTTGAAGAGGAAAAATAACTTCTATTATTTTTTAAGACAATTTACAAAAATAACACAAAATTTTTGCCCTGCCTTGTAGCAACACAAAGTATATTTAGTTGGGATTCATTTTGGAAAACGAATCATTTTTTTATTCGTACAACTAATTTTCAAACTGACAACGAAAAGTATTATAATTTTCTACGTCTGAATACCTTCGACTATTCCTGTACACGCACACAGTTATATATACATGGACATATCCACACACAGACACACACACACACACACACACACATACATACATACACAGACACACACACATATTGTTTAATTGTGATAATGTTTGGCGCCACGTTGTTGTTTTTAGTAGTTTTACTGATAAAATATATATTTGGCAAGCAGTTTTTTTATCATAAATTGATCGATATAAGGGTAGAGGTAATGGGTTGAAAAGTAAGGCACTTATATATATATATATATATATATATATATATATATATTGTTAAATATAATAGACAATGAATGTCTATTATGTTTAATCATGAGCCGTTCTGAACGTCGTATTTTTGCTTTAATTTCAGTTGAAAATAAAGACAAAAATTCTCTAATATTTGGATAATTATTTATTGATTTTCTTCTAAGATTTCGGCTCACATGAGCCATCTTCAGAGAGGTTATTTAAACTGAAATAATTATCCAAATGTTGGAGAATTTTTGTCTTTATTTTCAACTGAAATTAAAGCAAAAATACGACGTTTAGAACGGCTCATGATTAAACATAATAGACATTCATTGTCTCTTATATTTAATAGTATATGTTTAGAAAATTACTTGCTGCCTCGATGCACTAAATATATATATATATATATATATATATATATATATATATATATAATAGAATAACTCAAGAAGAGGTTAGAAAAGTTTGTTTAATCTAACATGTTTTACATATTTCAAATACATATTTAAATTTCTTCAGATTTGTTAATAAAACATGGATTTAAAAATTTTATATAAAGTTATTTTAATCAAATAGTACTCAATTTAATATAACAGAGCTATTAAGTATATATTTCGAATTCGAACCGAATCTTTTATTACAATCACTGGGGTATATCATTCTCATCCCTTGCGTAGTAATACCTGTTTTTGCAAGTCATAAGTTATCACTCTCTAATCACTGTTGTTAATCAAATAGTGTTCAATGTTATATAACAGAGGTATGAGGTATATATTAGTAAATATACATATTATCTTAGTATTTGTCTATATTTCTGAGATGAGGTATTTACGTTAATCGGACTATTACCCTCATCTTTGTTGCCATTTGTACGACGTTTCGGCTGTTGTATGCTCCGGTCTTCTTCAGGAATTTCAAAGAATTTCTTATTTGCTAGGAACTTCGAACCGAACCCTTTATTACAACCATTGGGTATAGCATTCTAAACCCTTACGTAGTAATGCCTATTTTTGGAAGTCATGAGTTATCTCCCTCTAACCCTGTAAGTTGCTTGATCACCAATGCTCTAGCCTGTTATTGAACTCACAACTCTTTGGGTCAAGTCCCAGGAACTAACCAACGTCTATATCCACTGGGCCATGTGTCTTTGAATTTTTGGGACTTCTCAACCTAATGTCGAGTAACCTTTTTTTTTACCAGAGTTCATATTGCAATATTTTATGTAAATAGTTTTCGCTAGTATTTTTGATGCTTATGGTTTTCTTAGTATTTTTTACCAGAGCTCATATTGTAATTTGTTGTCACTAATTATTTCCTCTGGCGCTCCGTATTACTGATTCCCAAATTGTGTTCATCTCTAGGCTTGGTCGGCTTAGGGGATTTTTCTAGCCTAGCATATGTGCTGATTTCTTACGTTTACGTAGTTTCCAGTGGCGTTCTTTATCTATTATTTCAAATTCATCCCATAGAGGGCGGTGATCCAATTTCTCCCTCCATAAATGGTCAGTTACGCCTGATTTTTCTATCCCCTCTCGTTTTACGGCCTTGCTACGTTTTTGCAGCCTTACCTTAAGTAATGATATACCCCTGTTCTTGTAATAAAGTGTTCGGTTCGAAATCCCTAGCAAGGAAGAACTCCAGCGCGTACAACGGCCGAAATGTTGTACAAATGCCAACAAAAATGAGGAAATTAGTCCAAATAATGTAAATACTGTAAATACATATTATCTTGCGTCTATAGCCCGACTCGGAGTTTCATGCACTATGTAATCATATATATATATATATATATATATATATATATATATATATATATATATATACTGTTAAATATAACAGATAATGAATGTCTATTATGTTTAATTATGAGCCGTTCTAAACATCGTATGTTAGCTTTAATTTCAGGTGAAAATAAAGACAAAAAATTCTCCAACATTTGGATAATTCTTTATTAAATTGGTTCTAAGCTTTTGGCTCACACGTGCCATCTTCAGAAAGGTTACAAGGACGTTAACATAAAAACATCTACCAATAGCGACGATTTTATCCTGTGTTGTCATAAAACTTTGCTAAGCAACGATAACAGTTACCAAAAGTAGCAAACGCAGTTCGTAAATTTGTAATGCGATTCTATGACGTCACACCACGTGAGATATCGAAATGATAACAGAACCATATATTTAAATGCAATATAATGTGGTATGACCAGATTTAATGTTGGAGAATTTTTGTCTTCATTTTCACCTGAAATTAAAGCCAAAATACGATGTTTAGAACGGCTCATGATTAAACATAACAGACATTCATTTTCTTTTATATTTAGCAGTATATGTTTAGAAAATTATCTGCTGCCTCGTTACACTAAATATATGTATATATATATATATATATATAATGTGTGTGTTTAGGAAAGTAGATATTATTATGTACATAAGTATACATACATTAATGTATTTATGAAATAGCAACTATATATTATTCATATGTCGATATGAACCTTGTGGACATAAGAATCAACACTGCATGATGACTCGCTTTTCAAAAATATAAGTAGAAGTAACTTAAGTCTCCTGAAAACATAAAAACGACGCACACAAACATCCTTTACATATAGTAACTATGCACACAGCCATACTCTTTGTAAGCATATGTGGAAAATTATAAAGAAAATACACCAAAATATGCTGGGAAACAAAGTAAATAAACTTCATCAGTAAATACAAAAATTGTAAACTCTATCTGGAGGAGAAACCAGCTCTAACCGTCTTTTCGAACCAACAAATTAAACGAGAAGAACTCATCTCAAAATGCAGACACAAAAGCAAATTTTTACTAATATTCTTAAAAATAGAAATCTAAAAACAAATACAACCATAACAATTATGAATATATACACTATATAAAAACACAACTAATGTAACATACTTTATTCAAGGCTAACACTTTAAACTAAAAAATGAATGATCGGAATAAAATACACACAAAAAATAATAAGGAAATAATACACAAATTAACATACTACAACTGCCCATATAAAAAGAATTAAATATAATACTAATAATCAATACCAAATAATGAATTAATCAATAAAGAATAATGAGCAAAAATTACCAAATAACTGAATTCGGATTCACAATTATTTCTACTCATTTTGTAGTGATACCGAGCAAAAGAGATGGACCGGATGTTTGCGCTTTCACGGCCAAAAAGCAAATGACCAAAAGTCGTCAGTGCGCATCCGGGTTCGCACAGATTTTCCGGTTGAAAAATAAAAATTAATTAAATATTAAATTTCCAGTTCGAGAGCCTGCGCGAATTTTATTTATCAGCCAATGGGAAGCTCAGAATCAAATACAAGTTTGAAATTCCAAACGAGCTGCTGTGATTAAAAAAAAAAAAGATATAAAAAGCGGATACAGACAGACCCCAGCAGGCAGACCTCGAGGAGAAGGGTGTAATCAATATCCCCTTGACCTAAGTTAAGCGGCTACTATGCTTTCCTTCTCCCCTGTCTCAAAACTACTTACTGACCGAAGGAGCGACGACATCAAAGACATTCCTCATTTACACGCTCCCCACATTCCTAAGCATTAATTCTCTTTTAGCTTACTATTTGCCATGAACATTTTAACCTCCGTTGGACCTATATTCAAGTTATTACTTTAATTGTAAAATATTAATTGATATGTGTATATATAAATGCTATTTTCAACTCACTTTGCTGTTCTTGATTTCATAATCATTTTATGGCTTATAATGGGCTGTATGCCACAAGGCCTAATTCCGTTAACCTGCAACAGTATACAATTACCCTTAACGGACTCCCACTACAACTAGAAAAGAAATAGATAAGCAACCCGCTTTAGGGCCATATATTAAATTTTAAGTTCGATGTGTCTTTTAGCTTCGTCTATAAAGCATTGTATTCCAAAAACTAAAAATTCACCTTCTACGTCCTTTAAGGAATCACTGTCAGCATCTTTAAAGGCACTTATGTAAAAGCGATGAAAATGTTGAGGTTGAAGTGATCTTCCTGAATCAGTGATTTTGAACCTATTGATCCTTTACGTACATCGAAGATCTGACTACATGTTGATACGAATCGCCACTGCGCATTGCCAAACTAGTGAAGGTCGCACGCTATACTAGACGCATGTCTCCTTTGACACGTAAGTTCCCTATGGAATACGAAATGTTTCTCGACATCACAAATATTAGGAACGGGTTAGATTCTTTCTGACTTGTAAGGTCATTGGAAGTTACACGGAAATATAACAGTGCATTTAATGTCGTGGAACTTTCTCAAACGTGGCGCCGGAATTTCTACCTGAAATCTCGCTTTCCATATTATATAAGAAATACAAATTTCTAGGGTTAGCGGATAGTTATCGAAATTTCTTTTACATTTATATTGGGCTTACGGCCTATCACGTTGAATACACCAGGTTCTCGCTCGATCACCGAAGTTAAGATGGGTGACCGCTTGGAAAGACCAGGGGCTGTAAGCGTTTAGTGACTGATGTGCGTGCTTACGGCCTATCACGTTGAATACAGCGGTTCCTCCTCGATCACCGAAGTTAAGCAACGTTGAGCCTGGTCAGTACTTAGATAGGTGACCGCTTGGGAATACCAGGTGCTGTAAGCGTTTAGTGACTGATGTGCGTGCTTACGGCCATATCACGTTGAATACACGGGTTCTCACTCGATCACCGAAGTTAATCAACGTTGAACCTGGTCAGTACTTAGATGGGTGACCGCTTAGGAATACCAGGTGCTGTAAGCGTATAGTGACGGATATGCGTTGTGGTGCAGAGGATATCGGCTCGGAAAGAGAAATCGGTGAGCCGAGTTCGAATTCCAGTTGAATACCCTGCATTCACTTAAGCACTGGTACCCTTGGAAAAGGTATTGATCCGTTCCTTCCCTCCAGTTATTGGTTAAATAACAAGGGTAGGACTTGGGGAATCCTGCCCTTAAAAACAAATCCCAATGAATCTTGATATTCGAAATGAAAAATGTATTACTAGGCACAAAACTTACATAAGAAACAACAATAAACTGTTGAAAGAAAAGGGTATTATCAGCAATAAAATAAAGTTTAGTTTGCAATAAATGACCCGCTGAGTTTGATTTGCCATAAAAACAAAACAACTAACCAAACATTTATATTGCACCAGAAATATCTTTTCTAAATATCTCTCTCATTAATAGAGAAGATATGTTTGCCCCAAAGATTTATATGATTCCAGATGACGTTCATTTTGACTTCAATTTCCAGATTTGTAATGTAAATGACCAGGGGTCCGTCTCTGATGACACCTGGTGTTAATCTGCGTTAATCTAAATTAACCATTTTTATCTTCTGTGAACTTTTACTTGTATTGTTTACGAGGATGATCCTCACACTTGTTGACCCTTCCTGCATAAGGAAATATTAATGACGTTTATCCAAGAGAATTATCAACATAATACCATTTACTTTTTTAACCGAATCTTGATTCATATGTTATTCTTTTGTATTTTGTACATAATTTCGAGAGGATTCACAATAGCATTTAAGTTCTAATTATTATTTTGTCGGACAAAGTGCGGTTACCCCAACGATTCAAGTCGGTTTCAGGAATCCAATTAAACCGAAATTTGCACAATCAATATTCGTGCGTGTCTAAGAATCAGACAGAAAACTTAGTGAGTTTGATTATTCCAAATAATCATTGTGCCATTTTCACAGCTAAAATTCCACAAAATATGCAAATAGATTCATCTCAAGTTTTATATTTAAGCTAAAATCTAAAATACTTTTACTTTGTCTGAATTTCTTAGATGTCGTTGTCTAAAGAACGAATGGCCCGAAATCAGAGGCCAACAATGTGGTGCTGTGTCACAGAGTTTGAACCATTGTACTAATCCCGACGACTTCAATATGTTCTGCTGTTCTCTCGAAGTACCGGGGAGTCTCTTTCTTCGATACGCGAAGTTGATTTATTTTTTAGTGTTGTGTCGTGAAATATGATACATACAAATGAGAGATTAGTCCGAGTGGTAAAGACTAAGGAACACACGATTAAATCAACGATAAGGTTTATTGTACTAAAGGTACAAATACTAAGAGTCCACACAATAGTCGCTATGTGCAAAAATGGAGCGTATAGTACTTCCGCCCGTTCCTGGTCGCCTTCCGGTCATCAGCTCGCTCGTAATCTACTGCGACGTGTATTTATAATGGGTGACCGTCCATTGCTATGGGAAGACAGGTTCTTCCTTTGCAACATTTAGATTACCATCTTCTAGTTGCTACCTAAACAGCTAAAACATACAAAGTAGCAGGTGGTTGGACAATGCTGGTTTTCCTTCTCCAAGACTGGTTGCCAGCGAAGGTTATATAACTGTTATGGGGAAACACACCTATTCCTTCTATATTAATAAGAGTTAACAGGAAATTATCGGGAGAAGTTCTTAGGAGTTCTTGGGAAGTTCATAGGAGTTCTTTAGAGTTCTATTGGAGTTCAGTAGAATTACTAGGCAGTTGATATTAGTCGGTAGTTAGAAGAATACTAAGGAGTGAGCTTTTAGTGGAAGATTACCAAGTTCATGACATTTTGGGTGCGTCAAATCGATTAGCAACCGACATGGCACGATTATAACCTTCAGTGCGAAAACTACTCCACAAACATAACAGTCTGTTCTGCTATTTATTCATACCTGTAGAAAGAAGTGAGGGATTCGTACTTTTACCAGTGGTCATTAGCACGTAACAAACCGCCTCTACGATTCCTAAATCTATTGCTCCGAGGTGTTTCAATATCTTAGAGATTACTAAAATCTAGCAAGTAGAACAATTTAAATATCTGTATCTAATCTAATTTAAACTTATATATAAATAGAACTTTGTCTGTGTGTGTGTGTGTCTGTGTGTGTGTGTGTCTGTGTGTGTGTCCGTTACCTATAGCCTCCGAAAGAGCTGAACCAATTTTCTTGAAAATTTACACAGTTGTGCTATAAGCGTCTGTGAGTGTTCTTAGCTAGGTTTTGTGTCGAGGTACTCCCAATAAATATCTAAAAATCGATAATCGAAAAAATCGGGTCATAGAAGGAGTGGTCCGATTTTAATCAAATTTGATACACTCATAGACAAAGACATAAGAAACAATATTCAGAAGTTTACAAGATTTGCAGTTCTTACAACAGTGCAGAAAATCGATAATATATATATAAAAGGCAAGATGTTTGTGTGTTTGTGTGTTTATCTGCCTGTATGTCTGTATTTTTTTAGCCCTTTTATTTTAGTTTTTGCTTCCGGTTTGGCTCTAAGTAGGTATAATTGTAGTTCTTAGTCTCATCCATGATACCATTTACTCAGAGGACTTATTTCGCCTTCAAAATTCAGTTTACGACGAATAAAACGTATTTGATATTGATACCAGGAAATCAAAATTTAACTTACATCCATTCATTTTTCTTTCAGTCTACGGTTTCGCTTTAACTGGAAACAACTATTGCTTTTTAGTCTTTCGTGCCAACGTCCAAAGAGTCTGAGCTCCAGGACCATGGATTAGTTGTAAAGCCTTCATTACACCCGAGCAACACCAGGCTATACTGCTAGTAACTTTATATATCTTTAAATAAGTGTTTTGACATGTGACAAAAAGGTGCGACAATGAAATCCGAAGGCGCATTTAGACAGCTAAAGAGACATTCCAGAAGCTATGAAGAATATTAGCAGCAAAAGCAAAGAAATGAGTACTGAACCGTTATGCCATGTCTTCTATTTTTCCGTGAATGCTGGAAGAATCTCCCCACCCCCCACAGATGAAGAAATCGGAAGCAACAGAAATATGGTTCTCCAAAGGGTAACATGAATACAATGTGAGCAACCACACTTGCAAACATCAAATATGTAGTCTAAATTCATCGGGAATATAACGAAGAAAGAGAGTTCGGAAAAGTTGATAGTCAGATTGAAGTCAAATCGGACAGAGGAAAGCAGCGAACAACCTGCATAGTGTGCTAGAATAGATGACTGGGAGAGTTAGTTTTAAAGACAGCGGAAATACATTTACCAACAGCTACGAATTAGGATGTACGTTCCAGTGTAGCTGATATCGACTACGAACAAGAAATCGGAGAGCTAAGTTCGAATTCCAGTTGAATTCATTGCATTCACTTACGCGCAAATATTCTTGGGAAATGCATTAATCCGTCTCTTCTCTCTCCAGCTATAGATTGAATAGCAGGACAGATTAAAATCTATAGCCTTGTTTGGTAACCAGTCTACCGCAGAAAGCAATGGCAACCTACTGCAGGATAATTTTCTGCCCAGTCAGTGATGTCACTTTCGAGACATGATCGCCGAAGCGTGTATCACGTATGGCACTTAACTGACTGACTGAATATAACAGTTGAAATCATGATTAAGGCGTGTACTGGTCATAAAGTGGGGGATTGATTCTCTATTGTTATTAAGTAATAAACTGATTCCCCAGTAATTATTACGTAATAATATAATATATATCTTCCCACTCTAGTTATGAGTCAAATAACAAGACAGATTGGGTTCTATAGCCTTGGCTGGCAACTAGTCTACCGAAGAAAGCAATGGTAACCTACTGCAGGATAATCATCTGTCCAGTCAGTCATATCTTTTTCGAGACATGATCGCCCAAGTGTGTATCACGTATGGCACTCAACTGACTGACTGAATATAATAGTTGGAATCATGATTAAGGCTTTTACTGGTCATAAAGTGGGGGATTGATTAATGCCCACCTACTGCCGGAAAATCTTGTGCTCAGTCAGTCGTGTCCCGAAGTAGACATGACCGCCAAAACGGGTATCCCATTTGGCACTTGGCTGACTGGCAGGAAATAGTGGAGAGTTATGATCATCCACGTATTTAACATAGAAAAGGAAAAAGGATTTGTTTTTTACAGAGGGATGAAACTCAGAGCCCTTATGTCCAGAGAATTCACTTAACCAACGTATTTACGTATTCCACTGCACTTTATGGGCAATCAGTGGAATAATTCTAGAGTCTAAAACCTAATACCTTTTGTTTAATCATTTCACCCCAAGCAAGGAAATCAAGCCAATAAGATGCAAGGTTTTGATAAATATGAAAAAAAAAAAATCAAACATTTATTAGAAATAACAAACTCAAACATGCACACCAATTCAAATATTTGACAAGTGATTTAACATAGAACGGAAAGTGTGACACTGAAAGCCGAAGACGCATTGGAATTGCCAAAGATACATTTTTTTTTGTCTATCTCACTCTTACAAATGGAAGAACGACGAGCATATGAAAGTGTCGATCTTGCCAGGCATTTCGTAGCAGCCATGGTCTGAAGTGGTATAGCTAAGGAATATAGTTCGTCGGAAGCGACGAATCTGATTCGAACATTTTAATTAACTGAATCGCCTTCTACAGTTTATCAACCATTTGCAGGTTATTTAAAGCCAGAAAATATTTTTAAAATTATAAGAAATGCCGCGAATAGTAATGATTTACTAATACAAATCCTACTAATTAACCCATAGCTGAGGGGAGAGAAGTTAATTCATAACGTTTATGGGACTTGAGATTCTGGATAAAAAAGAAAGAAGAATCTGCAAAGTTGAATAACTATCCAAACAACATAGCGGCGATTTTCCGTGCTTTTTTTCTAATTTCCCTTTTTGCTACCTCAGTGTGTTCTAACATAGGAAGAAAAGTTTCACACTAGATCTGAAGCTGCTTTTTCCTGACTCTCTTTCTCTCTATCCACCTTGTGTGTATTATGTTCTTCAAGCCCTCCTTCCTCATTACGTGTCCCAACAACCTTAGCTGTCTCTTGCTAATGTAAGCACTTTCACTTTATTTGACCCTTCTTTCAAATATCTCAAAAGAATTTGCCTAAGATTTTCTTCTTCTTCTTCTTCTTCTTCTTCTTTGTGCCTTGTCCTTTCAGAACATAAGTTTCCATTTAGTTTACCTCCTTTCCAAAACGTCGTTGTGTCTTACATGTTCGGTCTATGGTATCCTCAGTATGCTTCTGTAGAACAACGTTTCTGTTACTCTGAGTCTCTCCTTCATCTTTGAGGAGATTGTCCAACATTCGCTGTCACATTAGAGAACAGACATCATATAACAGTCCAATACTATTTCTTTTGTTTCCTGTCTCTCAATACTCTGCTTAGTTTTACAAATCCGTTTTTTTCGGATCTCAATGTCGCACTTTCCATCCTCTGTCAGAATGCTTTCAGGGTATTTAGGTTTCTGCATCTGATTTGGTATCCTCGACTTCTAGGGGTTTCTTTTTTTCTGATGACCACTCATTCGTTTTTTGTTTTGTTTTTTTAGTTTATGTTAAGCTCTTTCCCCTTACCACTGTCCTACTTACATTAGCTGTAATGAACCATTTGCAGCTGTTCGGGAATCTAAGTTTAGTCCCCTCCGTTTACATCAATTCCCGAGGCTTAAAATAGGACTTCGCTCAAAAACACTGACTCTAATGTTATCTGTTAAACATTCATAAAAGTTACAAGTTCTATAAGGTTTGCAGTCAGCGATATCAGTATAGATGCGCATGCGCTGATCAGTTTATAAAACTTTCAAACGGTGATAAGATATCACACGAATAAAAACATTTAATTAACTCGTCTTAGTCACGTCTTTGGAAATTTCACAAATTTTAATACAAGTAATTGGCTGCCCGTTAATTTATGCATACTCACTATCATTTAATTAACATAAATAATATTCTGATTTCGCTAATTGTCAAAGTTTTACTAAGGATTTTACAAGAATACAAACGCATAAAAGCTTCATGAATGATATTTATAACACATATATATCATGGATGCGCATTGTGGGGCAAGATGTGCGTTGTGGTGCAGTGGATATCGACTCGGAACGACAAATCGAGTTGCCGAGTTCGAATTCCATTTGAATTCCTTCCATTCACTTACGCACAAATACCCTTGAGAAAGGTATTAATCCATCTCTTCCCTCCAGTTTTGGGTTAAATAACAGGACAGATTGAGTTCTATAGCCTTCGCTGGCAACCAGTCTACCGCAGAAAGCAAGGGCAACCTTCTGCGGGATAATCTTCTGCCCAGTCAGTCATGTCTCTTTCGAGACATGATCGCCCAAAGCGTATTTCATGTATAGCACTTAACTGACTGATATATTATAGGGTCTGTGGTCAACACGTTAAATATATGTTCATATTTGTCTGGCTGGCTATCTATGTATCTATCTATCTATCATCTATTTATTTATCTGTCTATTCATATCTATCTATCTATCTATCTATCTATCTATCTATCTATCTATCTATCTATGTCTGTTCATATCTATCTATCTATCTATCTATCTATCTATCTCGCTATCTGTCTATCTATCTCAGTCTGTTCATATCTATCTATCTCTCTATCTGTCTATCTATCTCAGTCTGTTCATATCTATCTATCTATCTATCTATCTATCTTTCTATCTATCTATCTATCTTCATGTCTATTTCAATCTGTTCACACACACACGCATATATATGTATATATTTTAATCGTTTCACCTCAAGCAAGGCATTCCACTGCCACTATTGCGCTTGGGGCTACATAGGGGAAGGTAAATAGAAAGAGTGGTTAGATATAGGAAATGTCAGAAGGGGGTTGATAGATAGTTGGGAGGATGGTAAGAGTGTTTGAAAGAATGGAAGCGAGTTAGTGTGTTAGGAGGTGTCTATTGACCTTACATTTAAACTCCTGGAGATTGTAGCCGTCGGGGAAGCAGTCATGTGGAAGGGAATTCCACAGTCGGGAAGTACGAGAAAAGAAACTGTTGGAGTAGAAGTTGCGGTTGCATTTTATCGGTTTCACTGTAAAATATATACATATATGTGTGTGTGTGTGTGTGTGTGTGTGTGTGTGTGTGTGTGTGTGTGTGTGTGTGTGTGTGTGTGTGTGTGTGAATAAAGATCGGTACCCACAGAAACCACAAATTGCTCTAAAAAGAAAAGACGTCATACTTATCCCAAAACCCGAGGAACCTTTCGGCCAACACTTTTTCAAGGGCTTCGTTGGCAAAAATTATGAAAAGGGCTGAACGAAGACAATATCAATAGGGGAATTACTCACAGTACTGGGAGAAAGTGGAATACGTTTAAAAATAAACTTTAATGAAGAATACATTAAAATGTGAGGGGGGTTGTAAATTTGATTCCACGAGAGTGATTTAAAAAAGAAAATGTTTCACTCACAGACTCTCCAGTAACTGCAAGGAGCGAAGGAAATGCTCTTTCTGTCTGCACAGTCTCAGTCGCTGGATTTTCAGGCAAATAGCCTCTAGGACCCGTAGATGATATGTTGAGCGAGCGCTGTGCAAGACAGAAAACCAGCTGTCCTCGTACGAGGATGCACATGCAGGATTGTCCAGCAAGTGTTGGCCGATCGCTGAATCCAGAACAGCTTGGGTTGTTCTTATAGTACTGATAGGGCTGCCAGAACGTATATTCGCAGGGACATATTGCGAGACCCGCGTCTCCAACCTAAGACTGGTTTGTCCTATGTATGCCGCATCACAACAGCATTGAAATTTATAAACAACTGAACTTTTTTGAAAATAGGACAACCTGTCTTTAACGAAGGATGGAAAAACAGGTCTAGTATGGAAAACAACACGCAACTGTACTGAATAATAACAAGACGAAACATACGCCGAAACTTTGTCAGTAACTGTTTGACATTTCCTGCCAAGCCAGGGTAATTTTAAGAATAAAGGACAGCGACTCGGTCCTTCGACTTTTGGTTCCTTAAACCGTTTGATCTTGCGATCAATGACACGTTTAACCACATTGGTTGGGTACCCATTAGCCTCAAAGATACTTTGCAAGCGCAACAGTTCACTGCTCAAGCATATAGGGGAACAAATATTGAGGGCACGGTGAACCAACGTTTCTATAAGACCGATTTTGCGGGACTTAGGAACAAAAGAGTTCCAATTTGTATACAAACCGGTAAAAGTTGGTTTGCGAAACACAGATGTCACGAAAACATCATCCCGTCGCTGAACAAGGACATCCAAAAAGGAAAGACATCCATCCTTCTCTGTCTCCATAGTAAACTGAAGAGAGGGATGTAAGGAGTTCAACTGAACTAAAAAACGTTCAGCATCTGAAGCGTTATAAAATAAGGAAAAGGTATCATCAACATAACGTTGATATATTAATGGCTCATTAACCTTTTCAAACAACAAACGCTCATGATGTCCTACAAAGATATTAGAAAGGACAGGACCCAAAGGACTATCCATCGCAACGCCGTCTGTCTGTGCAAACATGGTATCATTAAAACTAAATTCGACTCCTTCAGTGGCCTTCCCCTATTGATATTGTCTTCGTTCAGCCCTTTTCATAATTTTTGCCAACGAAGCCCTTGAAAAAGTGTTGGCCGAAAGGTTCCTCGGGTTTTGGGATAAGTATGACGTCTTTTCTTTTTAGAGCAGTATATATATATATATATATATAATCAGTCTTTTCTGAATTATCTATCTATATGTTTTTTAATTATTTCTAACTCTATTTATGTATATATGTTTCTCACTTTATATATATATATATATATATAAGTCTGTTCCTTATCTATCTATCTATCTATCTATCTATCTATCTATCTCATTCTGTTGTTATCTAGGTATCTATGTAAGTCTGTTTATATCTATCTATATTAATCACTTTGTCTGTATCTTGCACATTAATAAGTCACTCATTTAAAAAAGCAACGAATATCAATGGTTTGACACTTTTGATATATCTATAAAAATTCTTGACGAATTCCAAAGAAGAATTTGCAATGTTATTGATCTTGGCCTGGCATCACAAATTCGGTCACTTTCACACCACCATATAGTGGCTTCCCTGTGACTGGTGTTTATAAATATTTCCCTGGCATTTTTACTACAAAGCAAACCATCATCTTCCGTCTCCTTGAATCATTTATGATCCCTCACTGTAAGCCCCTGCATATTAGTAGTTTTTATCATCTTGCTTGGGATGAGAAGGTTTAAAACAACAGCTGCATGGTAAATGAGAATTCACTTATCCTTATGGCAGAAAGCACACATTTCATTAAGGGAAATTTACCCTACTCCCCCTCTGGAGCGTGATGTGACACAAGGTCTTTTTTTTTAAGTGGAGACCCGACCGCGAACGGACGGGCACAGGGACAAAAATTCCCCAGTCCCCGCAAACCGCCGGTTGAGCTGACCGCGGTGACGAACACATGGTCCACTCCTCTGCTGTAATGGGGTTGCCCGTCCGCGAGACACTGTTTCCCGGAACCGGGCATCTGTTCTGTGTAGTGTTTCTCAGAAGCAACCCTGCCCTCGCAGACGGAGCTACAACTGAGACGAACTCTGTCATCGAGGACAGAGACGCAAATAAGAGATGATTTGGGTCCCAACCCGACACAAAAATGTGCCCGATAAGTATCTCATTAAGATATTTAAAAGCCCACTATATAATTTTCTATCCGATGCTCAGTCAAATTTCTTAGGAATAGATTATGTATATATACATATTATATATATATATATATATATATATATATATATATATATATATATATATGTTTGAGTACAATACATGATTTTTATTTCTATTTCATCATATCTGCGTATATTGGAAATATTTATTTTAATGATATCTCATCGTAACTATTAGTATCTGAAATATCAGTTTTATTTCGTCATATTTCATAGCTTTTTTTAATCATTAGTTCAGTTTAGTATGGTGCAAATATCTTTCTATTTACTAATTTCCAGTGGAATTTTATTGTCTCTGTAGTTTGTCTAGCATTTTATACGGTGCTTTATTTTCGGATTTGTTCTCAAAGTACGTCTAGACGTCTCCATAGAATCGTCAGTGATTTGATTAATTGAGGTTCTGTTGAATTGGCGCAGGTGATGCCAGCCTCGCTATTTGCGTGTTCACTGAATCCCGAATGACATCCGAAGTAAACCGCCATTGTCATCTTTTGGGAACTTTCTTGTTATATGAACCTTTCCAACAACATCTATTCATCAACTTCGGAAAGCTATCTTTGATTCGAATTTATCGGACCATCAAACTTTCTGTTGCGACCAGAGAAAAGACTCGTGTCATTAGCATAGATACCAGGTCGGTTACCAATGACATTAGAAAGGCAGTTGATGAAAATAGAGAACTGAGCGAGTGCAAGAATAGAACCATGTATCGTTTGTATTTATTCAAAATTACCTAGAGGAATCGCCATTCAAGATAACATTCATATAGAGATGGAATATCACTGAAGAAAAAATAATTCTTACAATATACACAGATATTATGATTTTCGAAAGATATTTGATGAAAAAAAGAAACTATGTGATTTCAAGAGTAGAGCATTTGGTCGTCTGTATTAAAGCAAAATAATCTAGAGGAGTGGCCGTTCAAGATAAAAAAAATTCATATAGCAATGAAATATGACTGAAGAAAAAATAATTCTTACAATATACACGGATATGAGGATATTCTAAAGAGAGTTGACAAAAAAGGAACTATGTAGAGAGTAGAGCCTTCGGTCGTCAGTATTAAAACAAAATGATCTAGAGGAGTGGCCGTTCAAGATAACGTTCATAGAGGGAAGGAATATTACTGAAGAAAAACAATTCTTACAATATACACAGATATGATGATATTCTAAAGGTAGTTGATGAAAAAAGGAACTGTGTGGTTTCAAGAGTAGAGCCTTCGGTCGTCTGTATTAAAGCAAAATGATCTAGAGGCGTGGCCATTCTAGATATAATTGATATAGCGGTGGAACATGACTGAAGAAAACACAATGCTTACAATATATGCAGATATGATGACATTAGAAAGATAGCTAATGAAAATAAGGGAACGGTATGTGTGTTCGATGTTACAGTATTTTTTAGCAACATAATTTTGCAATTATTTTTTGTTACCACAACTTACACCCCTGAAGATTATCTTAGAAAAAGTTTAAAGTACATGGGGACATCGAGAAATTGATAAAATTAACTGTAAAAATTACAGTGCATTTCTTATATCTTTCAATTTTATTAGCATGGAAGAGGTTAGCCTCCCTGAGAGTAAAACACTACGCCTCCTCGGCCTCACACTCTCAGCGGACCTCAAGTGGAATGAGTAAATCGAATCTATTGCTAAATCCGCTGCTAAGAAGGTCAGTTCACTGTGCAGGGCCAGGAATTTTTTTCCCGTCTGAGTCCATCATGCACAATTATAAATCTACCATCCGCCCGTGTATTGAATATTGCTGCCACATATGGTCGGGTTCCCCTGCTATTCACCAACGGGTTCTTGATGAAATCCAACGGAGAATCTGTAATGTGATCGATACCGACCTGGCAGCTCAGCTGCAGTGGCTCTCTCACCGGCGTGACGTGGGTTTCCTGTGCTTCTTCTATAGATACTTTCACGGCTTCTACTCCAATGAACTTGGATCACCGGTGCCCCCTAGGTATGAATTTTTATATATATATATATATATATATATATATATGTGTGTGTGTGTGTGTGTGTGTGTGTGTGTGTGTGTGAATAAATTTGCGAGGAGAGATAAAAAGCAAGAAAAATAATTATATTGATCTGTTCAATATCGAAAATATTAAGTAAAATCTTGACTATCTCCTTGTTGAGCCGCAGTAGCCCACAGGAATTACTTCTTCCGCTTATTCCAGAGAGATAAGTCTGATTTGTCACTGCTTCTAATGAGTGCAAGCGTATCCCCAAAGACGTATAGTTACTACTTGCTCATCGAATTAGACACTGTATAGCTTCTTACACGTTTTGTTCTGAGGATTACTGGCGGCTCTGCATGAATCTGTTGAAAAACAACGAATTGTCAGTCTGTTCCTATCTATCCTCAGTCACTCGTATCGTTAATCAGTTTTATGTAATGACATCTACTGCATATCTACCGGGATGTGCGTTGTGGTGCATTGGATATCAGCCCGGAACGAGAAATCGAGGAGCCGAGTTCGAATTCCAGCCGAATTCATTGTATTCACTTACGCGCATATACCCTTGGAAAGGTATTAATCCGTCTATTCCTTCCAGTTATGGGTTAAATAGCAGGATAGATTGGGTTGTATAGCCCTGGTCGGCAACCAGTTTACCGCAGAAAGCAATGGCAACCTACTGCGGGATAATCTTCTGCCCAGTCAGTCATGTCTCTTTCGAGACATGATCGCCCAAGCGTGTATCACGTATGGCATTTAGCTGACTGACTGTTCTACTGCAGATAACGTACAGTGTTTTATCCGGAAGGGTTTCTTTCAGCTGCACTCTAGACTAATCTGAAGTACTTCTACCAGTTACTCCCCCTTTAAAATACAGGCTCTTTTAAAAGACATACATATAAACCCGTAACTTGTTTTTGACACCATCTCTAAATTGAACCACACAAAACAGCGGGTGTAACAAGATTCTAGTGCTAAATAAATGTGAACCTGAACTGGATACTATTCGCTATAAACTTTAGGACAAATGCGTCGTTGCTTCCTACTTTCCTGTTTGTTGGAAGACCCACATTGTTCCTATTTTTAACAATTCTGTCAAACACAATGACCCTTCAAATTATCGCTTTACTAGTCTCTTACTTTATTCGTCAAAGTACTCGAGGCCCTAATCAATGCCAAATTAATTTATGATCTTACTCCGCACGAACTACTCTCGGATAAATAATATAGTTTTCGACGTGTTAATGGTCATCACTGAAGATAATCATCAAGTTTTAGATAAGAAATGTGAAGCTTGTTATGTAGCCCTAGATATCACAAAGGTGTTAGTCAGGGTTTGGCTATCTAGCCTTCTACGCAAACTCAAGAGGCACTATGTCATAAAAAGAATATATGGTTTAATCCAATCATTCCTAAACGTTCGGAACTCTAGCACTGCAAATCACCGGTTTCAATAAACACATCCTTAAACTTTTACAACCAGCTATTCATAGCTACATCAAAAATAAAACTCAATTACTTATTAATGTTACAGAAAAAAATAGATAGATTGTGAAATGAATTCCTCCTTGCGAACATGACTGTAACAACTCTATGCTTCAACATCCCACAGTGGCTTTCAGGAATATAACGTACAAGACATCCACAACATAAAATTTATACACCTTCATAACAATTTGAGTTCAACAGCCGCCATTTTTCCACAGTCGATTAACTTACAATATTTATTAGATTCATCGCCATTTTAGACATAAAAAATTGTAGACGCAGAAAATCCGTTCAACAACCAGATTTTGATGAAAAACTCATCCAAGACCTCACCAAGAAGTTCACATCAGACCTCTAAACTCTAATTAGCAATTTAGACCACAGTATACAGGCAAACGTCAATGTTTTAGTTTAGGTAAAATCAAAATTGAACACATTCTACACTATCCTTAAATTACATAAACTTTCCAAATTAATCACAGACAAAGCTACCAACATCTCATTAAAACATTACCATAAATTGACCCAAGATATAGGATCTGATACAACTTTTAAAGATACATCTACTTGGTTTCAAGAATCGGAATTTAAAGATGCATCTACCCAGTTTCAGGAATCGGAATCAGGTTTCATTGACAATATGCTCAAAACTTTACTAGCCGCTATTCATTGCTACATCAAAGACAGAATCCATTTCTTACAGATTTTACAAAAGACATAAACTGCCAAAATATTCCTGCATGTGACCATAAAAGTTACAATTCTATACTTCAAAATCCTACACGAGCAGTACATACAGGTTTGTGAGATTTTTTATGCTTATATATATATAAACTTATTTATAAATGGAAATATTTATCTGTGTGTGTGTGTGTGTATGTGTGTGTCTGTGTGTGTGCCCGTTACCTATAGGGTCCGAAACAGCTGAACCGATTTTCTTGAAAATTTACACAGTTCTACTATAAGCGTCTGCGAGTGCTCATAGCTAGGTTTTGTGTCGAGGTACCCCCAATAAATATCTAAAAATCGATAATCGAAAAAATCGGGTTATAGAAGGAGTGGTCCGATTTTAATCAAATTTGCTACACTCATAGACAAAAACATAAGAAACGATATTCAGAAGTTTCAAATTTGCAATTCTTACAATAATGCAGAAAATCGATAATATATATATATATATATATATATAAAAGGCAAAATGTTTGTGTGTGTGTCTGCTTATCTGCCTGTATGTCTGTATTTTTCCAGCCCTTTTATTTTAGATTTTGCTTCGGGTTTGGCTCTAAGTAGGTATAATTGTAGTTCTTAGTCATTTACTAACAGGACTTATTTAGCCTTCAAAATTCAGTTTACGACGAAAAATCTTATTTGATATCGATAGCAGGAAATCAAAATTTGACTTACATCCATTCGTTTTTCTTTCCGTCTACGGTTTTGTTTTAACTGGAAACAACTATAGCTTTTTAGTCTTTCGTGCCAACGTCCAAAGAGTCTGAACTCCAGGACCATGGATTAGTTTTAAAGCTTTCATTACACCCGAGCAACGCCGGGCTATACTGCTAGTATATATATATATATATATATATATATATATAATTTTGTGTATTTAGCCAGCATTTTTTAGACATGTCAGATTAAATAAATTAATTAAATAAATTGCAAACATGGTACATGTGTACATTGAGAAATTAATGACAATAATATCTGTCAACGTTACAGCTCATTTTTGACATCTTTTAATTACAATACGCGAAAGATTATCCGTCAGTATGAACGGATTTTATTAAAAATAAGCAGACACAATGTTTGCAAT
Source organism: Ascarosepion bandense (assembly GCA_037127315.1). Classification (NCBI taxonomy): domain Eukaryota; kingdom Metazoa; phylum Mollusca; class Cephalopoda; order Sepiida; family Sepiidae; genus Ascarosepion; species Ascarosepion bandense. The sequence goes on along the minus strand of JBBBDQ010001992.1, from coordinate 461,018 downwards.
TTTTTAATCTGGCACACACACACACACACACACACACACACACACACATATATATATATATATATATATATATATATTTTCTAAACATACGCTGTTAAATATAAGAGACAATGAATGTCTATTATGTTTAATCATGAGCCGTTCTGAACGTCGTATTTTTGCTTTAATTTCAGTTGAAAATAAAGACAAAACTTCTCCAACATTTGGATAATTATTTATTGGTTTTCTTCTAAGCTTTCGGCTCACATGAGCCATCTTCAGAGAGGTTGTTTAGACTGAAATATTATAAAATCCACCATCACCGACGATTTTATTTTATGTTGACATAAAACTCCCCTTGGCAACGGCAATAGTTACCAAAAATGATAAACGCAGTTCTTAAGTTTGCGATGCGGTTTTATGACGTCACACCGCGGGATAGCGCGAAATGACAACAAAACCATGTAGTCAAATGCAATGTAATATGTTATTTCCTGTTTTAAAGTTGATTTTATTGAGTAAAATAAAACTCAATGATCTACTATTAAACGGCGTACAAATGGCAACGAAGATGAGGACAATAGTCCGAATAATGTAAATACTGTAAATACTACCTCATCTCAGAAATATAGACAAATAGAATGATCTATTATTAAACGTCGTACAAATGGCAACAAAGATGAGGACAATAGTCCGAATAATGTAAACACTGTAAATACTACCTCATCTCAGAAATAAAGACAAATAGAATTATCTATTATTAAACGTTGTGCAAATGGTAACAAAGATGAGGACAATAATCCGAATAATGTAAATACTGTAAATACTACCTCATCTCAGAAACATAGACAAATAGAATGATCTATTATTAAACGTCGTACAAATGGCAACAAAGATGAGGACAATAGTCCGAATAATGTAAATACTACCTCATCTCAGAAATATAGACAAATAGAATGATCTATTATTAAACGTCATACAAATGGCAACAAAGATGAGGACAATAGTCCGAATAATGTAAATACTACCTCATCTCAGAAATATAGACAAATAGAATGATCTATTATTAAACGTACAAATGGCAACAAAGATGAGGACAATAGTCCGAATAATGTATACTACCTCATCTCAGAAATATAGACAAATAGAATGATCTATTATTAAACGTCGTACAAATGGCAACAAAGATGAGGACAATAGTCCGAATAATGTAAATACTACCTCATCTCAGAAATATAGACAAATAGAATGATCTATTATTAAACGTCGTACAAATGGCAACAAAGATGAGGACAATAGTCCGAATAATGTAAATACTACCTCATCTCAGAAATATAGACAAATAGAATGATCTATTATTAAACGTCGTACAAATGGCAACAAAGATGAGGACAATAGTCCGAATAATAATGAAAATACTACCTCATCTCAGAAATATAGACAAATAGAATGATCTATTATTAAACGTCGTACAAATGGCAACAAAGATGAGGACAATAGTCCGAATAATGTAAATACTACCTCATCTCAGAAATATAGACAAATAGAATGATCTATTATTAAACGTCGTACAAATGGCAACAAAGATGAGGACAATAGTCCGAATAATGTAAATACTACCTCATCTCAGAAATATAGACAAATAGAATGATCTATTATTAAACGTCGTACAAATGGCAACAAAGATGAGGACAATAGTCCGAATAATGTAAATACTACCTCATCTCAGAAATATAGACAAATAGAATGATCTATTATTAAACGTCGTACAAATGGCAACAAAGATGAGGACAATAGTCCGAATAATGTAAATACTACCTCATCTCAAATATAGACAAATAGAATGATCTATTATTAAACGTCGTACAAATGGCAACAAAGATGAGGACAATAGTCCGAATAATGTAAATACTACCTCATCTCAGAAATATAGACAAATAGAATGATCTATTATTAAACGTCGTACAAATGGCAACAAAGATGAGGACAATAGTCCGAATAATGTAAATACTACCTCATCTCAGAAATATAGACAAATAGAATGATCTATTATTAAACGTCGTACAAATGGCAACAAAGATGAGGACAATAGTCCGAATAATGTAAATACTACCTCATCTCAGAAATATAGACAAATGAATGATCTATTATTAAACGTCATTACAAATGGCAACAAAGATGAGGACAATAGTCCGAATAATGTAAATACTACCTCATCTCAGAAATATAGACAAATAGAATGATCTATTATTAAACGTCGTACAAATGGCAACAAAGATGAGGACAATAGTCCGAATAATGTAAATACTACCTCATCTCAGAAATATAGACAAATAGAATGATCTATTATTAAACGTCGTACAAGTAACAAAGATGAGGACAATAGTCCGAATAATGTAAATACTGTAAATACAACCTCATCTCAAAAATATAGACAAATAGAATGATCTATTATTAAACGTCGTACAAATGGCAACAAAGATGAGGACAATAGTCCGAATAATGTAAATACTACCTCATCTCAGAAATATAGACAAATAGAATGATCTATTATTAAACGTCGTACAAATGGCAACAAAGATGAGGACAATAGTCGGAATAATGTAAATACTGTAAATACAACCTCATCTCAAAAATATAGACAAATAGAATGATCTATTATTAAACGTCGTACAAATGGCAACAAAGATGAGGACAATAGTCCGAATAATGTAAATACTGTAAATACTACCTCATCTCAAAAATATAGACAAATAGAATGATCTATTATTAAACGTCGTACAAATGGCAATAAAGATGAGGACAATAGTCCGAATAATGTAAATACTACCTCATCTCAGAAATATAGACAAATAGAATGATCTATTATTAAACGTCTAAATGGCAACAAAGATGAGGACAATAGTCCAGATAATGTAAATACTGTAAATACAACCTCATCTCAAAAATATAGACAAATAGAATGATCTATTATTAAACGTCGTACAAATGGCAACAAAGATGAGGACAATAGTCCGAATAATGTAAATACTGTAAATACTACCTCATCTCAAAAATATAGACAAATAGAATGATCTATTATTAAACGTCGTACAAATGGCAACAAAGATGAGGACAATAGTCCGAATAATGTAAATACTACCTCATCTCAGAAATATAGACAAATAGAATGATCTATTATTAAACGTCGTACAAATGGCAACAAAGATGAGGACAATAGTCCGAATAATGTAAATACTGTAAATACAACCTCATCTCAAAAATATAGACAAATAGAATGATCTATTATTAAACGTCGTACAAATGGCAACAAAGATGAGGACAATAGTCCGAATAATGTAAATACTGTAAATACTACCTCATCTCAAAAATATAGACAAATAGAATGATCTATTATTAAACGTCGTACAAATAATAACAAAGATGAGGACAATAGTCCGAATAATGTAAATACTACCTCATCTCAGAAATATAGACAAATAGAATGATCTATTATTAAACGTCGTACAAATGGCAACAAAGATGAGGACAATAGTCCAGATAATGTAAATACTGTAAATACAACCTCATCTCAAAAATATAGACAAATAGAATGATCTATTATTAAACGTCGTACAAATGGCAACAAAGATGAGGACAATAGTCCGAATAATGTAAATACTGTAAATACCTCATCTCAAAAATATAGACAAATAGAATGATCTATTATTAAACGTCACGTACAAATGGCAACAAAGATGAGGACAATAGTCCGAATAATGTAAATACTACCTCATCTCAAGAATATAGACAAATAGAATGATCTATTATTAAACGTCATTACAAATGGCAACAAAGATGAGGACAATAGTCGAATAATGTAAATACTGTAAAATACAACCTCATCTCAAAAATATAGACAAATAGAATGATCTATTATTAAACGTCGTACAAATGGCAACAAAGATAAGGACAATAATCCGAATAATTTAAATACTTTAGAGTAGATTTATTCAACAAAATCGCCTATGACTTTCAACAACGGCCTCCAGACGACTTGACGATTTCCTTGTTTTTTCGTTGATGAATGCTGCCATAATCCTTGCCTTTAGATCAAGGTCTTTTTGCTGGTCTCTCTCAACTGCGCTCGTCACATAATAATCAAGAGGGTTGCAGTCTGAGTAGTTAGTAGCCAGATTTAAGGGATGATGTGGTCACAGAAATTATTTGAGAGCTTTGATTTTGTTCTCCTGCTTGTCTGGTTTGATGTAGAGTCCGGAGTCCTTCAGCAACCACTCTTTTGACTCATGAAATAGTATTGAACGGACATGCCTCCCAATACTATCATACGAACGCGGGTGTCCCTCAAGGATCTATTCTATTTTCAAACAACTAAAAAGATGTGTGCTGTTTGCGGTGAGGCTGACCGAAATATACGGTAATAGTTCGCTAAGTTTAGAGTTGTTGATTATAGCTTTATTGATGAAAGACCTTCAGGCAGACCCCGAACTACAAATGATGACCAAATCAAGACATTGATTGAGATAAGCCTGCATTACACAACGCAAGAATTGGCAGAAACACTAAATATATCGCCATCCACGAGCACTTAACAAAGGTTGGCTACTGAAATCATTACACTAGTCCTAAAAATATCCACCCCACCAAAAATTCCTTTTCTTTTTTTTTAATTTTACATAGACGCTCACATGTTTATATTAGAATAGACATTTTTAACGGTTATTTACGAAAATTTCTTCCTTAGTAAAAAAACGAAATAATAATAACAATTCCATAGGAAAAAAAAAATAAACAAATAATTTGGTGTTTCAACTTAATAATGACAGCAACGATAGAACTTTGTTTTCATTAAGTTTCCACCCCCAAAGTAGTGGAGGTCCATATAACACACCACACACCGAAACACAACACACACACACATACAAAATAAAGTAGAATAAATTACAAGAACTACACACATATAAACACGCACACATGACACAGTCACGGACAAGCACACATCACCAGATAAAGCAGATAGATAAAACAACAGTAATAAAATAGATCCTCTTCAACCTGGTCAAAAGTCAAACTAATGGTCAGGTCGCAAGGAGATAAACCACACATTAAAGCAGACGGATATCATCAGACCAGAAAAAGGTCCCAACTGTAAATCACACATATACCATAATCACACGCGCAGACACACACACACACACACACGCACGTGCGCGCATACATACCTCATCACACTTACACACACACACAAACACACAGTAAAATTAATGACAGCAGCAGCACCAACCAGCCAGGAATGACCATTCCTTAAAAGGCACGGACTCACTCGGACAGACACACGCTCCTCTGCCATTCTGAAAATGAGATTTTGATATCGAAATATTAATGTATAATAAATAGGTGATACCCTAAAACTTCTTTACCTTCCTTTATTTTACTTAACGCATTTTGACAGCCTTCAAGATCTAACCATATATATATATATATATATATATATATATATATATATATATATATTCAGTTAGATAGGTGTGTGTTGTGACTCTGGGTTTCATGCTTTTGTGATCGTCAGACAATTTCTCCTGCCTCCCATGAGCATGGACCAAGCGATTCTCCCGGAGAGCAATACACTACGCCTCCTCGGACTTACCCTGTCCTCAGACCTCAAATGGAACCATTATATTGAATCCATAGCAAAATCTACTGCTAAGAAGGTTGGGTCACTATGTCGATCCAGGATGTTTTTTCCGCCTGAATCCATCCTGCATATATACAAGTCAACCATCCGTCCGTGCATGGAGTACTGCTGCCATTTATGGTCAGGCGCCCCTGCCGTTCTCCTCAGTGTTTTTGTCAGGCTCCAAAGAAGAGTCTGTAATGTGATAGGTACTGATCTGGCAGCTCGACTGCAGCCACTTCCCCATCGTCGAAATGTGGGCTCCCTTTGTCTGTTCTATAAATACTTTCATGGCTTCTGCTCGGATGAGCTTAAGTCACTGATGCCTCCTCAATAGGTGTTTACTCGTGCAACCAGACTGGCAACCGGGTCCCACCCATTCACAGTCAGGTTAGCCAAATGCAGACGACAATTCTACTCCTTCAGCTTCTTCTCTCGCACTTCCCGCCTGTGGAACTCGCTCCTGTATTCTTGCTTTCCTGACGGCTACAACCTCCAGAAATTTAAATGCAAAGTCAATACTCATCTACTAACCACTGGACTCTAGCTCTCTCCCCACCCCTGTATAACCTTCCCTTTCTCTCCACCTATGTATCTGTCATCGCACCTGCATTCTCAGCTTTCTATTGCTCCTTTCTAACTAGTTTGTACTCCTCACTCTTTTCTAATTAATCTTTTTACATTTATGTAGCCCCCTGCACATCAGTGGCATTTCCGCCTTGCTCTGGGTGAAATGATTAAAAATATATATATATATAACAAATTGCATATATATATATATATATATATATATATATATATATATATATATATACATTTCACACACACACACACACACACGCACACACACATCCACAGACAGATCTGTTTCGCTGTATCACAGCTCATCAGTACGGTTAGACATCCGATTGCTTTTTACCCAGGATTGAAACCCGACCAATTGGCGTCAGTCGGCGATTCTGCCTCTAAGCTATGGGCGCTCGGTAGAAGGAGGCAGACTTTTTAGCGTGTATATTATCACTATACACGCCCAGTAACTGAGACTGTTCTAATTCATTGCTGAATGAATGATGCGTAGATGCTAGAGTACCTACTCTTTATATGTATATATATATATATATATATATGTGTGTGTGTGTGTGTGTGTGTGTGTGTGTGTGTGTGTGTGTGTGTGTGTGTGTGTGTGTGTGTGTGTGTTGCCTTAGAGCTGAATCATTATTTTGGATTTCCTACAGACTCTAGTGTCGAGATTCGAGCCTAGTTATTCATCAGGATTCAAATCTTGATTTTTAAGCCGAGCAAACGGTTTTTGATAGCTGCAATGCTCTTATTTAATTCCTTTTTGCCATACTAAGTTAGGTTTACTTAACATTTATTGTCACGTGTATCTAGGTAAAGTCAAAACGGGAGAAGTTTTCATTAGAAAGAAATTCTTTCCTATTCCCTTTGGCTCACCTTTCCCACCAAAAACGAAAGCTTCCGTTCCCCGCATCCGGGGAAAAATGTCTGCTTCTACTTATTTGAGATCAGTTTCAACAAAAGTTCAAAACACGTTTTGATTTTTTTTTCTCAAAGATGTTAACCTTTTAACGAAATAAAAGTAATTGAAGGAAAAATTCCCTACATAATTAACGGTTGTCAACTCGTTTTCGAGTATGACCATCAAATATATCGATGTAAGTCATAATGTTCATATATCGATGTAAGTCATAATGTTCAGCATGCAAAAATCAAGTCATCATACGATAATGATATAACGTCATGATGCGATAATAATATCACAATGTTTAATTAAATGGGCCATTACTTCCTTGTCTGATTAAATATGTCACTACTTCATTAATATCTAATTAAATGGGCCATCACTTCCTTGTCTGATTAAACGAGCCAGTCCTTCCTTGTCTAATTATATGGGCCATTATTTCCTTGTCTCATTTAATATGCCACTACTTTTATATCTAATTAAATGGACTATTACTTCCTTGTCTGATTAAATGGTCCATTACTTCATGGTTTGATTAAATGGGCCATTACTTCCTTGTTTGATTAAATATGCCACTACTTCCATATCTAATTAAATGGATTTTTACTACCTTGTTTAATTAAATGAATCATTACTTCATTGTTTGACTGGAAGGTTTTCTAGTTCTTTGTCTTATTAAATGGACCGTTATTACATTTTCTGATTAAATGGGCAATTGCTTCCTTGTCTAAAAATGAAGCGTTACTTCATGATCTGACTAAATGGGCCTGTACTTCTTGTCAGATTAAATGGGCAATTGCTTCCTTGTCTAAAAATGAAGCGTTACTTCATGATCTGACTAAATGGGCCTGTACTTCTTGTCAGATTAAATGGGCAATTGCTTCCTTGTCTAAAAATGAAGCGTTACTTCATGATCTGACTAAATGGGCCTGTACTTCTTTGTCGAATTAAATCGAACATTAATTTGTTCGATTTAATTGGTCATTACTTCCTTCTCTAATTAAGTAAACCGTTACTTACTCATTTTATTAAATAAACCATTACTTACTTGTCTGATTAAAGACGTCGTTGCATCCTTGACTGAGTAAATGTACCATTTATGCTTGTTGGTGAAATGAATCAGCCAATTCTTGTCAGAGTGAATAAAATATTGATTCCTTATCTGATGAAATGAATTCATTATCTCATTAAATGGACCAGTAAATGTCTGATTGAAGGGACAAAATGGCTTTTTTCTAGATTTTTAAAATCTTGGATTTTAATTCATCAGGTTTTTGCCTTTGCCGTTTTGATCAGAGAATTAAAAAAATGGACGGAAAACTTTATAAAAATCTCCGCAATTGTACTACGCAGTGGTAGGTATGTTTTGCTAGTTATTTACAATGAAAATTTTGTTTATCATAACATACGCTAGACTACAGAAAATGAAAAGAAATATTTTTAAATATGAAGTCAAGGAAAAAAATTAACTCAAAACTTTGTGATGATACTAAGTTTTGGGTATGGGTCTATATATCACATACACACACACATAAAGTTTTGGTTTAATATGTATTCATTTATGTATTATTTTTTATATATAGACCCGCAGACTGCCTTTAATATTTGTAACAGTGGGTGGGTACATTCTATTTTCGCTACAGTCTCTTGCTTATGCAGTCAAAAAAAATGTTCACACTGTGAAATCTTTGTAGGAATCCAATGCCCATATGTCTGGCAACAATTATCTGTTCCTGAAAGAAGAATGTTCTTTCTTTCTCTTTCAGACGTATATGAAAGTGTTTATTGCAAGAAAATAAGTTGTCATATGCATGTTTCATATATTATAGATAGATAGAAACTATAGATAGACTCCGATAGATAGATTTAAATGTATCTATTTTCAACTTTAGATAGTTTCCAATTAATTTGTACAGATTTTGCTTGACCTCCCCAACCAGGAAAATTCCTGTTCCAAGCAATCATGTTGCGTTTTTGTATTTTCTTTCAATGTATTATATTAGCTTGTCTTGAAATAAATGTTTGGATAGAATTATAGGCCCAGTGTTCGTCTGACTAACCCTTTATTCAAACATTTATCCACTTATCCAAATGTTAAATCATTAATCTGTCCTTTTTGCAAAAGGAAATCCTTTATCATTTTGGTCTGTTTAAAATATAGTTTAAACTATTCTAATGCAGTTCCTTTGCTGTCCAATATAGGAAGAGTCCAGAACGTCTTATTATGGATACTACTAATTTTCTAATTTCGAAAATTTCCTTATTCTCATGTTATATTTTCTAGCTGTGTTACTCATTTCTTTCGAATAGGACTCCGAGACATTTGTAATTTTCTGTTTAGTTATATCTTCTGATGTTTTTATGTAGTAAGATTTCTTTAGCGGCTAGATATTTCTAGCTACCGTTGCAAATTTTCAAAACAATAGGAAAATCTGGATTTTGTGTGTTGATAAAGCATTTATTTCTGATGAGAAAAATACTGTTAAAGCCAAGCAATGGCTTGATAAGTGTTATTCGGACTCTGCTCCGTCGGAAACAACAGTTAAGAGGTGGTCAGTCAGTTAAAGTGCCATACGTGATACACGCTTGGGCGATCATGTCTCGAAAGAGACATGACTGACTGGGCAGAAGATTATCCCGCAGTAGGTTGCCATTGCTTTCTGCGGTAGACTGGTTGCCGACCAAGACTATAGAACCCAATCTGTCCTGTTATTTAACCCATAACTGGAAGGAAGAGACGGATTAATACCTTTCCCAAGGGTATTTGCGCGTAAGTGAATACAATGGATTCAACTGGAATTCGAACTCGGCTCCCCCGGTTTCTCGTTCCGAGCCGATATCCACTGGACCACAACGTACATATGCTGACTTTAAACGCGGTCGTACAGACTCAAATGATGCTGAACACTCAGATCGCCGATAATTAGTTGTCCGGGAAAACACCTAAAAATCCACAAACTCTTAAATTGAAGTTGCGTGAGACAGCAGAGGAGTTGAACATATCAGAAGGCAGTGTATTTACCATTTTGCATGAACATTTGAAAGCTGTGTTCAAAGTGGGTTCCGGGTTTGCTCACAGTCGATCAAAAACAACATCGTGTTGTTGATTCAGATCGTTGTTTGCAACTGTTTCAGCGCATCAAGGAGTTTTTCTGTAAATATATGACAATAGATAAAACATGGATCCACCACTTCACACTGGAGTCAAACTAGCAGTCAGCTGAGTGGACAGCAGCAGGTGAAAGTCATCTAAACCGACCAAAGACGCAAACACAAGCAGGCAAGTTTTGGCCTCCGTATTTTGGAATGAGCAAGGTATTTTGTTCATCAATTACCTTAAGAAACGAATAACAATCAATATCAAATATTATATAGTATTATTAGTGCGTTTAAAGGAAGAAATCACCATAAAACAGACACAAATGAAGAAGGAAAAAGAGGTCATTCAATAAGACAACGCACTGTGTCACAAGTCGATCGCAATGATGGCAAAACTACATGAATTGCACTTCGAATTGCTTCCGCATGCACCCTGTTCTGCGGATCTGTCCCCTAGCAACTACTCGCTGTCTGCAGACCTCAAAGAAATACTCCATTGGGAAAGATCTAGCTCCAATAAAAAAAATGATATCGGAAACAGAAACGTATTTTGAGACCAAAGACAAATCGTTCTACATAAAAAGGCATCGAATTGTTAGAGAAGCATTAAAATCAGATAATCACCCTAGAAGGAGACTATGTTGATGAATAAAGCCGAATTTTGCCTAAAAGTTCTTATTTTATTAGTTAAACCCGGGATTTATTGAGTGATGTATTATGTTGTTTGTTGTTCTTGTTTGCTTAGTGTTTATTTCAGTATCGTTCGTATGTGTGCATGCCTGCGTGAGTAAATGTTTGTGGTCTTTCTGCGTCTATCTCCTGACGTTTTTATGTATTCATGAAATGGTAACATAATAGTTTATATAATAGTGTAAATACCAGTTCACATAATAATGCATAGAGAATTACTTGTTGTAACGTATATAATAGTTTATATATTAGTGCATACAATTGTATATATTTCGTTGCATTATAGATATAAATAAATATTAAAAATGAATGTGGAACATTAGATTGAAATACAATTTCAAATATTTGCTGTTTTAATATTTCTATTTCTTCGAATTTTTCAAATTCATTTTTTAACTTTCAATTCGTCATTCACTAAAGCCAGTTGTTCACGCTAGCCTTGCGGTCTTACAGTTTGTTCAGGTTTCAACAAATAAAGAAGTTTTCATAAAAATGTTTTTGTTTTGAAGGTTGTTGTGCTTCTAGTAATGTACTTTTTCCTTTCAGAATCCCGTAATAAATCCATTTTCATTGCTTTCATTTTCATTTATATGCTAATATTTTCTTGGGCGATCTTGTATTTTTACAGAACATTTGTCTTTACAGTTTTAAAAATAATTTTAAAACTTAACATCATTTTTAAAATGATCTCTCATCGATTCACACAAACCCGTTAAATAGTAAATTTTCTAAGCACGGCTTAGATGTGGCACAAGGCTGAATGTACGGGGCACCCAGTGAAAATCGAATTCACTACGAACAGGTTCTAGCGAGACAAGCTTGCTAAGCATTACACCACGCCGAGGGGCCCAAGATAGTTGATTTTCTAAGCACCACTTAGATGTGGCACAAAACCGAAAGTATAGGGTACCCAGTGAGGATCGAACTCGCTTGTAATAGGTTCTAGCAAGACAGGATGCTAACCATTACACCACGCCGAGGTACCCCATACCCGTTAAGTACACTGATGACTGTTTTACACCCACTTCCTTTAACTTCATTATGTTTTGTGTCTCTAGTCCTTGTGTTTCCCCGTTATATATCCCTGTTATATCCCGGGAGGGGATAAACAGAGAAAGAATAGTGCAAGAAATAACTCTTAACACTGAGGATATATGAACAGAGTTTTATTATACCTCAGTACAATAAACCAAATACACGCACACCAACGAACAGTTAACAAGAATAACATTTAAGAAGGCAATGTCTCTGTATTGGACGTATGCGTCCGTCTTGTGAAGAATGCTTCCGTCTAATGACGTATAACTCTCGTCTAAGGACGATGGCTCTCGTATAATCCCGATCACATTATTTATTGTATCAAAAAATACAATTATGGCACAAGGCCGAACAAGGGGAGGGGTAGAGGTTGTTTTTCTCTTAACTATCCTATACCTAGGTAAACACGATGACGACCCATTCATTCATTACAATTTGCTCAATCACCAAAAGAACCCATCCATCATCTCCCAAACCTTCATACACCATAATAACACATATTTACGAGGGGCACCTAAAAACTGGGTAAAAACCCATGACAATAAAAATGTGTTTATATACATTATAATACATAATTTAAAAGAATGAAATGATGAGAGGGGGATGAATCCAAAAAACAAACTGAAAATACAACAAATTTGAACTCAAATAATGAACAATGTTAGCAAGAACCGTCCATCCCAGAAAAAAAGAGTGGCCGCTGTATTCCGCCAAACGGCGAAATCAAGAAGCACACTCAATAAGGGAGTGGGGAGGGGGTAAAACATTAATGAAATGGGACAATAAAAGGCTGAACCAGCCGAGATAAAAGGAGGCCAAAACAAACTGGGGAGGTTGAGAATCTCGACTGGGAATATAATCACACTATTTATTTTGTACAAAAATACAAAATTGTGTCACAAGGCCGAAAAGTGGAGGGAAAAGGTTGGTACTCTCTGAACTATCCTATATCTAGCTAAACACTATCACGACCCATTCACTCATTACAATTTGCTCAATCACCACAAGAACCCATCCATCAACTCCCAATCCTTCATACACCACAATGCCAGAAACTTACAAGGGGCACCTAAAAAAGTGGAGAAAATAACCCATGACAAAAAAATGTATTTATATACAATAGTCTAAAACATTAAATGAAAAATGAAATGATGGGAGGGGAATGAACCCAAAAATAAACTGAAAATACAACAAATATTTAACTAAAATAATCATTAATGTTAGTAAGAACCGACCATCCCAGAAAAAGAGTGGCCGCTGTATTCGGCCAAACGGCGAAATCAAGAAGCACACTCACTCAGGGAGTGGGGAGGGGGGGTAAAGCATTAATGGAATGGGACAATAAAAGGCTGAACCAGCCGAAATAAAAGGAGCCCAAAACAAACTGGGGAGGTTGGGAATCTCGACTGGGAGTATAATCACGATCACTCTTTTGTTCGTTCTAGTCCCAGGCTTTTATAACCCGAGTCATACCCTTTCCGGGTATATTTCAATACAACAATCCCAAAACTTTTTGTTGTGTTATTCTGATTGTAAATATATTTCTTTGTTGTTCTATTGTTCATTAAAATTGCCCATTCTTAGCATTTTTGATAGAACACTATTTCTGTCCTTTGAAGTCTCGTCTTGGTGAGATTTCCCAATATTCACAGCCATGTAGGAGAGGATATATTATATTGCACTTCAATTATCTTTGCTTTTGATTAGATCTCATGTGCTAACTCCATTCATGACATGGTCGATCACAAACCTCCCAATTTTCCCATCTTTATCACTCCAAGGAATTTTAGACACTTTACCTGCTTTCTTTGTCTTTAATGTGTCATCGATTGGCCAAAACTCGTCAAATAGACTACTCACTGTTTCTCTCTGCTTCTTTTACCTTCTATATGTCCTTGTGGGAGTTAGATTCTCCACACCTCTTTTCTTATTATGCATTTCAGAACTTGCAACTCTCTTTCCTGATTCTGCGTTTCGATATTTCAAATTTTATTAAAATGAATTTTCAATATTTATCGGGGATACCTGGACACAAAACCTAGCTAAGAACACTCGCAGACGCTTATAATACAAGTGTATAAATTTTCTAGAAAATCGGTTCAGCCATTTCGGAGTCTCTAGGTAACGGACACACACATGCAGACACACACACACAGACAAAGTTCCATTTATAAATAAGTTTAGATAGATATCTCTTTCCGGAATATATCAGTTTGTTTTCGTAAATTCATACGGAACATACTTTTTTAAATTCTGACTTATTTCTAATGGATGTAAATTATTAATAGACTTGACGGATAATAAAGACTTGTGTAGTTTACTGATATCAGCTGATAATTTTGCAAGGAGAACATCTGTAGGACGTTACAAAAATCGTTTCATGGTTATCGAATTGACGAAGAGGTTCAGCCGAATTGAATTACTTGATGAATGAACTCTTTAGAGTCTAGTTATTTATAAAACATTGGTTTAGGAGAGGATGAATTGCGAAACATCTCCGCCGCCAGCCGAAGAGGAAGCTACTTGTAGGTTAGACTGTTAAATCCCCCGGCTCGCTTCCCTTTTACTCGCTTGCCTATTCGAGAAAGTTACAAAAGAATAAAACTTGCCGATTGCTTCATTCTCATTACTTGATTTTATTTCGTGACGAAAGAGTTATTTTCCATGCATTAGCGCACAAGAGTACGATCACAGAAGTTAAGCAATGTTGAACCTGGTCAGTAGCGAGATGGGCACACATTTGTGAATACCGGGTGCTGTAAAATAGGAGGTGCGTTTGATATTGCCATATCATGTTGAAATATCGGTTCTCGTATAATCACAAAAGTTAAGCAATGTTGAACCTGGTCAGTAGCTTGATGGGCACCCGTTTGTGAATACCAGGTGCTGTAAAATTGGCGGTACGTTTAATATTGCCATATCACGTTGAAATATCGGTTCTTGTATAATCACAAAGGTTAAGCAATGTTGAACTTGGTCAGTAGCTAGATGGGCACCCGTTTGTGAATACCAGGTGCTGTAAGATGGGAGTGGCGGTAGGTATGACTTATGGCCATATCACCGGTTGTCATACGATCACAGAATTTTTTCCCACTATTATAACCTAGATTCCCTGTGCTTTTTTATAAATATTTTCATGAGAATTTTTCTAATGAACTTTCCTCTTCGGTACCTAGGTTTTATGAAATTAAGTGCAGTAGTGAATTCGAGAAATCGCAGAAAACAATGGCAAACTACTGCGGGAAAATCTGCTGCCCAGTCAGACATGTTTCTTTCGAGACATGATCGCCCATGCGCGTATCGCGTATGGCACTTAACTGACTGACTGAATATAATAGTTGGAAACATTAAGGCTTCTACTGGGCAAAAAGTTGAATCGGTTTTATATTGCTATGAAGTTATAAACTGATCCCCCACTAATTACTACGTAATAATATAATACACCTCTTCTCCCTCTATCTACGAGTCAAATAATAGGACAGATTGGGTTCTATAGCCTTGGCTGCAACCAGTTTACCCCAGAAAGCAATGGCAACCTATAGCGGGATAATCTTCTGCCTAGTCAGTCATGTCTCTTTCGAGACATGATCGCCCAAGCGTGTATCACGTATTATGGCACATAACTGAATATAATAGTCGGAATCAATATTAAGGCTTCTTCTGGTCATAAAGTGGGTGGTCGATTTTTTATTGTTATGAAGTTATAAACAGATCCCCCACTAATTACTACGTAATAATATAATACACCTCTTCTCCCTCTATCTATGAGTCAAATAACAGGACAGATTGGGTTCTATAGTCTTGGCTGGTAACCAGTCTACCATAGAAAGCAATGGCAACCTACTGCGGGATAATCTTCTGCTTAGTCAGTCATGTCTCTTTCGAGACATGATCGCCCAAGTGTGTATCACGTATGGCACTTAACTGACTGACTGCATATAATATTTGGAATCATGATTAAGGCTTCTACTGGTCAAAAATGGATGATCGGTTTTCTATTGTTATGAAGTAATAAACTGATCCCCCATTAATTACTAAATATAATACAGCTCTTCTCCCTCTAGTCATGAGTCAAATAACAGGACAGATTGGGTTCTATAGCCTTGGCTAGCAACCAGTCTACCTTAGAAAGCAATGGCAACCTACTGCTGGATAATATTCTGCCCAGTCAGTCATGTCTCTCTCGAGACATGATCACCCAATGCGTGTATTACGTATAGCACTTAACTGACTGACTGAAAAACAAATTTGTAGCCTAGTGTTATGTGCCTCTACAGAATTGTTTCACTTCGGAATGTCATTTTGTGACCAACTTGTTGGAATCCTGTGTTGGATAGAATTTTGTTGGATTAATTTAAATAAAAGTTTCAATAAAGTGTTTGGCTGGTTTTAGATATCAAGAACAGTTCATATGAGACATACGCTTAGGCGATCATGTCTTTTTTCGATCCATGTTTGACTAGGCAGAAAATTTTTCCACAGTTTGTTGCCATTTCTCTCTACGATAGACTGGTTACCAACCAAGGCGATAGAACTCAATTTTCCTGCTATTTAACCCATAGCTGGAGTAAGAAGAGATGAATTAATACATTTTCCAAAGTCCGTAAGTGAATGCAACGAGCTAAACTAGAATTCGAACTCGGCTCTCCGATTTCTCATTCCGGGCGAATATCTATCTCCCCACAACGCACATCGAGTTTTAGATATACGTTTCTTAAAAAAAAAGGTGGGGACAATTTTAGAAGAGCCCAAATTTTCTCCACAACAACACTTCCAAAAATCGAATCTTAAATGATGTCATTCCGTTCTTTGACAAATAAACATGTGAGACTATGCGAGACTTGACGTGAGACCAAACAATGCAGGTATGATTTCTAGAGTACAGAAATGCTTCCGATAAGCAAATAATTTTATTTATTTTAGATTTGCAGAATCATTATTTGCAGTTCAAAATCTGTTCATTAGTTCATTCCACACTTTCACTTCCGCTTGTTTGACCTTTTCTCTTCGATAATTTATTTTTATTTATCTATCTTTTTAATCATTTTCTTTTCCGCCATCATCTATGGTTCCGTTTCTTTTTTTCTGGTTCTCTCTTCGTCGGGTATTTTCTCTTTTTTTGCTCTCATTTTTTTTTTTAACTTTTATTTATTTCCCGCTTTTATTTTCTTTAACACATTATTTTTTATTTTTTATCTCGTATTTTTATTTATTTTATTCATGTTTTCTTTCCTCCTCTTGTTTTATTTATCATTTGTTTCCTTCTTTGTCTTTTCTCTTGTTTTTTTCTTTTTCTTTCTACTTTCCGATTTGATCTGTCCATTCCTCCCACCACACCCCGAATAATGTAAAGTTGTTTATGGCAAATACTAATTCACCCACAAAAATTATAAAGTTTAAATCAAAATTTGTTTGTTTTCTTATTTAATTTTTCACACTTTTTTGTAATTATAAGTTTTAAATCAAAATTTGTTTAGCTTTCTTCACAACAGCTTCAACACTCACTCTTTTTACCAAAAATCAATAAGTTATTTCACATTTAAATTAAGTGCAGAAGATATTCGAACGACTCACAAGTATTTTTTACAATTAAAAAAAAATTGTTTTTGGTGTATTTATCAGATTATCTTGCAAATACAAACCCCACACTTAGAAATTACGCGCCCATATTCGTGGAATAGATGGGCGTCACTCTGCGAGGATTAGTTTTATCAAATATAAATTCGTTTTATATCTGGGTAATTTAGGATTTGAGGTGAAATTAGTAGAAAAGATCCTTACTTTCTTCCTGGCATGGTGTTTCTTATATTCTACCTTCATTAATATTTTTCTTCTCCTTAGGAAAGGCATGAACCCATCTCTTCGCTCTTTCTTTTGTTTTCTATATCTTCACCTCTTAAATAATTGATCAGGAAATACTTAAATTCAATATCAATCATCAATATCGAAACTGTTTTTTAATTTTTTCTTTCATTTTTTCTTCATCTTTTCTTTGATTTCTACTCTTCTCTCTATCCCCTCTCTACTTCTCTCTCTCCTTCTCTCCCTCTTTCTTTCTCTCTCTCTCTCTCTCTACTTCTCTCTCTCCTTCTCTCCCTCTTTCTTTCTCTCTCTCCTCTCTAATTCTCTCTCTCCTTCTCTCCCTCTTTCTTTCTCTCTCTCTCCTCTCTACTTCTCTCCTCCTCTCCCTCTTTCTTTCTCTCTCCTATCTACTTTTCTCTCTCCTTTTCTCCCTCTTTCTTTCTCTCTCTACTTCTCTCTCTCCTTCTCTCCCTCTTTCTTGCTCTCTCTCGTTTCTCCTTCTCTTCCTCTTTCTTTCTCTCTCTCCTCTCTACTTCTCTCTCTCCTTCTCTCCCTCTTTCTATCTCTCTCTCCTCTCTACTTCTCTCTTATCTTCTCTCCCTCTTTCTTTCTCTCTCTCTCTCATTCATCCATTCATTCACCTTACAATTTTTTCTTTTTCGTCTTCTCTTTTGCATGTACTTGTTTCATCATTTTTAAATTTTTGCCGCGTTCTGTAAAAATGATACCGATTGGATGAGAGTGTAAATTTATTACTGGAGAAACATACCCAGAGTAACAATTTCATTACAAAGGAAAGCATATATATATATATATATATATATATATTCCATTTTGAAACGAGTTATTTCCCTACCCATGTTTCTACCATGACTGGTGCCTTCGGGCGATTTTTAATAACTATCGTCTGAAGACAATACTCATGGTAGAAACCTGGGTAGCGAAATAACTCGTTTCAAAATGGAAAATATTCAAAAGTTCCACAATATAATTGTATAGAACACTTTTTAATACAAATGTGTACTGGTCTAACCTTATTAGGACCAAAAACTAAGTATTAAGCAATCAATATATATATATATATATATATATATATATATATATAACGTAGAACACTTGGTATATTATCCAGGTAAATTCCGATAGAGACGAACTCAAAAGAACTCAATGTTAAATTCATTTATTTAATTTAACAGAGTAATATAATTTAGAAAATTTTGATATACTACAATTTCAATGGATAATACATATTTAACCGCACAATGATGTCATTGCGGATCGTCAGACCCAACAGTTGATCTTCGAAATATCCCCCCCACCACCAAAATGTTTTTCACAGACGTGTGTGTGTGTGTGTGTGTGTGTGTGTGTGTGTGTGTGTGTGTGTGTGTGTGTGTGTATGTACAAAAAGAGAGTGAGAGAAAGAGAGAAAGTCCGCCCCAAGACATTATACATTTTCAGAAAAGGATAAACTTGTCTGTCGTAGATTTATCAAATTCTGATAATACTGCTTACTGTAGTACGATATTTTCCAGAGAGATAGCATTAACCTCATGGCTGTAACATCAACAAGTCTGAAAGGATATTGTGTATCACAAACATCGACTACATAGGCGGACCTTAGACGAGGAATTAAAAGTGCATAGGCAGCAATTGCACTGAATAATTTAGCCCACATTGCCGAAGCAGCATTTCACCGAACTAATAAATGTCTAGAAGATAAAAGTTAAAATTTTGAGCAGCTCATCTGATTGTAGAGTTCAAACTCTTATTCATCTCGTGATGTCTAAATAATTTTTTATTACAATATAAATTTAGTATTACAATATCGATAAAAGATATTTCTGAACAAATTTATTCTTACAACGAGCAGTATAGCCCGTCGTTGCCCGAGAGTAATGAAAGCTTTAAAACTAATCCATAGTCCTGGAGCTCAGACTCAGCCTACAGAATACTTGAAATAATAATTGCGACAATTTACCAATCGCACCTAATATATATATATATATATATATATATATATATATATATAGGAAAGAATATTAAAAGGTTTTGAGTTTAAAAATGTGTTTTTTTACAGTATTTGTTTATTTCTATTATTATACTTACAGTATAATAATAGAAAGAAACAAATGCTGTCAAAGATACACATTTTTAAACTCTAAGCTTTTTAATATTCTTTCCTATACATATTAAGACAGTATACGTGGATCATCACTATGTTATATATATATATATATATATACTAGCAGTATAGCCGGGTGTTGCTCGGGTGTAATGAAAGCTTCAAAACTAATCCATGATCCTGGACTCTTTGGACGTTGGCATGAAAGACTAAAAAGCAATAGTTGTTTCCAGTTAAAGCGAAACCGTAGACTGAAAGAAAAATGAATGGATGTAAGTCAAATTTTCATTTCCTGGTATAGATATCAAATAATTTTTTTCGTGGTAAACTGAATTTTGAAGGCTAAATAAGTCCTCTGAGTAAATGGTATCCTGGTTGAGACTATGAACTACAATCATACCTACTTAGAGCCAAACCCGAAGCAAAAACTAAAATAAAAGGGCTGAAAAAATAGACACACACAAACATCTTGCCTTTTATATATATATATATATATATATATATATATATATATATATATATTTATATATATAGATATATATACATATATATATATATATATATATATATTATCGATTTTCTGCACTATTGTAAGAACTGCAACCTTGAAACTATTGAGTATCGTTTGTTATGTCTTTGTCTATGAGTGTATCAAATTTGATTAAAATCGGACCACTCCTTCTATAACCCGATTTTTTCGATTATCAATTTTCGATATTTTTCGGGAACACCTCAACACAACACTTAGCTAAGAACACTCGCAGACGCTTATAGTACAGCTGTGTAAATTTTCAAGAAAATCGATTCAGCCATTTCGGAGTCTATATGTAACGGACGTACACACAGACACACACACAAAGTTCTATTTATAAATAAGTTTAGATATCTATAAACGATTTTTTATCTTAATAAATTTAATATTAGAATATCTGTACAAATATATCTGAATAGATTACGTGTTTAGAAGTTCTTTATAAAAACATTTAGTAATATATCTCTACAAATTATTTCTAAACTCATTTACTATTACAATATCTGTACAAGTTTGGACTGAATAAATTTATTATTGCAATATTAATACAAGTTTTTTTTTTCTAAATAGATTTACTAATACCATATCTATACAAATTTTGTTTGAAAAGAATTATTTTGACAATATTCATACAAGTTTTGTATGAATAAATTTATTATTGCCATATCTATACAATTTTTTCTCAACAAATCTATTATTTCAATATCTATACTAGTTTTCTTTAAATAAATCTATTCTGACAGTGTCTATTTAATGTATGGTTAGGGCTTGAAGGCTGTGATAATGTGTTTAGTAATTGGGTATTAACTATGTATTATACATTAATATTTCGAGGTTAAAATCTCATCCTCAAGCACGGACTCATTCGGACAGATACACGCTCCTCTGCCATTCTGAAGATGAGATTTTGATCTCGAAATATTAATGTATAATACATAGGTAATACCCAACAACTTATTTACCTTCATTTATTTTACTAAACGCATTGTGACAGCCTTCAAAACCTAACCATACATCAAATATACACAATGCTTCAACCAAATTACAAAACTTTACTATGTCTAGTTGAGTTTTGACTGAATAAATTTATTGTTACAATACCGATAGAAGTTATTTCTAAACAAATTTAGTATTACTATTGATAGACGTGTGTTGTTTGAATAAATTTAGTATTACAGTATTTATACAAGTGTGTGTACATTTTTGACGAACTGGTTTTTGCTGGTCTGGTTGTTCGACGAGGAGTTAACAAGGGTTAAGCTGTGCGTCAAATGGACAGATCCACTGCCCATCAATCTTCATTCTTTATTTGTATTTCTCATAGAAATAATCTGTAAAAAATGTTATAAACTTTAATGTACCTAATTTTAAGTATAGTTATTGAATTATTCTTTACCACAAAATTTGCAACAATTTTTAGATAAGTAAAAAAATATTTTGTTTTTTTCAAAATTTATTTTATCCATGGCTTCAACTGACCTGTGAAAAAAAATTTGTAAGCAAACAAACCTAGTTTATTAGAAGATTTGAAAGCTAAAATAACTAATGTGATTTCAGGCATTACTGTAAATCAGTTGGCAAATGTTTGCCATGAACTGCAAAATCCTATTACCCTTTGAATTGCTAATGATGGAGGACATGTAGAAACTTAAATAAAATGTCAATAAAACCTTAGAAAATATAGATTTACTTCTTTCAAATCTTTTTTACAAATTATTTCTATCCCAAGTACAAATATTTTTTAACTGCACGCGAACTTTATGGACATCCTGTATGTGTAGTAATATAGGCGTGTCTAATCGAATAAATATCATCAAATACAGCTCTAAAAATCTTAATAAATTTTATTATGGAGTATTAGTTTTCTTTCTTTCTTTCTTTCTTTGAAAGATACAAATTACAGCGAATATTTGTGAAACGATTTCAAACAAAATATTTTTTGTTTTTGTTCTTTACAATACAACTGATTCAGTTTGAAACAGAATGTCACTAAATAAGCAGTGGCAAATGTCTACCAGAATGACATGTGTGTCGGTATATTAGGATTCGGCGTTATCCCGTATATGCCCCAGAATTTTTATAGTGCTTCCTCGCCCATTTTACATTACTTTCTTTTGCAAAGTTCTCTTAAAAGTATATACACACACCGTTCAGTTTGTCCGTTTGACCGTGGGTGATACGGTGCGGTAGTAATATGTTCAATGGAAAGCATTTTAGAAAAATCTTCAAATTCCTAAGCAGTGAATTGTGTACCATTATCCGAGACTATGGCATTAGGAATGCCATATCTTCCAAACAGTCCATTTAAAAATTCTTTGTACCATGAAAGTTGTTTTTTTTTTCTTTCTTTTTTTTTTACCAGCAAATTTCAGTCCCCGTAGTAAAGATATCCACTATCACAAGATAATGTGATCAGTTTATTGGAGCTGCAAAATCTATATGCAATCTTGTCTAGGGAATACTGTCTTTGGAAAAAGCTGCAATTCCGTGATAGGTGATTTTGCTGCCAGAGTACAATCTCTGGAGACTTTTACTACTTTTCCGATGTTTTGATTTATTTCGGTTCTGGATACATAGTTTCTCATAAAAGATTTCATCCTTCAGATTTCCGGATGTCCACTATGAAACTTATTTAATATCCACTATTGTCATATGATAGGCATTGTCAAACATCGAGTAAGAGTCCAAGTCTAGATTTTGTTCTAAAATGTGTCAATCTTTCTTACTTTCTCTTTGTGTTTTATTTTAATTTTTGAATAAATATGTCTTATTCTGTTTTTACTTCTCTTTCTTCCAGTGTAACTAATAGTTCGATTTCTGTTATAACAATATTTTGTAGCGGATCGGAAATAATTAATTTTATTGATTAATTATTAACTGTAGCTGGAATATCTTTGTATTTTAAAAAAAAGCAGGGACGAAAATGACACCTGGTATTTCTCTATTATTGTAAACCCGGAAAGAAGAAGAAAGAAGAAAGACAAGAAAAATGGATTTGTTTAATGTCATAGAGTCGATTTCGGCCCCCCCATAAAGACAAGTGTCATTCTTGAAACTAAAAGAAAGATAGATTCAATTGTTATTTTTTTGGTCGGCAAAAGAATAGAAAAAGAAGACGAGAGAAAGAAGAAAAAGAAAGAAAAGACTAAATTTGTTTCAAGCCACGAAACAATAGATGTCAGTTTCGTCCACCCAAGAGAAGACTAGCATGGTCATTCTAAACATAAAGGAAAGATAAATTTAATTGTTATTCTTTTTCTGAAATAGGAAAGGGAGATTTCATTTTGTAGGTGACTCAGAGAATGGATATTAAAAACAGGTGCCAAGAAATTGTTTTCTGGGTAACAATGTCAATGGACCCTTGTCAACTTGTTATCGGCGAATCAAGTTCAAAAAGGTTAATACCTATTGTTTTAAGAAAAAATCTCCGAAATTGTTTCGTGAGAAAGAAACATTCTGAGAGAGAAAATTCGGTTAAGTCCAGCCCAGAAAAGAGTTATGAGGAAATGACGTCATAAGATCGAGAGAAATTCCATTGGTCCTGTAAACAAGCCCCAAAAGGGGGAGACGACTAACAATTGACGTCATGGAAAGAAAACTAGTCACATTGGGTAAACCACAGGCAACAACGAGTAGCAGCTAACCCCGGCATCCGATTGGTCACCGAGATGAGGGGTTAGACACCCAGCGACCGACGGCCCCACACTATGGCATGGGCATAAATACAGGGTCTCGAGGGACCAAAAACAGTAGTTGCAGCTCGAGTGGCAGAGAGTTCGATTTCCCGGTCCAGAAACGTAATGACCAAAAACAATTCCCAACCGAAGAAGTAAAGAGACAGAGATGATTGCCATGCCGTTGGGTGCCGACCGTAGAGAAGCCCGTCGCCAATCAACCAACCAGAGTTCAGAGACAGACAAGAGAATTTGCAAACAAGTCTGAAATTGCTAACTGAAAGAGAATAACCCAGCACTTCGGCAATTTCCGTAACATTCCGGAAAACAAGCAACAAGTTGACTAGACTTATAACGAACTTAGACTTCTTTTTTTCTTTTTTTTTTTAATCATTTCACCCCAAGCAAGGCATTCCACTGCCACTATTGCACATGGGGCTACATAGGGGAAGGTAAAGAGAAGGAGTGGTTAGATATAGGGAATGTCAGGAGGAAGGTGACAGATGAGTAAGGATACCAAGGATGAGGGTTGGGCAGATGGGAAGTGTTTGATAGAATGGGAGCAGGTTAGTGTGTTAGGAGGTGTCTATTGACCTTACATTTAAACTCCTGAAGATTGTAGCCGTCGGGGAAGCAATTGTGTGGAAGGGAATTCCACAGTCGGGAAGTGCGAGGAAAGAAACTGTTGGAGTAGAAGTTGCGGTCGCATTTTATCGGTTTCACTGTAGAAGTGTGGGATCTAGTTGCTAATCTAGTATCTCGTGCAAATTCGTATCTAGGGGGCACCAGTGATCTACGTTCATCGGAGCAGAAGCCGTGAAAGTATTTATAGAAGAGACACAGGGAAGCCACGTCGCGCCTGTGGGAGAGAGACTGCAGGTGGTCTGCCAAGTCGGTATCTATCACATTACAGACCCTCCTCTGTACCTTATCGAGAAGCCCGAGGAGAATAGCAGGGGCACCCGACCAGATATGACAGCAGTATTCAATACACGGGCGGATGGTAGATTTATATATGTGCAGGATAGATTTAGACGGAAAAAAACTTCCGGGCCCTACACAGAGAACCGACTTTCATAGCAGCGGATTTAGCAATGGCTTCGACATAATCATTCCATTTGAGGTCCGCTGAAAGTTTGAGACCAAGGAGGCGTAGTGTTTTACTCTCTGGGAGGCAAGCCTGGTCCATGTTAATGGGAGGTAGGTGCGATTGTCGATGATGGTTAATTGAGAGTAGCTTCTGTTCGAAGCAGCGAGCTGCGGCCAGCCAGATTCCTCGTTATTGCTTAGGAGAATAATTCGATTTACCTAAGAAACGTCCGTTCCGCTACCAGTTGATAGAAGCAGGGATTGGGAATTATCCAAGAGACTATTGTGTATAATCTGTATAAGACATTATTTCACAACACCTCAGACGTCGGTCCACTTATTTCCTTTGATGTTACATTTCTTTCTTTCATTACTCAATTGTGTGCACACTTCCCGGCTTGGTTTAGTTCGGCAGAGAGACAGTTAGTGGAGAACTCACGTGACTACCTTGTGATTAATCAGCACAACGTGGGACAAGGGAGAAAACCGTGACAGAATCAAACTACGACCAGCTGATTGGATCGAAACCAACAGTGACCGGCCGGGTAGTGGCATATTATATTGCATAATATATTTCTAATTTCGGCGGACCTGAAAGAAAATACCACCACCTTGAAATTTGTTGTTTTTCATTGTTTTCTTTTTACTTTTTTCAGCGCAGTCTTATCGATTATTACATAAAGTTTCTGATTATCAAAACAAAATTGAAAAAATTTCAAACAATTTTTTTTTGTGGTGGGGGGGGGGGGCACTTTTTCATACAACGTTATAGTAAATCGATCCTCCATTTCTGAACCACTCGCGTTGGGATCGCTTTGTTTTTTTTGCTTTTTTTTGTTTTTGTTTTTGTTTTTTTTGGGGGGGGGGACGAGTTGTTGCTCTTGTTTTTGTCTTTTTCAAGTTTTCTTCAGTTCTTATGATGGCATCTTCCTCAGAAACTCCAAGAATGGCTTTATTAAAAAAAATTTGCAAAGGATTCAGTTGTTGAATATGCGCAAGCAAAAAAGTTAATTGCACAGGATCGATTTTTACTATAAGGTTGTATGAAAACTGAGCCCCCGCCTAAAATTGTTTAAATATTGAAATTTTTACAAATTATTTTGTCAGTCGGAACTTTTAGGGTTTAATCGATAAGATTGCACTGAAAAAAGTAATAAAAAAACTGATAATCAACCAACTTAACAGGTGATGGTAATGTCGTACCGGCGAGTGGTTCCAAAATGGAGGATCGATTTACTATAACGTTGTATGAAAAACAGAGCCACCCACTAAAATCGTGAAAATATTGACAGTTTTCCAAATTATTTTTGTCAATCGGAAAGTTTAGTGTATAATCGATAAGATTGCACTGAAAAAAAATTAAAAAATTGAAAAACAACAAATTTAAAGGTGATGGTAGTCTCCTTCAGATCCGCCCTAATTTCTATTTCACATTTAATGCTGAAATAACATTGTCTTCAAATAGATTAGTATTTTTTGGTATCAATCTTGATAAACCGTCAGCATTCTCTAATTTTTGGGGCGGTTGGTATTCCATCTTAAAATCCTAATGTAATAAGATGATACCCTGCGTTGTAATCTGTTCACTGTATGCACAGGAATTCTTGTATTTGTATGTTTTTTTTTTCAAACGAAAAATTGATAATAAAACTTAGTGATCTGTCAACTAAAACTCTTACCGTGAATAAATTTGTGACATTTTTCCATCGCCTCTTTTTGGTTCTGACTGTAGTTATATTTTTTCTTTTGCTGGTAGCAGCGAACGCGTAACATGTGCAAAGACTTTTATGCTACCCTCATCATCTTTATGTAGACTTACCGCTTGTAAACCATACTCACTAGAATTTGAAACTAATATGAGTTCTGCTTTTGGATTGTAGTGCTCTTATTATAAGTTTAAGGTCAATAACTTTTTTTGATTTCTTTAAATGCCTTTTGATATCTCTCAGTCTATGACCACTTTACACATTTTTAGGCAAATTGTTTAGTGAAGCTCTCAAATTAAGCATACTAGGTATGTAGATTTGATAATAATTTTCTGATCCTGAAATGCTTGTAGCCTTGTAACCTGAGTTAGAGAATGCATATTGTTAACTACAGTTTCCATCGACGGATTTGGTTGACGACCGTTTTTGTCAATAACTTGTCCTAGGTATTTTAGGCAAAAATAATTCTCACTTTTCTTCACTGATTTTGAACCCGTACTCTCGTATTTTTAAACTTCTTTTTACATGATCGATACGTTATTTCTTAGATAAAGTTTTAATCAACATATCATCCAGATAAGTCACTGTGAAATTAAAAGTAGTTGAAATCTCATGTGCGTATTTATTGTGAACATATTTATCTGAACATTCTTCTCCAACTTGTATTTAGAAAGACGCCTCAGAATCCAACTACAAAAATATTTTCCATCGTTTAACTTTGCAAAGATTTTCTATGTATTTGATAATGGGTAGTTATTGCTTCTCAATCGTTGTTTAACCCTGTAGAAAAGTCAACGCAAACACAAATTTTATTGTTTCTTTTCTTTAGATACATTGTTGGTGCTACACATTTTGAATGATGAATTTTTCAATGACACCCATTTTTTCAAGTCTGTTCAATTCAGCGTTGACTTGATCCAAAGTTGCGAACTTGATCCAAAGTTGCGAATTTGATCCAATGTTGCGAACTTGGTCCGTGGTTGCGAACGGTGCACTTTTTGGTTTTAATACCTAGCGTTGACTATTTTTTTCACTTTAAATTTTATTTTGAATTTAGAAAGCCGACCCTTTAAATTTGGTTTTAATAACTAGCGTTGACCTTTTCTTTTCACTTGAAATTTTATTTTGAATTTAGAAAGCCGACCCTTTAAATTTGGTTTTAATAACTAGCGTTGACCTTTTCTTTTCACTTGAAATTTTATTTTGAATTTAGAAAGCCGACCCTTTAAATTTGGTTTTAATAACTAGCGTTGACTATTTTTTTTCACTTGAAATTTTATTTTGAATTTAGAAAGCCGACCCTTTAAATTTGGTTTTAATACCTAGCGTTGACTATTTTTTTCACTTTAAATTTTATTTTGAATTTAGAAAGCCGACCCTTTAAATTTGGTTTTAATAACTAGCGTTGACCTTTTCTTTTCACTTGAAATTTTATTTTGAATTTAGAAAGCCGACCCTTTAAATTTGGTTTTAATAACTAGCGTTGACCTTTTCTTTTCACTTGAAATTTTATTTTGAATTTAGAAAGCCGACCCTTTAAATTTGGTTTTAATAACTAGCGTTGACTATTTTTTTTCACTTGAAATTTTATTTTGAATTTAGAAAGCCGACCCTTTAAATTTCCATTTTTTTTAATTGTTCACTTGTCCATATATATCTATGCAACGGGTAACTGGAATAATTCCAGCCAGTATTTGCCGAATGAGTTTGTTGCGGTTTTATCACTTAAGTCTTAGCTATTAAACACTTGTTACAAAATGAAACCCTTCAAATCATTTCGCCAATAACAATTTCGAACCAAACCCTTTATTACAATCACTGGGGTATATCATTCTCATTCCTTGTAATGCCCCGTATGGAAGATATGAGTTATCTCCCTCTATCCCTGTAAGTTACTTATTCATCACTGCTGTAGCCTTTTATTGAACTCACAGCTTTTGGGGTCAAGTCACCGGGCCTAACCAACGTCTATATCCACTGGGCCATGTGTTCTTAATGACAAGGACAATACATTTTCTTTTTTTCTGCAATTATTTTTCCGTCTTAACTCTGTATACGAAATTATTTTCAGTGAAAACGTTTCCTTGATTTAGTTTTACAGTGTGACTTTCTATGTCCTAATTTCAACACTCGTAGCACTTTAAATTCTTAAAGGAACAGTCGAACCTCATATGTAACTGTCCATATCTGAAACATGGATTCATTTTTTTTTCCACATTTTTCTTCGGCTTGTATAGATGCGCATCTTTTTCTTCAATTTCTTCCTTGTTGAATCTTAGATTTAAGATTTTATAACATTTGTCTGATATTTCTTGTATTTTAGATTTTAATTCTACTCTAGTTTCATTATGATTCTAGCACGTATTTCTGCGTCTTTTCCTCAATCAACCCGCGAACAAAAATTAAACTTTTAAACATATCCGGAGTCAGCTCATTTACTATGAATCTTTCACACTCCTTGTTAACAATTCCAGCAGATGTGACAAAATTGCTCTTTTCTTTTCATTCAGTCATAAACTTTCAACGGGTATTGAATAATAACCGAACTTTTCTCGCTAAAAAAATTATTAAAACTATTTACCGTTTCATTAAAGCAAAATTCTACATTTTTCTTCGTAGTAGAAGATTACAGCATTTTTCATGTTATACTGTTACCAACTATTCCAACAAAAGTTTTGGTTTTTCTTCGTCTTCTCAGTCGCTGCTTTATTCTCTGTAAATTTGTTTGTATCTTCTAAAATAAACAGAAAAGAGAATTTTATCATCCGAATTATATGTGAATTCAGGTAGGGCATTTACCAAGGCGTCAGGAGTGCAAGAAATTAGAGAATTTTCTGTTTTCTTCTGAATGTTTCTTCTGAATTTTTGAAATTAACTTTTGCTGTTGTTTCTAGAGTTCTAACAATTGCTGTTGTTGCTGTTGTATTTTTATCAATTGGGTTAATAATTCTTCCATATTTCAGATTATCTGATGTTTTTCTTGACGCACAGCAAAAAAACGACATTAACAAGGTTCAAATTTCTCGTCGTCACCGTTATTATGTGCGCCCCAAGAAAAAGCTATTTTTCCTTCTCCGTATAAGTTTCGATTCCTTGTCGACATTGTTATAACTCACAACAAACGCTTGTAATATAATCCATTGACTGACTCCAACTGTTTTTGAACTAACACAATCAGAACTCACTGAGAACTCTGACCCTGACCTCTCTCTAAGTTCTATATTTAAGTCGTCTTGCCTAGTTCACTTGTGTTACCATGGGTGTCTGCATTACTCCACAACAATATTTTCGGCAATAAAAATTACACAGAACCTCTAAAATATTTCGACATAATTTCTAGATAATGCTAGACAATCTCATCACAGTTTAAGTAAAAGAAATGTGGTTCTACAAAAGGAAGCTGAGAATACTTTATCTTGAAATGTAAGCAACGAGAAAATTTTAAGGATAATATAAATAAAAACACTTATACTTAGAATCAGATGATTTTATTAGACACATGTGTGTTGTGATGCTGTGGATATCTACTCGGAACGACACATCGGGGAGCGGAGTTCGAATTCCAGTTAAATTCCTTGCATTCACTTACGCACAAATACCATTGG
Source organism: Ascarosepion bandense (assembly GCA_037127315.1). NCBI lineage: Eukaryota > Metazoa > Mollusca > Cephalopoda > Sepiida > Sepiidae > Ascarosepion > Ascarosepion bandense. Next base: position 430,522 of record JBBBDQ010001992.1, on the reverse strand, counting down.
GAAAGGTATTAATCCGTCTCTTCCCTCCAGTTATGGGTTAAATAACAGGACAAATTTGGTTCTATAGCCTTGGCTGGCAACCGCAGAAAGTAATAGCAACCTACTGCGGAATAATGTTCTGCCCAGTCAGCCATGTCTCTTTCGAGACATGATCGCCCAAGCGTATATCACGTATAGCACTTAACTGACTGACTGAATATAATATTTGGAATCATGATTAAAGCTTCTACTGGGCATAAAGTAGGGAATCAGTTTTATATTGTTATAAAGTAATAAACTGATCCCCCATTAATTATTACGTAGTAATATAATACATCTTTTTCCCCCTCTACCTATGTCAAATAACAGGTATATTGGGTTCTGTAGCCTTGGCTGGCAACCAATCTGCCGCAGAAAGCAATGACAACCTACTGCCGGATAATCTTCTGCCCATCTGTCATGTCAACTTTCGAGACATGATCGACCAACGCGTGTATCATGTATGGCACTTAACTGACTGACAGAATCATGAAAAGCGACTTAAATAATACGAAAATCTCCGCATATATTGATGACAATACAGTCAGTGTGAAACTAACTGTTGGGGATCACCCTTTTTTACACATAAGAATGGACTCGCCTGTTGTGTACATATAATCCTGCCTTTACAGAGAACGGCAGTGATTGTCAAAGCGTTTTCTCGCTGCGACGGCATTTCTCACTGTCAGCCCTCTGCCTTCGGGCAGAGGGCGTTCTCTGCTTCCGAGCAGAGAGCACAAACCCAGTCGTGGTTCTGCCGAAGGGTAGAACCACGACTCGGTAAAAATAGACAGACATTTTTTTGGCCCGGCTATATGGCCGGGAATACCCACTTTAAAATGACCATGTGTCACATCCGGCCTTGCGTGGGAAGGCTAGTAAATACAGTGATTGTCAAAGCGTTTTCTCGCTGCGACGACATTTCTCACTGTCAGCTCTCTGCCTTCGAGCAGAGGGCGCTCTCTGCTTCCGAGTAGGGAGCAATAACCCAGTCGTGGTTCCGCCGAAGGGTAGAAGCACGACTGGGCAAAAATAGACAGATATTTTTTGGCCGGGCCATATCGCCCGGAAATCCCAGTCATAAACTGACCATGTGTCACATGTTGCCCTTACTGGGAGGGACAACTAAATATAGTGATTGTCAGAGTTGAGATGAGTTCAGTAGTTGTACCGCCGCTAGTTGGTCAGTAAGAATATAGACTCATTACCCGGACACACTTCTTCACTACAAGATTGCATATATTGATTCCTACTAACAGTATTTCTAGTATTCCTGAATTGATTAACCCGTGTTCCAGTTTGTATATTTTTGTTCAATATAACTTACATTTTTTATCTCCATATCTGCTTTGTTATTTATTTTGTGAGGTTTCTCAACAAAAATCCACAACACTAAGAAACATATGTATATGAGTGGCAGAACAGTTCTTGCGAAATATAGTAAAGCGATAATTATTCCTAAGATCTACAAAGGAAAAGAAGTTGAGGAGAGCCGTGATTTCCATGCTCTAAGAAGCCCGGCGCCTAAATGGAGAAACCTAAATACATTTTTCATTATCATTTATCCATCACACCCATTGGTGCATAGGGCAGCAACTTTTTGTTGTTGTTGTTGTAATAAACTGGTTTTTTACGGAGCAGAGTTGTTAGCCTTGCACCCAACCCTGGAGTACAGGTGGACCATTCTTGGTCCTTACGTTTACAGCACCTGGTATTCCCAAATGGTCACCCATTTAAGTACTGACCAGGCTCGATGTTGCTTAACTTCGGTGATCGGACGGGAACCGGTTCATTCAAAACGATATAGCCGTAGACGAGACTGGGGGGGGGGGGGTAAACACTCTTAATATGGAGCCTCATTAAGAATGCTACCATTCATTACTGGTGAGAATTTAGGGTTTGCTCTGTGATGATACAAAATTATGAGTCTAAGTTTTGTTTCTTTCAATAATAGATAAATACAACCTTCTTTCAGTCAGTTAATATCATAAGGATGTGCGTTGTGGAGTATTGGATATACATTCGATATACATTCGATATACATTCGATATACATTTTAAGGTGTTGCAATTTTATTCATCCTTTGCTATTTACCTTTTTATTCGGCTATCGTCTACCATCATTAAGTTAATTCTATAATTCGATTATCACGGAGTATTTTTTTTGTTTCATTTTTCTTGGCAAACTACTGCTTCTTAGAGACTTTTTTCTTTATGAAGAGATTTCTTGAAGAAACGGAAAAATGATCACGCGATAGTGAACTATTTGATAAATATAGCGGTTGCCACCCAAGGATATAGAAGTCAGTCTCTTCTGCTGTTCTTTCATAGTAGAGGATGTGGAAAAATTAATTAATAGTAGTTCAATAACAAAATGTCACTTTCCTTTTATTAAAATTAGTGATCGGTGCAGTCCTGTTGTTCTAAGAAGACATGGTCGTGACATTGGCGTGATACTGCGATGACATGGTCGTGACATTGGCGTGATAGTGCGATGACATGCTCGTGCCATGGGCGTGATACTGCGATCACATGCTCGTGGCCTGGCCGTGAAATGTCTGTGACGTAGCCCTGACATAGCAAGGGCGGCCATAGGGAATAAATTTTATTCTATGACATTAATAGCTTACATTAAAAGAAAATCATTATTTAAATCGAAATTAATAAAATAATGTAAAGTTAGGTGTTGGTCGCCGGCATGGATGTGCGTTGTGGTGCAATGGATGTCGGCTCAGTAGAAGAAATTGGAGATCCGAGTTCGTATGCCAGCCATTTAGACGCAAATACCCTTGTTAAAGGTATGAATACATCTCTTCTCCCTCCAGCTATGAAATGAATAGCAAGACAGTTTGGGTTCTATAGCCTTAAGGCACAGAAGGAAATGACAATGACAACCTACTCTGCGGAAAAAGTCTCTGCCTAGTCAGTCATGTCTCTTTCGAGACATGATCACCCAAACATGTATCACGTATGGCAATTAACTGACTGAGTAGGCATTCATTTATTTCGCAAGATAATAGCAGTGCTTTTTATGATCAGATATTGAACCCCTTTGTGATCCTGGTTTAAAAGATCAATCTTGACACTATCCCTTGCCAGATGAAAGCTGGAATGTACAATAAAGATATAAGAGAGCTTTCACTGCTTTTGGATGTGCATTGTGGTGCAGTGTATATCGGTTTGGAAAGAGAAATCAGAGAACCGAGTTCGAATTCCAGGTGAATTTGTTGCATTCACTTATGCACAAATACCCATGGGAAAGGTGTTAATCCATCTCTTCCTTCCAGCTATGGGTCAAATAACAAGACTGATTGGCTTCTATAGCCTTGGTTAGGAACCAGTCTATTGCAGAAAGTAATGGCAACCTACTGAGGGAAAAAAATATTCTGTCCAGTCAGTCATGTCTCTTTTGAGACATGATCGCTGAAACGTGTTACACATATGACACTTAACTGAATGCCTGATCTCTGCTTTTATTTAATCATTTTTCTTTATAAAATCATTTCACTCCCAAGCAAGGCAGGACCATTGCTGGTGTGCAGGGGGTTACTGTGAGGGGGGGGATGCAAGGTATAGAGGATATCAAAGAGAAGATAGGAGAAGGACGAGAAAAGAGAGATAGAATTGTTGTATTTATTTTTTTTTAGAAATTGTAGCTATCAGGGAAGCAAGCAAATGGAAAGGAGTTCCACAAACGGGAAGCGCGATTAAAAAGATGTTAGAGTATAATGGGCGGTTATATTTAACTATTTCGGCAGTGAAAGGGTAGTATCTGGATGCTAATCTAGTATCTCGTGTAAATCCGTCCTTCGTTACTTTACGATGTTCAACAGTTAGCGTCGTGACTCCTCCTTGATTGTTCATAACGTCAACTGCTGCGATGATATATTCAGTGTTTGTTCCCTTCTGATCGACATCAATTGGTCTCACCATTTCCGACTTTAATGACTCGTCCTTGAACAGTTTGACACCATCCACTACGATTGTCTGCTAGTTGTTGGTTCTCTTCGGATCTCGAATATTTTCCACAGCATTGTGCCAGCTGCTGAGGTCGTATGTTAGATGCTCAATACCTTCTGAACATCATCAGTTTGTCTCACATTCACCTACTTTCGTGAGACTCCTTAAACAGCATGGCGCAAGCCGCTGCGATTGTATGTAACCTGTTCTTTTCCTTCTGATGATCATCAGTTAGTCTCAATTTTCCAGACTTTGTGACATTCTTTGAACATCATTGTGTCAGCCGCTGTGGTCGTATGTTAACTGTTCATTCCTTTCTAATCATCATCAGTTCGTCTCGCCCTTCCAGAATTTCATGACACTGCTTGAACAACTTGAGGCCAGCCGCTACGATCGTTTGCGAGCTGCTGGTTGTCTTTGAATCTCAAATATTTTGAACAACATGGCGCCAGCCGCTGCGGTCGACTTTTAGTTGTCTGCTCATTCCTGATCATTATCAATTTTGGTCTCGATTAACCCGACTTTCGTGACACTCCTTGATCGGCATGCAGTCGTTAATTAGCTATTTGTTGTTTTCTTTTGCTCTTGACTTTCTCTAATTTCGTGACACTAGTTGAGCAGTATGGCGGCAGCTGCTCTGGTCGTATTTTAGCTTTTCTTTTTCTTGTGATCATCATCAGTTGGTCTCGCTCTTCCTGACTTTCGTGACACACCTTGAACAGCATGACCCAGACTCTACGTTTGTCTATTAGCCGTTTGTTCCCTTTCATTCAACATCAGTTGCTTTTGTCTTTGCCGACTTTCGTGACAATTTTTGAACAGCTAGGCGCCAACCGCTGCGATTGTCTTTCAGCTACATGTTCCTTTCTGTTAATCCTCATTTTCAACTTTCTGTACACTTCTCGAACTGCAAGGCGTCAACTGCTGAGGTCGTCTATTAGCTGTTCATTTTCTTTTGATAATCATCAGCAGGGCTCCCATTTCCCCACATTCGTGACAGTTCTTGAACAGCATGGCGCCAACCGCTGCCATAATATCTTAGCTACTTGTTCTCTTTTGATCATCATGTGGTCCCACCTTTCCTGGCTTTCACCGTGATCGTATGTTAGATTTTCCCAGATACCAGATTCGCAGATTCGATGGTTTCGTATCCCTCTTGCAAACTTCCTTGAAACATGAAACATAATGATTCGTTTAATCTTAGAAAAAGAAAGAAAACCGTTTAATTCACTTTGTTTGTCAATAAAGAAATTGAAATTTGCATAATAATCTGGTTCAGAAAATAACATTTTCATTAGTAGAGAATAGTTTAAATAGTTTCAAATTATGAGAGAAAGAACCCTCTGCGAGAGCTGCAACAATTAATCTATACCTTCTCCTGGAATGAAGTGAGGATATTTTACAATGATATCATGTTGTAATTCAGTCATGAGGGGGATTAATGGTACTGTAAAATCTTAATGAAATACAAAAGAATATTCTAAATGATCATCCTTTATTATTTTTAATGAGGAACATCTTTTCCTATCAACATTTTAACGATCGCATGTATATCAGTAAGGTAGTGAATTTCAGTTTGTTTTCAAAATTTGGTTACAGAATCTCGATAATCCCGGATTAGCACGTAAAATATCCTGACCTTTGTTTCACCGGGTATGGGTTAAATAATGATCTGATTTTCTTTGCTCAAAACAATTTAGAGTAATAAAGGACATTAGTAATTTTTATTACGAAAATGTGTGTCATTTGGCCGGATGAGACGTTGTCAGATCAAATGGTAGCTTCCCCTATATAGATAGGGGTCACCGTTTCGTATCCTGCCGAATGACACATATCTTCGTAATAAAAATTTATCGTAAATAATCAGGCCAGTAGATATAAATATATAATATTGTTTAATTAAAAACAGAATATCTACTTAAATATGAGTATCGATCAAAAATAATGTTCAAACAAATCATTTCAAATTGTCGGTTGTTTATAAACAAGTTTCGTTAATTTTCGTTAATTTCCGTAATATATATATATATATATATATTACGGAGTATATATATATATATATATATATATATATATACTCCTCTCATTGGCATCTTCTACTACTACTAAAATGTTCGAAGTTGCACGGGCAACGCCGGGCTATGATCCTAGTTTAAACTAAAATCTGGAATCTAGGAAAATATTAATCGATCTCTTCTTCTCTCACCCACAGTGTAGCGTTGCAGCTCGAACCACACGCCGAGTTTGGTGCCAGGGTCTAGCTGTGTCCAGTCCAAACACTTGTGGGTTAAAAGTTACTCTTTGGCGAGATCGTCATCCACGAATTAGAACCAGCAGACTATTTCTAGTAGTAGGCAAATTTAATTCTAGTTGTAACGTACTGCTATAGAGAAGCGAGGCAAGGCTAAAACCTAGGTGATATAGGCTCATCTCTCTCCGTGGGTCTCTAGGTCTCTTTATTTGTTCTAAATCTAAACTTATTTATAAAGGGAACTTTGCCTATGTGTGTGTGTGTCTGTGTGTGTGTCCGTTACCTATAGACTCTATATGTATACTATATGTATCTGCAAGTGATCTTAGCTATGTTTCGTGTCGAGGTACCCCATTTAAATATCGAAAATCGATAATCGAAAAAATCGGGTTATAGAAGGAATGATCCGATTTTAATGCACTCATAGACAAAGACATAAGAAACGATATTCAGAAGTTTCAAGATTGCAGTTCTTACAATAATGCAGAAAATCGATAATATATATATATATATATATATATATATATATATATATATATATATAAGGCAAGATGTTTGTATGTGTGTCTGTTTATCTGCCTGTATGTCTGTATTTTTTTTTTTTCAGCCCTTTTATTTTAGTTTTTGCTTCGGGTTTAGCTCTAAGTAGGCTCTAAGTAGGTATAATTGTAGTTCTTAGTCTCAGCCATGATACCATTTACTCAGAGGACTTATTTAGCCTTCAAAATTCAGTTTAGGACGAAAAAACTTATTTGATATTGATACCAGGAAATCAAAATTTGACTTACATCCATTCATTTTTCTTTCAGTCTCCGGTTTCGCTTTAACTGGAAACCATTATTGCTTTTTAGTCTTTCGTGCCAACGTTCAAAGAGTCTGGCTTAGTTTTAAAGCTTTCCTTACACCCCGAGCAACGCCGTGCTATACTGCTAGTATATATATACATATGCAATATAAATTAAACATTAAAATATTGGAGGCCATCTACATTAAATCCAAACAACCTACACTTAATAAAATCATGTTTAAATCTGGTCATAACACATTACATTGCATTTAAATATATGGTTCTGTTGTCATTTCGCGCTATCACGCAGTGTGATGTCATAGAACCGCATTACAAATTTACGAACTGAATTTGCTATTTTTGGTAACTGTTATCGTTGCTTAGCAAAGTTTTGTTAACACAAGATAAAATCGTCGCTGATGGTGGATGTTTTTATGTTAACGTCCTTGTAACCTCTCTAATAATGGCTCATGTGAGCCGAAAGCTTAGAACCAACTTAATAAGAAATAATTAAAAATAATATATTTATTTATTTGTTCTACTGTTAGTGACTACATTCTTATAGAGAATATTGTTCTTTGCTTTGTTATTTTTTTCTAAAAAATTAATTTAGCTTTATTAATTGGACAACTTTTTCAGGGTCGCTTGCCCTGCTTCTTATGAATCAACTTCATTTAACTAATACTCACCAGGAAAATAAATGCTTGAAAGCATTTTCGTGACAGGTCAGATATTGGGTGACACTGATATCGATCCATCACATATGGATTAAATAACAGGCTGACTACATTCTTTTGCCGAGTTGGAAATTAAAAGCACAATCTTGAATTCAGAACTAGCTTGAGCAGAGGTGGGTCTAGTTCGACATTCTTACCCAAGTTACAGCATTGCTGCGTAAAATGTGGGTCACAATTTTTAATTCTTAAGAGACTCGTTACTGAAGTAAGGGGCATGTCAAAATGGTAATTGCTAAATCCGCTGCTATGAAAGTCGGCTCTCTGTGCAGGGCCCGGATATTCTTTCCGTCTGAATCTATCCTGCACTTATATAAATCCGCCATCCGCCCGTGTATTGAGTACTGCTGCCACATCTGGTCAGGTGCCCCTGATATTCTCCTCGGGGTTATTGACAAAATACAGCGAAGAATCTGTAATGTGATTGATACCGACTTGGCTGACCGCCTGCAGTATCTCTCTCACCGGCGTGACGTGGCTTCCCTGTGCCTCTTCTATAAATACTTTCATGGCTTCTGCTCTGACGAACTTAAATCACTGGTGCCCCCTAGATGTGAATTTGCACGAGATACTAGATTGGCAAGTAGGTCCCACCCTTTTACAGTGAAACCGATGAAATGTAACCGCAATTTCTTCTCCAACAGCTTCTTTCTTCGCACTTCCCGCCTGTGGAATTCCCTACCGCATGCTTGTTTCCCCGACGGCTACAACCTCCAGGAGTTTAAATGTAGGGTCAATAGACACTTCCTAACACACTAACTCACACCCACTCTCTCCAACTCTCTCCCTATGTACATCCCAAGTTGTCTATCACCCTCCTTCTGACATTTCCTATACCCAATCGCTCTATGTAACCCCCTGCGCTATAGTGGCAGTGGAATGTCTTGCTTGGGGTGACACGTTTAAAAAAAAAAGGAAAAATTGTGTTTGAGACTTTAGTAATATGTAACTGAACCAGATTTTTCGTCACTTTATTGATGAGATCAGGTTATTGCATCTCAGTGTTCTCGACAGACTCCAAAGAAGTATCTGCAATATGATAGGTCCCGACCTCGCAGCTCGACTCCAGCCACTTTCTCACCGGCGGGATGTGGCTTCCCTCTGTTTATTTTACAAATATTTCCATGGCTTCTTCTCCAAGGAACTTAAGTCACTGATGCCCCCGCCACAAAAATTTACTCGTGCAACCAGACTGGCAACAAGGTCTCATCCATTTACAGTTAGATAATCCAAATGCAACCAACAATGTTACTCTCTCGGCTTCTTTTCTCGCAATTCCCGCCTGTGGAACTCCCTTTCATATACTTGCTTTCCTGACGGCTACAACCTCCAGGAATTTAAATGCAATGTCAATACCCATCTCTTATCCACTTAACTTCAGTTCTTTCTATATCACCCAGTATATCTTATTCGTTTCCTTTCTCTCTACCTTGGCAACTGTTTTCACGCCTGTGTTCCCATCCTTCTCTTGCCCTTTCTCTGACCCCCCCCCGTAATTGGTTCGTCTTTCTCTTCACTCTCTTCCTGTCTAAACATTTACTCTTATGTAGCCCCCTGCGCATCAGTGGCATTACCGCCTTGCATGGGGTGAAACGATTAAACAATAGATAAATAAATCTAATGTGTATTTACAGAGACACACAAACTATTTACAGAGACACACAAACTATTTACAGAGACACACAAACTATTTACAGAGACACACAAACTATTTAATAAAATCCAGTGGCCTCTGCTTAATGAAATAGGACATGAATTCTTGTATATGATAAATTGCAGTAAGTGATTAAAATTTTTTGAAGATGGCCCAAGCTAAAATATTTTTTAAAAATCTTTAAATCGGCTTCTCAAAAGCCATTTTTCAATTCTTAAATTCTATCACTCATCACATCGTAAAACGGCGCTCGCTATTACTTTAAAAAAGAGGCGAAAAAGCCAAATTCTACACTTATATAAACCATAAACACACACATATATGAACTAACCCACTTACAGATACACACCCACCAATACTCACTACAATTAACGAAAGCAGTAGCAGCGAAAGAGGATCAGTCGTTTAAAGGCACGGTCCACCGGCGGACTGACGTGAAATCAAGCTCTCCTATCATTCTGAAGATGAGATTCTGATCTCGAAATGTTAATGAATAATAAATAGGTAATAGCCAACACCTTCTTTACCTTCCTTTATTATACTAAACGCATTGGAGTAGCCTTCAAATACCTGCCCATAGATCTATCACTTGCATTTTAGCAATCTTCACAGATATTTTTGACTTGACCTGAATTTACGACATTTTCTAGTTCCCTCTCATTTTAACTTCTTACGTATGTTTCATTTAATGATTAATGGGATTTTAGAAGTTCCATAATGTTGTATGAATTTTGTGATCAATTCTCTTTGTATAATCGATGAATGCAGGTCGAAAGAAACGAAGTAGACTTCATACAAAGAATTTTTTGTCATAAACTTTAAAATGGAAACTAAGTTATTATCATTCATTTGCTTTTACGGATTTGTGGTGTATTTAACACCAAAACAATTTTAATGCAAGAATAATTTCTTTTTATTTATAAATGTTGCATTTTTTTTTTTTTTTTTTTGAGAATAGAAATTATTTTTCCATATGCAGTCATAATATTTAACCCGTAGCTAGGAGTCAATTAATTCATACTTTTCTCAAAATAAAAATTAACGATCCCCAACTGGAATTCGAACTCGGCACTCCTATTTTGCTTTCTGAGCTGTTATACATTACTCTACATTCACATCCACAAGAAACGACGGCAAAGCTAACACATGATTAATTAAAAAAAAGTCCATATATGTACACGCATATAGCGATCCCTGAAAATGCTTACATATTGTTAAAATATATTTTCACTGAACAATTGTTGAATATGACAGTTTGCGGTTAAGTTTTGGGAAGACGACAAGCTCCAATGTAAGATGCGCTGGTAGAGTTTTGTAAAACGGAATTAAGAATGATTACGTATTAAACTTGTAATGAATTTTGTCTCTGTGGAGCGAAAATTGTTGTGAAGAAAGGAAATGAGATGTGATCCCAGCAGGCGACGGCTTCTAATTTGGGCGGCCTCCCAGGTTTGTTAGTACGAAAAGCCTGGAGAGAGAAAGTAAGAGATACAAACGAAGAGTTTTGAAAACAGAGAATTTAAAATGAAAATTGGAGTAAAAATGAAAGATAGAACAAAACAGAAGGAACGAATGAAAAAAAGAAAGAAAGAAAGAAAGAAAAAAAGAAAGAAAGACAAAAAAGAAATAAACGATAAAATGAAAGAAAGAAAGAAAGAAAAAGAAAGGAAAAAAGAAAGAAAGAACGAAAGAAATAATGAAAGAAAGAAAGAAGAAAAAGAACAAAAATGAAAGAACGAACGAACAAAAAGAAATAAACAATGGACGATAGAAAGAATGAACAAAAAAGAAAGAACGAATGAAAAAAGAAAGAAAAAAGAAAGAAAGAAAAACCAAAGAAGAAAGAACAAACGGAAAAAGAAAAAAGGACGAACGAAAAAAGAAAGAAAGAAATAAAGGAAGAAATAAAGAATAAAGAAGAACGAACGAAAAAAGAAAGAAAGAAAGAACGAAAAAAGAAAGAAAAAAGAAAAGAACAAAGAAGAAAGAAAGAGCGATAAAGAAAAAAGAAAGAAAGAACGAATAAAAAAGAACAAAGAAGAAAAAATTAACGAAAAAAGAAAGAAAGAAAGAAGGAAAAAAGAAAAAGAAAAAGAACAAAGAAGAAAGAAAGAGCGATAAAGAAAAAAGAAAGAACGAAAAAGAAAGAAAGAACGAACAAAAAAGAACAAAGAAGAAAAAAATTAACGAAAAAAGAAATAAAGAAAGAAAGAAGGAAAAAGAACAAAGAACGAAAGAAAGAAAGAACAAACGAAAAAAGAAAAGAACAAAGAACGAACGAAAAAAGAACAAAGAAAAAATAAACGAAAAAGAAAGAAAGAAAGGACGAACGAAAAAAGAAAGAGAAAAAGAATGAACGAAAAAAGAAAGAAAAACGAAAAGAACAAAGAACGAACGAAAAAAGAAATAAATAAATAACGAACGAGAAAAGAAAGAAAAAAGAAAAGAACAAAGAAGAAAGAACGAACGAAAAAAGAAGAAAAAAAGAAAAGAACAAAGAAGAAAGAACGGACGAAAAAAGAAAGAAAGAACGAAAGAACGAAAAAAGAAAGAAACAAACAAACAAAGGAAGAAAGAACAAAGAAGAAAGAATGAACGAAAATAGATCGAAGAAAAGACCAAAAAAAAAAGGAAGAACGAAAAAAGGAAGAATACAATAAAACCATATGTAAATAAAAAAATGAATGAGAAATAATTGGAAAGAAAAAAATAATTGGAAAGAAGGAAAAACAAAGAAACAAAGACACAAAAAAGAAAAAAAAAAGAATGAAATAATGAACAAACTAAAAACCAAAAAACAGAAAGAAACATTAAAACAAACAAAATAGGAAAAAAAAAGAAAGATAAAAAAAAATTTTGTTTATTTTGTCATCCAGCATCAACATTTGTGATTTGGTTATTTAATGCCAAAAACATTTGCGGATAGATTCCTATTAATAGAATATGTATTCCTTGTAAGAAATTAATTTGTATATTAGGGTCTGGATTTATTCTGTTTTACGGTATTTTTTTTTTTTATTCATTTCACCCCGAGCAAGGCGGAAACGCCACTGATGTGCAGGGGGCTACATAAATGTAAAAAGATTAATTAGAAAAGAGTGAGGAGTACAAACTAGTTAGAAAGGAACAATAGAAAGCTGAGAAAGCAGGTACGATGACAGATACATAGGTGGAGAGAAAGGGAAGGTTATACAGGGGAGGGGAGAGAGCTAGAGGCCATTGGTTAGTAGATGAGTATTGACTTTGCATTTAAATTTCTGGAGGTTGTAGCCGTCAGGAAAACAAGAATACGGGAGCGAGTTCCACATGCGGAAGTGCGAGAGAAGAAGCTGCACGAGTAGAATTGTCGTCTGCATTTGGCTAACCTGACTGTGAATGGGTGGGACCCAGTTGCCAGTCTGGTTGCACAACTAAACACCTGTTGAGGAGGCATCAGTGACTTAAGTTCGACTGAGCAGAAGCCATGAAAGTATTTATAGAACAGACAAAGGGAGGCCACATTTCGACGATGGGGAAGTGGCTGCAGTTGAGCCGCCAGATCAGTACCTATCACATTACAGACTCTCCTTTGGAGCCTGTCAAGAACAATGAGGAGAATGGCAGGGGCGCCTGACCATAA
>JBBBDQ010001992.1:392500-395000 GCA_037127315.1 Ascarosepion bandense | reverse complement strand
TGGATAGATAGATAGATAGATAATAAGCACATACATAGATGGATAGATAGATAATAAGCACATAGATAGATGGATAGATAGATAGATAGATAGATAATAAGCACATACATAGATAGATAGATAGATAGATAATAAGCACATACATAGATGGATAGATAGATAGATAGAGAGATAGATAATAAGCACATACATAGATGGATAGATAGATAGATAGATAGATAGAAAATAAGCACATAGATAGATGGATGGATAGATAGATAGATAATAAGCACATAGATAGATGGATAGATAGAGATAATAAGCACATATAGATAGATAGATAGATAGATAGATAATAAGCACACAGATAGATACAAAGATAGATAGATAGATAGATAATAAGAACACAGATAGATACAAAGATAGATAGATAGATAATGAGCACACAGATAGATACAAATAGACATAGATACATAGATAGATAGATAATGAGCACACAGATAGACAGATAGATAGATAGATAATGAGCACAAAGATAGATAGATAGATAGATAGATAATGAGCACACAGATAGATAGATAGATAGATAGATAGATAATGAGCACACAGATAGATAGATAGATAATGAGCACACAGATAGATAGATAGATAGATAATGAGCACACAGATAGATAGATAGATAATGAGCACGCAGATAGATAGATAGACAGATAATGAGCACGCAGATAGATAGATAGACAGATAATGAGCACGCAGATAGATAGATAGATAGATAGATAGATAGATAATGAGCACGCAGATAGATAGATGGATAGATAGATAGAAAGATAATGAGCACGCAGATAGATAGATGGATAGATAGATAGAAAGATAATGAGCACGCAGATAGATAGATGGATAGATAGATAGATAATGAGCACGCAGATAGGTAGATGGATAGATAGATAGATAGATAATGAGCTCACAGATAGATAGATAGATAATGAGCACATAGACAGATAGATAATGAGCACATAGATAGATAGATAGATAGATAGATAATGAGTACATAGATAGAGAGATAGATAGATAATGTGCACATAGATAGATAGATAATGAGCACGCAGATAGATAGATAGATAGATGGATAATGAGCACATAGATAGATAGATAATGAGCACATAGATAGATAGATAATGATCACACAGATAGATAGATAGATAGATAATGATCACACAGATAGATAGATAATGAGCACATAGATAGATAGATAGATAGATAGATAGATAATGAGCACATAGATAGATAGATAGATAATGATCACACAGATAGATATATAGATAGATAATGAGCACATAGATAGATAGATAGATAGATAATGAGCACATAGATAGATAGATAGATAATGAGCACGTAGATAGATAGATAGATAATGAGCACGTAGATAGATAGATAGATAATGAGCACGTAGATAGATAGATAGGTAATGAGCACGTAGATAGATAGATAGATAGATAGATAGATAATGAGCACGTAGATAGATAGATAATGAGCACGTAGATAGATAGATAGATAGATAGATAATGAGCACATAGATAGATAGATAGATAGATAATGTGCACATAGATAGATAGATAGATAGATAGATAGATAGATAGATAATGAGCCATAGATAGATAGATAGATAGATAGATAATGAGCCATAGATAGATAGATAGATAGATAGATAATGAGCCATAGATAGATAGATAGATAGATAGATAATGAGCCATAGATAGATAGATAGATAGATAGATAATGAGCACATAGATAGATAGATAGATAGATAGATAATGAGCACATAGATAGATAGATAGATAGATAGATAGATAATGAGCACATAGATAGTTAGATAGATAGATAATGAGCACATAGATAGATGGATAGATAGATAGATAGATAGATAATGAGCACATAGATAGATGCATAGATAGATAGATAGATAATAAGCACATATATAGATGGATAGATAGATAGATAATAAGCACATAAATAGATGGATAGATAGATAGATAATAAGCTCATAGATGGATAGATAGATAGATAATAAGCACATAAATAGATGGATAGATAGATAGATAATAAGCACATACATAGATGGATAGATTGATAGATAGATAATAAGCACATACATAGATGGATAGATCGATAGATAATAAGCACATACATAGATGGATAGATAGATAGATAGATAATAAGCACATACATAGATGGATAGATAGATAGATCGATAATAAGCACATAGATAGATGGATAGATAGATAGATAGATAATAAGCACATAGATAGATGGATGGATAGATAGATAGATAATAAGCACATAGATAGATGGATGGATAGATAGATAGATAATAAGCACATAGATAGATGGATAGATAGAGATAATAAGCACATATAGATAGATAGATAGATAGATAGATAATAAGCACACAGATAGATACAAAGAGACATAGATACATAGATAGATAGATAATGAGCACACAGATAGACAGATAGATAGATAG
>JBBBDQ010001992.1:170000-390000 GCA_037127315.1 Ascarosepion bandense | reverse complement strand
TCCCTTCCTTACGATCAATTAAGGTGTGAAATCTTTTGTGATGATCGTTTAAGATGCGAAACCTTTCTTGTGAGGACATGAAATACTTCCTGTTTATTGCATATCTTGAAATGATCTTTTAAGTCATTAAACAGCTTGTCTCTATGCAGCACTGATTTCAAGGTCCACTCTATTTATATCGAAAATTATACTATGTATGTAGTATATGTTTGGAACATAATCTTTTAAAAAGTAACAGATAGTAATGAAATTCTTATAGTGAATCATCCTGCCATCCCCGAGAATAGAATGCTCTGCTTTATAAAAGAAGGTAACAAGCGGTACGACGACAGAAAAAGCTCTTAGGCATTCGCCTGACTGATCTATGACACTGTCATCCCTCTGCCTTCGGGTAGAGGGCGCTCTCTGTTTCCGAGCAGAGAGCACAAACCCAGTCGTGGTTCCGCCAAATTTTCCCCAGTCGTGGTTCCGCCAAAGGGTAGAACCACGAGTGGGGAAAAATAGACTTTTTTTGGCCCGGCTATATGGCAGGGAATACCTACTATAAAATGACCATGTGTCATATCTGGCCTTGCGTGGGAAGGCTAGTAAATACAGAAAAGTCTTAGGCATTCGCCTGACTGATCTATGACACTGTCATCTCTCTGCCTTCGGGTAGAGGGCGCTCTCTGTTTCCGAGCAGAGAGCACAAACCCAGTCGTGGTTCCGCCAAAGGGTAGAACCACGACTGGGGAAAAACAGACAGACATTTTTTCTCCCGGCTATATGGCCGGTAATTCCCACTATAAAATGACCATGCGTCACATCTGGCCTTGCGTGGGAAGGCTAGTAAATACAGATAAGGTCTTAGGCGAAGGCATTCACTATTCGATAGTTGATTCCGCTCCAACCCGTGGCTAGCCTATATGTTTATTATTGTTAATTATACCTTAATGCAATAAATCTGTATTTCTTATTCCTGGTGTGGAGTTCCATTCTTCAACTGATCTTTTTATACTCTATTCCTTTTCGTAATATATCAGAAATGAGTAAAATTTCAGTAATAGCCTATTCATTTTTCTTTCCTTTTCCTCAACAGCTATCACTTAAATCGTAGGGTAGTTTATACTCTGTAGCTCTAAATGGTAACAATTTTAAGTGAACAGATCTGAATTGAAAACTATGGAGAAGGTATCAAGAAGCCACTACTATCTTTACAAAAAACACATTAGATTTTATAAATATTAGAAAAAACGAAAACGTGGAGACTCATATTCTCTTATGGCTTTATTTTTCATAGAATTTTTAAAATCTATTTTCTATGTCAGGAATGTACACTTTCTCTGTGTTTCTAGACAGAATGTTTTTAAAATCCACTGATGCCCACGTAAGGATTGAACAGGCATTTATCAACCTTGAATGAATTTGCGTGGGTCAACGTGATGGTCAGAGTATGTTAGTCCGTAAAGTGAAGAACTACAGTTGCTATTTATTACGCTTTGAGGCAAGACATGCGTGCCCATACTAGTTGCTATGTAGGCACCTAAGATGCAAGACATGACTGCCCACACCTTCCTTGGGGTGATATGATTGAAAAAAATCTCTGGGTAAGAAAAATTATTGAATTTTTTTTTTTTGTTTTTTTCCAATCATTTCACTACAAGGCGGAACCTTCACTAGTTCGCAATGTTTTGAGGGTAAGAGAAAAAACTGGTTACAGGGGTGACCGAAGAAATAATAAAAGACCAATAGGATTCAAGAAGATAGAAGATGGCAGTTGACGTTGCATTAAAATATTTGGAGATTGTAGCTATCAGGGAAGCAAGTAAACTGGGAGGAGTTCCACGGGCGGGAGGTGCAAGAAAAGAAACTTTTTTGAGTATTAGTGGCAGTTACATTTAACTATTTCAGGGGTAAAAGGGTAAGACAATCTTGTAGCACTGTTAAATTTATGTCCACCATAGACAAAATCTCTTCAGAGCAGTTGCAATTAAAATATTTGTAGAAAAGTCAGTGGGAAGCCACATCACGTCGATGAAGAAAAGACTGATGTGAAGATGCCAAGTCAGGATCAAATGTGTATATTTTTTGTACATAGTTTATTGTATAATAGAACAATATATAAAAATGCTTGTTGCTTGCTTGTCATTCATTTCTTGCGGCTATTGTGTTTAGCCTAATAATGCCTAGAATCGGGAAATGTAATCTTGGAATATTCTTCTTGTTTAGAAACCCTGATCGACCTATGTGTTAATAAAACTCACCATTTTTAAGGTACGCAGATAATACAGTGCTGATAGCAGACACAAAAAGGAAACTACAAGTCCTTCTACAGAAAATAGCTGAAGAGAGTGACAAGAAAGGACTACAAATAAACTGCAAGTATATTGAATGCATGGTTATCAGTAAAAAGGGCAGCCTAATATACCAAATACAGGTCGGGGATACTAGAATCAAGCAGCTACAAAGATTTAAATACCTGGGAAGTGTTATAACAAAAGACGGAAAGTGCGACACAGCGATCCGAAGGCGAATTGGCATGGCGAAGGAAGTATTCCAGAAGCTAAGTAAAATACTGAGACACAGGAGAATTTCGCTCGAAACAAAGAAGAGAGTAATGGATTGCTGTGTGTTGTCAGTTCTTCAATATGGCAGTGAATGCTGGACAATATCATCAAAGATGAAGGAAAAACTTGAAGCAACTGAAATATGGTTCTACAGAAGGATGCTGTGAATATCATGGATCGTGCATGTGAGCAATGATGAGATCTTGGAAATAATAGAAACGAAAAGGAAATTAATACTGAGCATCAGGAAGAGACAGCTGAAGTTCCTGGGACATGCAATGAGGAAGGAAGTCTTGGAGAATCTGATAGTAACAAGCTAGAGGGAAAAAGAGACAGGGGAAAGCAACGGATAACCTATTTGACGGACCTAATCAGGTGGATGATGGAACTAGGGTTGCATGATATAACAAGAGAAGGTGTGCTAAGAGCCACCAGGGATAGGGAGACGTGGAAAGCCATGATCGCCTACGTCCGGAAGGGACAGGGCACATAGAAGAAGAATATCCTAGTATTGTTATATTTAAACAAAAAGGAAATTTATACTTTAATATCAGGAAAAGACAATTGAAGTTTCTGGGAGGCGTAATGAGAAAGGAGAGCTTGGAGAATCGGATACTCACAGGGAGGATAGAGACGAATAGGGACGGAGAAAACAGCGCGTGACATACTTCATAAGCTTTAGCAAAATGTATGGCAGAACAGAATTTGGGGAGAAATAACAATACAAAATATATTAAGAGCTACAAGGAAAAGGAAGATGTGGAGGGTCATGATCATCTACGTCCTGAAGAAACACGGTTCATAAAAGAAAAAGAATGAGGAAATGTAAATTAGGAATATTTCTTTTGATGGCAAACCTGATCCAGCTATGCATAAATAAAACTTGTCATTTTTTACGGGTAATATGCTAGTATTGTCATAAAAATATAATAGAAAGGTGTTCTACAAAAAGCATCTTTGAGAATGTGCGTACCTGTGTGGGCGTGTATAATCATCTGCAGGGAATCGAGGAAAACCCATCTATTGTAGTTATGCCTTTAAAAAGTTAGCAACAGAGAAGTGATGACCTTTTTTTTTAAGTATCCTGGGTATGACGGTAAACTGCATCCAGCAGCAAGGTCCCTGATTGGAAGATGGAACCACCTTTTAATTGCTGTTGTTCCCAGGTCTACCCTGACCCGGAGTGGTAACAACTGTTAGGGTCAAGGTATGGGCAAATAGTTAACCCCCAAACTGGGGTCAAAGCATAAAAATAGACTTTTATAGAAGTATACACATTTTTTAAAAATATTACCACCAATACATTTTGGAAGAAAAAATTATTGCCATAACACATTTTTGAAGGAGCAAAAAAGTTATTCTCAACTAAACATTTTTTAATACAAAACGAGAAGACATTTTCAGTTTTCTAAAATACAAAACGAGAAGACATTTTCAGTTTTCTAAAATACAAAACGAGAAGACATTTTCAGTTTTCTAAAATACAAAACGAGAAGACATTTTCAGTTTTCTAAAATACAAAACGAGAAGACATTTTCAGTTTTCTAAAATACAAAACGAGAAGACATTTTCAGTTTTCTAAAATACAAAACGAGAAGACATTTTCAGTTTTCTAAAATACAAAAGAATAAAAACAAAAGATTTTCATTAAAATCTTACTAAATCAACCTTTTCATTATAGCCGAACATTATGAAAAAATACCTTAAAACCTCACCTTTTCTACAAGACATTTTAAAATAATCGAACATTTAAAAAAAATACCTTAAAAACCCTTCTTTTTGGCATTAAATAACCCATAGAGGTGTTGATATGCCGTTTAACAAAGCTTAAACTCAAACTCAAAACTCCTTTGATAGAAGGCATGTTATTCAATCCAACAACATTGCAGCCTTTTACTGGTAAATCAAGAATCGTGTGAATGACTCTGGTTAGTATTATTAACTTAAAAGTAGTTTTCTTCAAATGAATTCGTATTCTTATTGTAGCATTTTAATGGCCTGGTGTAATGATTCGCAGTTAACCGAATGACTTCAATTCTGAATGAGTGTCCCATGCATTCAGCCTTAGAAAATCATTCTTTACTCTGGCTCATTTTGTGTCGGTAGGGGACCAAAAATCATCTCTCAGTTGCGTCCATGTCTTCGAAGAGAGAGTGCGGTGTTGACCATGTCCACCGTCGTTTATGAATATAGATTACAGCGCAGTATCTAATCTGTTCAATGAAACAACGTCAAAGATCAACACTCACGAGTCAGACACTCTACTGAATCTAACTGTATCGCCAATACTCGGGAAAATTTGGTCGCCTTTATACACGTCGCATTGAATATTTTGAGCCTTCTGATTGGATAACACTTCTATTGGTAAACTATCAAATGAGTCAGCTCATGGCTGGCTCACTAGTATACAACCGTAGCCCAAAACTCCAAAATGCAGCTCAGTTGTAGCTCTGTCCGAGTGTACGAACTCGGGTCACTATAAAATCACATTGTCTCACATCCCGTCTCAGTGGAGAGACGAGGTAAATATTATATGTAGTTATATAAAATAAGTCAGTCAGTTAAGTGCCATACGTGATACACGTTTTCGGTGATTGCAGTGGATATCGACTCGGAACGACAAATCGGGGTGCAGAGTTCGAATTCCATTTGAATTCCATGCATTCACTTGCGCACAAATACCCTTGGAAAAGGTATTAATCCGTCTCTTCCCTTCAGTTATGGGTTAAATAATACCATAGATTGGGTTCAATAGCCTTGGTCGGCAGTCAGTCTAACGCATAAAGCAATGGCATCCTACTGCGGAATAACCTTCTGTCCAGTCTGTCGTGACTCTTTCTAGACATGATCGCCCAAGTGTGTATCACGTATGTCAATTAACTGACTGACTGAATATAACAGTTGGAATCATGATTATGGCTTCTACTGGTCATAAAGTGGAGGATCGGCTTTCTATTGTTATGATTTAATAAACAGATCCCCCACTAATTACTACATAATAATATAATACATCTCTTCTTCCTCTAGCAACAGGACAGTCTACTGCAGAAAGTAATGGTAACCACTGCTGAATAATCTTCTGCCCAGTCAGTCATGTCTCTTTCTAGACATGATCACCCAAGAGTGTTTCACGTATGGCACTTAACTGACTGACTGATATAAAACAAGTACGTTTCCTGTGTAAAGTTTAGCAACGACGTGACACCATAAAAATATTCATAATTTTCTTTCGTTATTTGAAGATATTCTAAAATTTTATTTCTTGATGCAGTAAAGGTTAAAACGTGCTTTCGATTTAACTGCAGGATTCTCCCTATATCGATTATATTATTAATCATCGCATATATAGATATATATAGCTACGCAATATACATATATATAGATATATAGTGATATACTGTGTGTATGCATGGATATATATTAGTATATATATATATATATGGTGAAATAAAAAGAAGACAAGAGGAAAACTGTATTTTACTCGCCTACGCGTTTCGTTCTGTGATGGACTTTATCAAGGCAAAACGACGAAATGAGTTTTATTCCAAATTACGTATATGTAAATAAACAGTGTTGGCAACAATAAAAAAATACGCTCACAAATCATTCAAAAAAATTCCCAGAATATTTTAGTTTTAAAACTTCATGTGTAGTTCAATGTCATGAGATGTTAAAATGAAAGGAATTCAACCGTTTTCCTATGCCTTTTTATTATGTATGTTAGTCTGTTTAAGTATCATTTCCATAAGCAAAGGTGAGATTGGGAAGAAACCGAGGTGCATATTGATGTTTTGGTAGTACTGGATGGCAGTGCCCTCAAGAATTTTCCTTCTGAATAAATTGCTTACTCTTTTTATTAGTGTGGCATTTTTTTAAATCGAAATTGTGGTTGAATTTATTTCTGTGAATCACTAATGCATTTGTTAGATTATTATTAGTGATGTCTCTTTTGTGTTCATATATACGTTTTTTTAGATTTCTACACAGAGATCCGAAGGTGAATTGGCATGGCAAAAGACGCGTTCCTTAGAAACAAAGAAAAGAGTGCTGGATTGCTACGTGATATCTGTCCTTCTGTATGGAAGTGAATGCTGGACGATCTCATCAAAGAAGAAGGAGAGGTTTAGGGCAGAAGAAATGTGGTTTTACAGAAGGATGCTGAGGATACCATGGGCAGGGCACGTGTGCAACGATAAAATGTTGGAAAGGATGCAAACGAGAAGAAAACTGATAATAAATATCAGGAAGAGACAAATGAGGTTCCTGGGACACGTGACGAGGAAGAATGGCCTGGAGAACTTGATACTCACAGGTCGGATAAATGGAAGAAGAGACAGGGGAAAGCAGCGCGAGACGTACTTGTTAGGCCTGAGCAAATGGTTGACGGAGCGGGACTTGGAAGAGAAAAATTATTGAGAGCGACAAGAGACGGAGCCAAGGGGAAGTCCATGATCGCCTACGTCCTGAAGGGACACGGCACATGAAGAAGAAGATAGGTCGCTTTAAAAAAAGTGAGACCGAATAGCCAATCTAATGGCACGTTTGAATTCATACAGTCAAAGCAACAGGAAAAAAAAGATCATGAGAGTAGATGCCATGAAAATCTGGGTAGAAAAGATAAGGAAACCACGTCACTTCGATAAGAAAGTGATTGAAATCGGAATGCAAGACACAAGCGATTGTTTTGTTTATGTTAATAAATAAACCCGAAAAAATATAGGTTCAAGGGTTCAATGGCACGAAACAGAGCAACTCATTCGACCCCGCGGGCCGGATCGTGTGGTAATGACGGGTCGCGGTCCGGACGAAGGCTATAAATGAACAATTAAGGAAAATTACATATGCAGACCCCTGTCAACCTAAATATTTAAAACCACAATGAAAATAAACATTGAAAAATCAGAAAAACAAAAGAAAATCTAAAATTAAAAACACCTAACAAAAATTACTTTTCCTCAAGGAACGTCAAAATACTTCAAAGTAAAAAAAAATCAACCGAAGTGAACAGAATGCAATTATGACGTGTAGGTTTGAAACTGTTATTGAAAATTGTACCACAAACGAACCACACACACACATAAAAAACGAAACACGTATGCCCATACATACGAGTACAAATAGTTGCAAACATATACACTTACGTATGATAAGATAACAACATGGCCCATTGATAGATTCCAACAACTAATATATAGGGTAGGTAGCAGGGGTAAGCGATGGAGGGAGTCGTTGTTGAAGGAATGAAATAGAAAGCCGGCTGAGACAACATTGTCCCTTTGAAGGTCTCCCCGTCTAATGCTTGTCGCCGGTCGGTCGGTCGGTCGGTCGGTCGGTCGGTCGGTCGGTCGGTCAATTCGGCTCTCTTTCTTTTATTTTACCCAGAAATGGAGGTGATTGGGGTTTTGTCGTGTTTTTGCGGTTATAGTATTCAAATTCGGTTGGGTGGATCAGAGAGAGATAACAGCAGCCCTTTTGTTGAATTCGAAAGCCTCGTCTAGTTAAAAATAGAGTCATTGGTAATCAGGCTCGCGGGCCGGTCAAAATGCCTTCTCGGGCCGGATCAGGCCCGCGGTTCGTAGGTTGCCGCCCCTTGCCCTAGACGCTCGTAGACATGTAAATTTTTTAAAGATCTAAATATTCCAATGATTTAAGTGTGGAACGTAGACAGACCTTATATTGAAGTCATTAATCTTTGAAAGATACAATGTACAAATCATGTTTAAAAGGAACGCTTCGAAAGTAATGCCTACTTTAAAACTAATTGGAAAGAATTTGCAATGACACAGTCGGATTAAACAAGCATTCAAGTACAAGGTCACATTTTACACATGGTGACAAGGCGAACCTCGCTGCCGAGCTTGAGAAGGACCTCCAATCCGTGGTGGATTGGGGTAAGAAATGGCTCGTAAAATTCAATTCTTCCAAAACGAAGCTGCTGTCAACTAACCACCACAGACAACCTCACCTCCCTCCCATTAGCATGGAACAGGCATGCCTCCCAGAAAGTAAATCACTACGCCTGCTTGGCCTGACACTCTCAGAGGACCTCAAGTGGAATGGCTACGTCGAATCCATTGCTAAATCCGCAGCTATGAAAGTCGGTTCTCTGTGCAGGGCCCGGAAATTCTTTCCGCCTGAATCTATCCTGCAATTATATAAATCCACCATCCGCCCGTGTATTGAGCACTGCTGCCACATCTGGTCGGGTGCCCCTTCTATTCTCCTCGGGGTTCTTGACAAAATACAGCGAAGAATCTGTAATGTGATTTATACCGACTTGGCTGACCGCCTGCAGTATCTCTCTCACCGGCGTAACGTGGCTTCCCTGTGCCTCTTCTATAAATACTTTCATGGCTTCTGCTCTGACGAACTTAAATCACTGGTGCCTCCTAGATGTGAATTCGCACGAGATACTAGATTGGCAAGTAGGTCCCACCCTTTTACAGTGAAACCGATGAAATGTAACCGCAATTTCTACTCCAACAGCTTCTTTCCTCGCAGTTCCCGCCTGTGGAATTCCCTACCACATGCTTGTTTCCCCGACGACTACAACCTCCAGGAGTTTAAATGTAAGGTCAATAGACACCTCCTAACACACTAACTCACACCCACTCTCTCCAACTCTCTCCCTATGTACATCCTAAGTCGTCTATCACCCTCCTTCTGACATTTCCTATACCCAATCGCTCTATGTAACCCCCTGCGCTATAGTGACAGTGGAATGCCTTGCTTGGGGTGACACGATTTAAAAAAAAATATTTCGCCACTATTTGATTCAATAAAAATTGACTTAATGGAAGACCTAAAAGCCACTCAAAGTAAAGGTGGTTGTTATATTGACATATGGTGGGGAAGTAATTGCAGATTATGATGATGTGTAGGTTACGTTTGTCTCCAAACTAGACGTGGTTAAACTTGTATTGTTCAGGGAAACAAACATTTGGAAGTATGTTGCCTAATGTAGAAGCTTTGTTCTAATTGAAATTCTTTCTTAGCAGTGGGGTATTAATATGATATGAATGGTTTGCCCCTGTATACATGGCACAGTCGCTCTGAGTTGTAAAGGTTTAAACTGCTGGAACTGCAATTAAGTCGTCAGCACATATTCCATTGAAATAGCGATAAAGTAGCAAGAGGCTAACAACCATTTCATATGTGAAATAGTAGTTCCATGCCTTTCCGCCTATGACGAGAATGGCTGCTCATGCATGCCATGATTGCTACACCAATCATTTACTTCACAACAACTTATGCAGCTGACAGTTTCTTCATCTTTTATCCGTCATTTTCTTTTCAGGACGTGGATTATTATGGGTCTCCACAACTTTCTATCATTTGTATATCAAGACAACTTTTTATTGCCAGCAATATTTATAAATCTACATTTCTTTTTTATTTGAATACTGCTGCAACATCTCGTCTGGTGGTCCGGTTCTACATTTAGAAATTCTTGATAACTTCACTGTGTCTTTGTGGTAGTTTTTTTTTTTTATTCATTTTCCGCTATGGTTCCTAGACTTTTGAATGTGATTTATGATGTAATTGATATGTGCTCAGAATTCGAAATCGGAGAGCCGAGTTTGAATTCACGTTTCAGCGCAAATACCCTTAGGAAAGGTATTCATCCATCTCTTCTCCCGCCAGCTATGTGTTAAATAACAGGATATAGTGGGTTCTATAGCCTTGGTTGATCGCCAGTCTACCGCAGAAAGAAATGACAACTTACTGCGGTAAAATCGTTTGCCTAGTCAGTCATGGATAGGAAGAGACATGATCGCCCAAGCGTATATCATGTATAACACTTGACTGACTGACTGACTGACTGACTGACTGACTGACTGACTGACTGACTGACTGACCTAGAATTTATATGCAGTACTAGATTAGAGAATGTGCGTTGTGGTGCAGTGGATATCGGCTCGGAACGAGAAATCGGTGGAGCCGAGTTCGAATTCCAGCCGAATTCATTGCATTCACTTACACGCAAATACCCTTGGGAAAGGTATTAATCCGTCTATTCCTTCCAGTTATGGGTTAAATAACAGGACAGATTGGGTTCTATAGCCTTGGTCGGCAACCAGTCTACCGCAGAAAGCAATGGCAACCTACTGCGGGATAATCTTCTGCCCAGTCAGTCATGTCTCTTTCGAGACATGATCGCCCAAGCGTGTATCACGTATGGCACGTAACTGACTGACTAGATTAGAGCCAAGGTCTCATCAACTTACTGTCGAAATAATGAGGTACAACCGTAAGTTCTCTGCTAACAGTGTATTCTCTTCCATTTCTCACTTGTTAAACTGTGTAGCAGTTTATTTCATCCCAGCCAATTCGATCTTCAAAAATTTAAATGCAATGTCAATTGTTTTCTACTATTCTTAATTCATGTTTGTTTTATTGTCCTCTCACATCAGTAGTGTTTTATTTTATATTCTCTTGCACTTAGTAAAATACTTTTTTATTAATCATATCACCCCGAGCAAGGCGGTAACGCCACTGATGTGCAGGGGGCTACGTAAGAGTGAAAAGATTGGAAAAGAGAAAACCGGAAACCACACACTAAACAGGGAACAAGGGATGAGTCTCCACACCTGTACAATAAACGTGGGTGGAGTATGAACCGGGCGATAGTTTAGTCTATCTACTCCAATTGAAAAAAAAAAGTGAGAAGACTGGAAAAGAGAAAACCGGAAACCACATCCTAAACAGAGAACAAGGGATGAGCCTCTTCAGTTGTTCAATAGACGTGGGTGGAGTGTGAACCGGGCGATAGTTTAGTCTATCTACTCCAATTGAAAAAAAAAAAAGTGAGAAGACTGGAAAAGAGAAAACCGGAAACCGCATCCTAAACAGAGAACAAGGGATGAGCCTCTTCAGTTGTTCAATAGACGTGGGTGGAGTGTGAACCGGGCGATAGTTTAGTCTATCTACTCCAATTGAAAAAAAAAAAGTGAGAAGACTGGAAAAGAGAAAACCGGAAACCGTATCCTAAACAGAGAACAAGGGATGAGCCTCTTCAGTTGTTCAATAGACGTGGGTGGAGTGTGAACCGGGCGATAGTTTAGTCTATCTACTCCAATTGAAAAAAAAAAGTGAGAAGACTGGAAAAGAGAAAGCCGAAAACCACATCCTAAACAGAGAACAAGGGATGAGCCTCTTCAGTTGTTCAATAGACGTGGGTGGAGTGTGAACCGGTCGATAGTTTAGTCTATCTACTCCAATTGAAAAAAAAAAAGTGAGAAGACTGGAAAAGAGAAAGCCGAAAACCACATCCTAAACAGAGAACAAGGGATGAGCCTCTTCAGTTGTTCAATAGACGTGGGTGGAGTGTGAACCGGGCGATAGTTTAGTCTATCTACTCCAATTGAAAAAAAAAAGTGAGAAGACTGGAAAAGAGAAAGCCGAAAACCACATCCTAAACAGAGAACAAGGGATGAGCCTCTTCAGTTGTTCAATAGACGTGGGTGGAGTGTGAACCGGGCGATAGTTTAGTCTATCTACTCCAATTTGCGCTCTAGCGGATGTATTGCCTTGCTTAGGTGTGAAATGATTAAAAAAGAAGCAGTATTTGTTCTCTTGCCAACCCTCCATAATCAGATTATCTATATTCAATTTTTAAATCCCATGTCACTTTAAGATATTGATTATCATGGCTCTCCTTAACTTCCTATTGTTTGTAGATTTAAGCGATATTTCATTCCTTACTATTTCCCTCTCTTGTTTTATTATCTATGATGATCTATATTTTTTCTTTCGTGTCATTTTTTCAGAATCTAGATATTCATGGCTGTCCACAACTTCTTCTTCTTATATGTGTCCTGTCCTTTCAGGAGGTAGGCGATCATGGCCTTCCATGTCTTCCTATTCCTGGTGGCTCTGAGCACATTTTCTCCTGTAACACCACGCAACTTCCGTTCTACCATCCACCTGCTTAGGCCATTCAAATATGTTCTCCGCTGCTTTCCCCTGTCTCTTTTTCCCCTCTCTCTGGCCTGGTAGTATCAGGTTCTCCAAGCCCTCCTTCCTCATTGCATGTCCCAGGAAATTTAGCTGTCTCTTCCTGATGCTCAGTATTAATTTTCATTTCGTTTCCATCCTTTCCAAAAACCTCATCATTGCTCACATGCTCGATCCATGATATACGCAGCATCCTTCTGTAGAACCACATTTCAGCTGCTTCATGTTTTTCCTTCATTTTCGATAATGTTCTCCAGCATTCACTGCCATATTGAAGAACCGACATCACATAGCAATCCAGTATCTCTTCTTTGTTTCTAGCGAAATTGTCATGTTTCTTAATACTTTACTCAACTTTTGGAATGCTTCCTTTGCCATGCCAATTCGTCTTCGGATCTCTGTGTCACACTTTCCGTCTTCTGTTAGAACACTTCCCGAGTATTTAAATTTTTTGTCCTGCATGATTTTCGTATCCCCCACTTGTATTTGGCATGTTGGGCTGTCCTTTTTGCTAATGAACATGCATTCGTTTCTTTTTTTTTTTTTTTTTTAGTTTATTTGTAGTTCTTTCTTGTCACTCTCTTCAGGTAACGTTTGTCCTCTTACTAGTCCTCCCACTTCCTGTTCAAACATTTACAGCTAAGACCCACCATGCCATAGACAAACCGTCCACATGCCCTTCGCAGTTCATTATTAAGAAGGAATCTTCATTTCATCAGAGACACTACATTATGAAACAAACGCATAAGGGTTCCCCGAAGGCCTTTACCCCTTCAAATCTTTCCAAAACATCCTTAATTCCGTGCAAATGTATATGCTGAACTCAAATCGATAATTGTTTATCGAAGAAACGTACCTTTTTTCATGTTATCGACCAGAAAAAATATTCTAACTATATCTCACCCCTTACCACCGTTCTTATATCTTATTCACCGCTGAATGATTTGAGGCGTAGGATACTTATTTCGGCCTAATTACTTCCTTTTTGCAATTACTACGCGATTTGTTTTGCTTCGGAACTCCGCGTAGTAATTGCACGAAAGTAAATACGGCGAAAAATCGGCAAACTACGCGTGAAGTCATTCTGCAGCGAATAACATTTTTGAAGTGTGGTTTACGAGGTGAGATAAACAGCGACAAGAAGTTCGATATTTTTCTGGTCGTTAACATGAAAAAAGGTAGGTTTCGTCAATAAACAATTATCGATTTTATTTCAGCATATATATTTGCACGGAAATAAGGATGTGTTTGAAAGATTTGAAGGGGTAAAAGCCTTCGGGGAACAAATCAAAAATTTACCTATGGGTTTATTACCTATAACACTACAAATGTCATCCCTTCAAGATTTAGGAGAACCCTAATCTATCGTACATGTTTTCCTAAGCTGCACTTAACCACCCCTAAAACGAACATGTGAGCAACGATGAGGATTTGGAGAGCATTAAAACGAAAAGGAAACTTTTCTTTTTTTAATCATCTCACCCCAAGCAAGGCATTCTACTGCCACTGTTGCCGTTAAGAAAGCAAATATATGGAAGGAAATTCCACAGGCGGAAAGTGCGTGAAAAGAAGCTGTTAGAGTAGAAATTGAGGTTACATTTTATCGGTTTAACTGTAAACGTGTGGGATATGGTTGCTAATTTAGTAGCACGTGTAAATTCATACCTGGGGGTACCAGTGATCTAAGTTCATTGGAGCAGAAACCGTGAAAGTATTTATAGAAGAGGCACAGGGAAGCCACGTCACGCTGGTGAGATAGCGACTGCAGCCGAGCGTATTATACATGATCGCCTACGTCCTAAAGAAACACGGAATATAAAAGGAGAAAATGTAGAGCAAACCGTCTTTGTAGTTAAAATCTAATCTATACTTATTTATAAATGGGACTTTGTCTGTCTGTGTATGTTTGTGTGTGTGTCTCTGTGTGTCCGTTACCTATAGACTCCGAAACGGCTGAACCGATTTTCTTGAAAATTTACATCGTTGTACTATAAGCGTCTGCGAGTGTTCGTAGCTAGGTTTTGTGTCAAGGTACACCCAATAAATATCGAAAATCGATAATCGAAAAAATCGTTTTATAGAAGGAGTGGTCCGATTTTAATCATATTTGATACACTCATAGACAAAGACATAAGAAACGATATTCAGAAGTTTCAAGGTTGCAGTTCTTACAATAGTGCAGAAAATCGATAATATATATATATATATATATATATATATATATATATATATATATATATATATATATAAAAGGCAAGATGTTTGTGTGTGTGCCTGTTTATCTGCCTGTATGTCTGTATTTTTTTTCAGCCCTTTTATTTTAGTTTTTTGCTTCAGGTTTGGCTCTAAGTAGGTATAATTGTAGTTCTTAGTCTCAACCATGATACCATTTACTCAGAGGACTTGTTTAGCCTTCAAAATTCAGTTTACGACGAAAACACTTACTTGATATCGATACCAGGAAATCAACATTTGACTTACATCCATTCATTTTTCTTTCAGTCTACGGTTTCGCTTTAAGTGGAAACAACTATTGCTTTTTAGTCTTTCCTGCCAACGTCCAAAGATTCTGAGCTCCAGGACCATGGATTAGTTTTAAAGCTTTCATTACACCCGAGCAACGCCGGACTATACTGCTAGTTATACATGATCGCCTACGTTCTAAAAAAAAGGCATATAAAAGAAGAAGAAATTTTAGAGCAAACCGTCTTTGAAGTTGAAATTATTAAATATTTGAACTGTGCATGAATTTTTGCCACACAGTATACAGAACCTATATAGAAAGAGTTCAGCCTCAAAACAGCGCATGAATTTTACGGAAACTATACACATATCTTATGCAGAGGATAATTGATTGAATTAAAACTGTATTTATCATGAACCCCACCTCTAGTCTTGCCTGTAAAACCTTTTCGATTTATATATAATATCACATTCGTAATTAAATTAACAAGTGATCGGCCTTCTCGAATCATGAGAAAATATAGTTCGCTGAAAGCATTCATTCAAAATTCGACCGTCTTCATCTTTTGATAGCCAATTTCTTCTTAGCCCTCCGGATGTCTTCTATTCACGTCTGGCTCGTAGAAAGAACGTCCTTACTGTTGTGAGAGCTTTTAAAATAACCTTCAAAGCGTTCGATCATCTTTTCAATGAGGCTTCCCGGGCATTTGACAATTTCACCATACGCGAGTTACCTGAAGTTTCTATTCGTCTTAACAAATTCTTGCTTAATGTATAAATGACACGCTTCAATTTGAAGACGGAAGCAAAGCAAAAGACAAGACCTGTCAGCAAAACTTGACTCATTCTTTGATAAAATGTAATTAGTGGATATTAATCTTTAACTCCGTCGAAAGAGATTCAGAGATTCCAACAGTAGGTTTTGTCTGAATAATGCTAATATTAGCGACGAAAAGTTACGAAAACTTATATATATATATTGTTTAATTACTTCGTTTCTGGTCGTAATAAGATTAGACTAGTGCACACTTGTATTAAAAAGTGTTCAATACAATTATATTGTATAACATTTAATAATATTTTATTTGTAAACGAGTTATTATGCGACCTAGGTTTCTACCATGAGTGGTGTCTTCAGGCGATTTTCACTAACTGATTTTACTGTTTACGGCTTTTTTAAGAACGCTCACGTGACAGAGAATTTTTGAACGCGCAATTTTTAAAATTACAAAAAATTATGACGTTTTCATCCAGTTTAATTTTTAAAATTGCGCGTTCAAAAATTCCCCTGCCACGAGAGCGTTAAAAAAAAACACCATTACTGAGCGTTCTAAAAAAAAACGGCAAACGTTAAAATCAGTTATTGAAAACCTAGCTCGCGTAATAACTCATTTACAAATGGAATATATATAATCATTTCATATTCATCGATTAATTTTTTCATATTGTAATTAAAACAATAAATAAAGACACCGTAATTTTCCTCATTTTTTTATTTTTTATTTTCCCAAGTACTTTCAATTTCATCCAAGATCATCTTTTGTTTTTTTTTATCATTTCACCCCAATTAAAGCGCAGTGGGCTACATAAGAGAATTAAAGTTTTAGGCAGGAGGAGAGTGAAGACAAAGACGAACCAGACTCAGGGGATAAAAGAGAAGGAGCAAGAGAAACATGTGAACACAGGGGTGAAGACAGTTGCGAAGGTAGAGAGTAAAGAAGAGAACAAGATACACGGGGTAATGTAGAAAGGACTGGAGTCAAGTGGATACAAGATGGGAATTGACATTGCATTTAAATTCCTAGAGGTTGTAGCCGTTAAGAAAGCAAGTATAAGGAAGGGAATTGCTAAGACAAAAAATTAATGTAGTTAATAGTTGTGTTTTCTTTTTTTTCTGTGCATACCGCATGAATCGTGTTCGTTAACTCAAAAAATTACCTTTATATAATTTTGTAAGTATTACAGTTTTGATATTTGAGAACTTTTCCGTTACAGACATTTTAAAACATAGTTGCTATACTCTTAATTAATTTTATTTAGTGTTTGTTATATTTTTTATATAGAGGGCTTCAAGTTTTTGTTAATTATTTTCGTGGTGGAGTATGTTTGCATTGTTGATTAATATTCCTCTAAATCGTGAATGTAAACAAGAATGTTCCTTTAAATGTTGTGCAACCGATGTATAGAGTGTTCATTTTAGAATTTTAGAATTATATTATTATGTTTGCGTAGTTCCCTAGCAACGATTTTTAACTGTTTCTTTGGTCAGTCAGTCAGTTAAGTGCCATACGTGATACACGCTTGGGTGATCATGTCTCGAAAGAGACATGACTGACTGGGCAGAAGATTATCCTGCAGTAGGTTGTCATTGCTTTCTCCGGTAGATTGCTTGACAGCCAAGGCTATAGAACCCAATCTGTCCTGTTATTTGACTCATAGTTAGAGGGAGAATATATGTATTATATTATTACGTAATAATAAGAAGGGGTCATTTTATTACTTCATAACAATAGAAAACCGATCCCCACTTTATGACCAGTAGTTCCCTAAATCATGATTCCAATTATTCAGTCAGTCAGTTAAGTGCCATACGTAATACACGCTTGGGCGATCATGTCTCGAAAGAGACATGACTGACTGGGCAGAAGATTATCCCGCAGTAGGTTGTCATTGCTTTTTGCGATAGACTGGTTGCCGACCAAGGCTATAGAACCCAATCTGTCCTGCTATTTAACCCATAACTGGAAGGAAGAGACGGATTTCTTTGGTAGATTAGTAAAAAAGAATAAATAATTCATCACTTCTTTAAAAAGTTCTTTTTTACGTTAGGACACAAAACAGAGCAGATATGAATGTTTTGAGAGTCTGAGAAAAATTTACATTTTTAAGGTGCTATTCAACTTTACTTGATCATCGACGCAAAGTCACTGATGTCTCCTCAACAGGTGTTTACTCGTGCAACCAGACTGGCAACTGGGTCCCACCCATTCACAGTCAGGTTAGCCAAATGCAGACGACAATTCTACTCCTTCAGCTTCTTCTCTCGCACTTCCCGCCTGTGGAACTCACTCCCGTATTCTTGCTTTACTGACGGCTACAACCTCCAGAAATTTAAATGCAAAGTCAATACTCATCTACTAACCACTGGACTCTAGCTCTCTCCCCACCCCTGTATAACCTTCCCTTTCTCTCCACCTATGTATCTGTCATCGCACCTGCTTTCTCAGCTTTCTATTGTTCCTTTCTAACTAGTTTGTACTCCTCACTCTTTTCTAATTAATCTTTTTACATTTATGTAGCCCCCTGCACATCAGTAGCGTTTCCGCCTTGCTCGGGGTGAAATGATTAAAAAAAAAACACTTAGTGACCGAGACGACCTGAAGCAAGCCGGAACTAATAAGGTTATTTTCCAGCCTAGGGTAACACAGGTTCAAATCTTGCCGGAAAGCTCATATTTTTTCTTTAATAGGATTTTTCAAATATTCAGGTCGGTAGACCAAAGAAAATAAATAAAATGTTTAACAAATAAATGGATCGCCTACACATATATTGTCCTCCGCTAAAAATGGCATCTACATAATATATATATATGTTTGTGTGTGTATATATATAGATATATATGATATGAGTGTGCCATGCTTGAACGATTTCTTCAGTCCATACACGAAGATTACCTTCAAACATGAAACAGACTGTGGCCACCCAGTGTCCACATCAGTGTCCACTTTATTATTTAAAGAAAGGTATTTTCAATTTGGATATATATATATATATATATATATATAGTCATCTGCAGACAGACCTGATTCGCTGTATCACAGCTCATCAGTACGGTTAGACATCCGATTGTTTTTACTCAGGATTGAAACCCGACGGAATTGGCGTCAGCTATGGGCCCTCGGTAAAAGGAGGCAGACTTTTAGCGTGTGATATATACACGCCAGTGTTCTAATTCATTACTGAATGAACGATGCGTAGATGCTAGAGTAGCTACTTTTTTTTCAAAGGCTCCCGTTCTTCCAGAGTGCTCAATCAGAGTGTGAGAGCGTAAATAGTCATGAAACAGACTGTGGCCACCCAGTGTCGACATCAGTGTCCACTTTATTATTTAAAGAAAGGTATTTTCAATTTGGATATATATATATATATATATAGTCATCCGCAGACAGATCTATTTCGCTGCATCACAAGCTTTCGTAATTAATACCATCCAGAGCTCGCGCAGTAGATCCAAATTCAGACAACCTAATATATATATATATATATATATATATATATATATATATATATAGTCATCCGCAGACAGATCTATTTCGCTGCATCACAAGCTTTCGTAATTAATACCATCCAGAGCTCGCGCAGTAGATCCAAATTCAGACAACCTATATATATATAAATATATATATATAGTCATCCGCAGACAGATCTGTTTTGCTGTATCACAGCTCATCAGTACGGTTAGACACCCGATTGCTCTTACCCAGGATTGAAACCCGACCGTATTGACGTCAGTCGGCGATTCTACCTCTGGGCGCTCGGTAGAAGGAGGCAGACGTTTAGCGTGTGATATACCATGTATGCACACGCCAGTAGTTAGACTGTTCTAATTAATTACTGATATATATATATACCGATTTTGAATGTTCGTGAGGACATTGCTGTAATGTCTTCACGCATCAGGATCACTTGGTTTCTATTGCTCTTTCTTAAAGTTTGATTTGATATCTTTGTGTGCATGCGAATCTATTTTTATTTATTTATTCATTTGTATATTTATTTTGCTAGATGAATGTATTATTTGTTTATCTTTTATTTCTTGGTGTTTCTTAAGCAGAATGTCTATTTGAATGTTTAGGGTAGACTATGATACTAATGTCTGCGTATGCATTTAAGTGTGGTAATTAATCCTGATGATGATTCTTCCTCATTATCAATTAACATTCTAATTGATTAGTTGAATTTTTGTGTCTCAGAAATTATGTTTATCAAGTTTTTCATAGAAATTTGTATCATTGAGTTAATCTTGTTTTTTGTTTGTAGGTGTCCACATCTAAAGTAACTATTCCGTGTCTGACACAATACTGGAAATATTATTTTGTATAATTTTTCAAGTGCCTTTACAGTATTAATATTGTATTATCTGTTTCTAATGTAACTAATTATTCCTGATGTGAAGCCTGTGCTGAAATTTGTCTCATTTTGTTTGTGGTTCTTAATTAGTTTACTTTTTATGTCTTCTTTTTTCTGGAACTGGCATATCTTTGGTAATGGCAGCACTCACTTTTGACTTGTAAAATCTGTAGGAAATGTTTTACCCTATCTTGGAGCATTTCAACTTTTACTCATATGATAAATTTTGGTGGTCATATAAAAAAAAAATGTTCAAAAGATAACCAAAGCAGGTTATATAGGATTTCTTGGCGGTTAATGGCTTCTATTTTATTAAGCCCTTTTATGCGTGCTTAGTAAATGACCGCTTAATTGCTATATGTTGAGCTGACATCTTCTTAGCGTATCTGTGTATATAACCGCTTACAATTTTTTAAGGTCGTGTTTTTTTTTTGTTTTTTTTTTTTCGTGCGTGTATTCGGGCTGGTTGATTTTTGTTGATGTTATTCAGGTCTTTTGATATCCGTTAATCTTTATTCTTTCGACTCGGTTTGTGATTTCTTCCGTTTGATAATTGCTTTGTTATCTGGTTGTTCTTTTTTTCTTTTGTTCCTCTTCATATATATATATATATATATATATATATATATATATAAAATA
Organism: Ascarosepion bandense; assembly: GCA_037127315.1. Classification (NCBI taxonomy): domain Eukaryota; kingdom Metazoa; phylum Mollusca; class Cephalopoda; order Sepiida; family Sepiidae; genus Ascarosepion; species Ascarosepion bandense. Next base: position 369,265 of record JBBBDQ010001992.1, on the reverse strand, counting down.
ATACACTTGATATACAATCCAGGTAAAATCCGATAGAGACGAACTCAAGGGAACTCAATGTTAAATTAATTTATTTGATTTAACAGAATAACATTAAAATGTGAGCGTCTATGTTAAACTGAATAAAAGAAAAGGAATTTTTGGTGGGGGATATTTTGAGGAACAACTGTTGTACCATTTGTGTCAGACGAGCCGCGATAATAACATTAGGACGCGGTGAAATATGTATTACCCATTGTAATATTCTAAAATCTTTTATAAATTATATATCGCCCGGTTCACACTCCACCCACGTCAATTGAACCGGTGTAGAGGCTCATCCCTTGTTCCCTGTTCGGGAAGTGGTCTCCTTTTCTCCTTTTCTCCTCAGACCACAGTAATGGTGCTTATGCGCTTTTCCTGCGATGTGCGTGGTCGGTGGCGACGTTTCTTCATTGTGAGGGTACTGGGTTGGCAGTTTTCTGGTTACTGCTTCCTACTGGTTATTAGGAGCCCTACCTCTTGCGTAGCGTCAAGAGCGGCCGCTCTGATCAACCGTTGCATAATATCGGGGTTCTTGCAGTGCCATGACGCGCTTGGATATGTGTCCCTGCAGACGCTTTCGATGTGCAACCCCGAGGTTACACTTTGCTGCAGCCCGCGCCAGTTCCCTTCCAGTGCATGTTGCAGCTAATGACCGTTTGCCTTCTCTATTCGAGGTCTATCTATAACAATAACATTAAACATGAACATACATATCTCCGCAAATAAAGCTAAACCAAGCAAATTAAAATCACCTAAGCCCCTTAATATTTCCTTTACTAACTTCTGCGGTATCCGAACCAATTTCAGTAGCGTTGAATCTTTTCTCCATCAAAAGTCCCCTGGCATCCTAGCTCTGTGTGAGACTAATCTCAACCCCTCAATTCCCTCTTCTGACTTCTCTCTCCCTGTCTACCTTCCCCTCTTCAGAAAGGACTCCAATGTCCACATGCATGGGCTTGGTGTTTACGTCAGTGAATGCCTTCCTCTAGCCAGGATGATTACTCTTGAATCCCCACATCGTTCTTATGTGTGTTTCCGTCTCTCCCTTCTAAGCTCAGTTAGCTACCTCTTCTTTCTCTACCGCTCCCCATCATCTCCCGACTGCTCCGTTCTTGACAGCATCTCCAACAATAGCGACAAGGCCATTTCCCCCCACTCGTTTGCCCATATATTTGTGTTTGGCGACTTAAACGCTCATCATGCTGAGAGGTTGCATAACTCCGTCAGAGATCTTGCTGGTGTACACACTATGAATTTTTCTATCACTCAGTCCCTTACGCAGGTGGTGGGGTTCCCCAAGCGTTTCTGTAATAACCCTAACGGACACGACTCACTATTAGATTTATGCTTTACCTCCATCCCTGACTCTTGCAATGTCGAGCAACTCTGCCCCCTCGGAAACTCTGACCATGCATCAGTTTCCGTCAATATCTATTTCCACCTCCACTCCACGCTAAAACCTTAGACCAGGAGATTATCTTACTTCTACCAAAGAGCCGACTGGGACACGCTCCGCGACTTCCTGAGTGAGGTCCCTTGGAATAAAGTATTTAGCCTTCCTGTTGAAGACTGTGCGGCTGAGGTCTCCTCTTGGGTTAAGGCTGGTATCGGTGTTTTCATCCCTACCAGAAAGTTGAGACATAAATCCCACTCATCCCCCTGGTTCTCCCCTGCCTGCTCAGCTGCCATCGCCCACCGAAATCACTTCTTTCGGCTTTACCGGAGTCACGCGTCGGATTATAACAGGCACCTTTTTGCCTCGGCTCGTAATGAATGCAGAAGTTACTTAATGGAGCTAAGCTGATGTTTGCATCCAAAACGAAAGCGTGCTGAACAACAGTAAGCCTTCAATCCCCCCTCTAATAAACGAATTTGAGGTCCTCACCTCTTCAACAGACAAGGCTGAGTGCTTCGCTCGCAGATTCTCCACTAGCTCGACACTGAAAACGTCTGGAGTATCTGTACCTGACTTCCCTCTCCGAACCCTGGCCCAACTGACTGACACTAATTACTCCCTCAGCGGTCTCCAAAATAATTTCTAAGCTTGACCCCCATAAGGCGAGGGGTAACGACGGAATACCCATCATTGTCCTAAAGAAATGTGCTCCTGAACTCTCCTCTGTTCTCTCTAAACTCTATAACTTCTGCCTTTCTGCTTCCTGCTTTCCTGTCTGCTGGAAAGCCATCATCAACGCCGAGGTGGTACAACATCTCACAGACCATAGACTCTTCTCTGACAAACAGTATGGCTTCCGCTTCACCAGGTACACTGCTGATATGCTCACGACTATCACTGAGTATATACACCAGGCCCTCGACAAAAACGGCAAAACCCGAACTGTAGCCCTTAACATATCCAAAGCGTTTGACAGAGTCTACCATGCTGGCCTTCTATGCAAACTGCAGGGCTATGGTATAACTGGACAATTGTTTGACCTAATCCTGTCATTCCTTTCAAACCGTACAATGAGGGTGGTACTGAACGGACAAGCCTCCCACATGAATGAGGGTGTCCCTCAAGGCTCTATTCTAGGTCCTACGCTTTTCCTTATCTATATTAACGAGCTCTCTGATGTAATAAGATCCCAAGTGGGTATATATGCTGACGACACTACGGCATACTCTCGTCTCGATCAAAAATCTACCGAGGCTGACAAAGCAAACCGCGCTACCGAGATTGGAAAGGACCTCCAATCCGTGGTGGACTGGGGTAAGAAATGGCTCGTAAATTTTAATGCTTCCAAAACGAAGCTGCTATCTAATAACCACCACAGACAATCGTCCCTCCCGCCCATTAACATGGATCAGGCTTCTCTCCCTGAAAGCGAAACACTGCGTCACCTCGAGTTAACTCTCACACCAGACCTCAAGTGGAATAAGTATATAGAATCCATAGCTAAATCCGCTGCTAAGAAAGTCGGTTCTCTGTGTAGGGCCAGGAAGATTTTCCTGTCCCAAACAATACTGCACATATACAAATCTACCATCCGCTCGTACATTGAGTATTGCTGCCATATCTGGTCTGGTGATCCTGCTATCCACTTAGGTGTCCTCGACCGAATCCAACGGAGAATCTGTAATGTGATCGATCCCGACTTGGCAGCTAGGATACAGTCGCTTTCACACCGACGCAGTGTGGCTTCCCTGTGTCTCCTCTACAAATATTTTCACGGCTTCTGCTCCAAAGAACTTAGCTCACTGGTACCCCCTATATACGAATTTCCTCGATCCACAAGATTAGCAACTAGGTCCCACCCTTTTACTGTGAAACCAATAAATTGTAAACGCAAATTCTACTCCATCAGCTTCTTTTCTCGCACTTCCCGCCTGTGGAATTCTCTTCCGCATACTTGCTTTCCTGACAGTTACAATCTCCAAGAATTTAAATGTAAAGTCAATAGTCATCTCCTGTCTCACTAACTTACATCCTCTCTCTCATGCTTTTCTACATCCACCCCACTCTCATCAGAACTTTCTTATGTCTCCTACTCTTTTCCTGACACCGCTTGCAACATCTCACTCCTCATAGCATTCCTCCTCGTCCACCCCACTCTCATCAGTAATCTCTTCCCTATCCTACTCTCTTCCTGACAGCCCCTGCAACCTCTCACTCCTCAAAACATTCCTCCTCGTCTACCCCAGTCTCATCAGTAATCGCTTACCTCTCCTATTCTCTTCCTAACACCCCCTGCAACCTCTCACTCCTCATGACATTCCTCCTATGTAACCCCATGCACAACAGTGGCAGTAAAATGCCTTGTTTGGGGCGACACAATTAAAAAAAAAAAAATTTATTTCACTTACAACCGACATTGAAAATTGAAAATGGCGATTTAAATCTTGAAATTCTAGATATTTATTCCTTATTCCAACAGAGGTCAAGTTAATATTTAAAACTGATTTACCACTTTACCGAGGGCTCACGGCAATATCACGTTGAATACACCGGTTCTCACTCGATCACCGAAGTTAAGCACCGTTGAATCTGGTCAGTACTTAGATGGGTGACCACTTGGGAATACCGGGTGCTGTAAGCGTTTAGTGGCGGATGTGCGTTGTGGTGCAGTGGATATCGGCTCGGAAAGAGAAATCGGTGAGCCTAGTTCGAATTCCAGTTGAATACCCTGCATTCACTTAAGCACTGGTACCATTGGGAAAAGTATTATCCGTCCCTTCCCTCCAGTTATGGGTTAAATAACAAGGGTAGGACTTGGGGTCCCTGCCCTTAAAAACAAATCCTAATGAATCTTGATACATTAATGATCTCCCTGATTCCATAAGAGCCCAAATAGGTTTGTACGCCGATGACACCACAGTTTACTCTCGCCTCCTACAAAAATCTGGTGTAGGCGTCAAAGCTAACCTCGCAGCCGAGATTGAAAAAGACCTCCAATCCATATTGGACTGGGGTAAGAAATGGTTAGTAAATTTTAATGCTTCTAAAACGAAGCTACTCTCAATTAACCATCATCGACAATCTCACCTACCTCCCATTAGCATGGACCAGGCTTGCCTCCCAGAGAGTAAAACACTGCACCTCCTTGGTTTCACACTTTCAGTGGACCTCAAATGGAATGACTATATCGAATCCATTGCTAAATCCGCTGCTATGAAAGTCGGTTCTCTGTGTAGGGCCCGGAAGTTTTTTCCGTCTAAATCTATCCTGCACATTTATAAATCTACCATCCGCCCGTGCATTTAATACTGCTGCCATATCTGGTCGGGTGCCCCTGCTATTCTCCTCGGGCTTCTCGATAAGGTTCAGAGGAGGGTCTGTAATGTGATAGATACTGACTTGGCAGACCGCCTGCAGTCTCTCTCCCACCGGTGCGACGTGGCTTCCCTGTGTCTCTTCTATAAATACTTTCACGGCTTCTGCTCCGATGAACTTAGATCACTAGTGCCCCCTAAATACGTATTTGAACGAGATACTAGATTAGCAACTAGATCCCACCCTTTTACAGTGAAACCGATAAAATGCAGCCGTAACTTCTACTCCAACAGTTTCTTTCCTCGCACTTCCCGACTGTGGAATTCTCTTCCAAACGATTGCTTCCCCGACGGCTACAATCTTCAGGAGTTTAAATGTAAGGTCAATAGACACCTCTTAACACACTAACCTGCTCCCATTCTATCAAACACCCTTCCCATCTGCCCAACCCTCATCCTCGCTATCCTTACTCATCTGTCACCTTCCTCCTGACATTCCCTATGTTTAACCACTCCTTCTCTTTACCTTCCCCTATGTAGCCCCATACGCAATAGTGGCAGTGGAATGCATTGTTTGGGGTGAGATGATTAAAAAAAAAAAACTCGAAAAGAAAAAAAATATTACTAGACACAAAACTTAAATAAAAACTACAATTTATTGTTGAAAGAAAAAGCAATAAACAAATAAAAAATTTAGTTGGCAATAAATGACCCGCCGAGGCGTTGATATGCCATAAAACCATTCAACCACTTTACCGTCGAGCAGTCATCTACCTTTTTTGGTATGTATTCCCAATTGAGGAAAAAACATAGGCTTTTATATAATTCATTGATTGTTTTCAGAATAAGCCGTTCAAATTTAATTAGCGCATTTTAATTTTTGAACATATGTACTTTTATCATCGATAAAAAATATCAATTATCGTGATTTGGTGGGTAGCTATCTGATTTTGTAAAACCCTGTACGCAAAGTGTTTTTTTTTTTCGAACAAGTTATATCGATCTCAGCTCGAGGTCTTCACACTTTGCTGACAACAGGCACCGTTCGATCGCTGATTAGGATTTTGACTTATTTATTTTATATTTATTTGCTTTCTGTTTGGAAAAGAGGAAAAAAATTCCAACGATCACTTACGGATCAATTTGACTTTCCGAAATCGTAAAAACATAATATTCCATCTGTCTTTCACGCGTATAGAGAAAAAATACCTGGAGAGAAAAAGACGGCTGAAAAGAAGATAAGACATTTCTGTTGAGCTGTGACAGTGATGAACAGCCTACAGGATTCAGAAGCAAAGACTGAATTCTGAAGCATTTAGCAAAATGCCTTCTCTTTATCAATCACTTGAGTTTGGGTTCAAATTTTCTCAATATTATTACTCGGAACTCATTGAGAACTTAATATCAACATACAATACAGGATTCTGCACCATGCAATACAATTAGTCATGCCTGTCAGACAATTTATGCGACAACAATACTCATTACATCTTGACACCTAACTCTGCAGATTGCAACCCCCCTTGAATATTATTTTATGACACAGTTGATCGAGAGACCAACAAAACTCCTTCTAACACCAATGATGAACTGAAGGGAAGAATTGGAGACCGTGCAAGGAGACCGTGCAAAAGAGATACATGAGATGGCGAAGTCAATGGTGATTTCATTGCAGAAATTTCCATTTTTTGTGTCGCTTTCATTTTTGGATCATTTAGACAATCTCTCTCTCTCTCTCTCTCTCTCTCTCTCTCTTCTCTCTCTCTCTCTCTCCTCTTCAAGTAATGAATTGAGTTCTCTCGATGAATGGCGTGTGTATACACCGCATATATATAACACGCTAAAATTTCCTCTTCTTTCCTTCCATGCACCCATAGCTTAGAGAGTAGGGACTTCGACTGACGCCAAATCGGTCGACGTTCGATTCCATCTGGAAGCAAGTAGAAGTCTAGCCACACTGATAAACTGTGATACAGCGAAACAGACTTGTATGTGGATGAATATATATAGATAGATAAGAATTATTTACGTAATTAAAAAAAATTACACATCTCTGCCGTAGTAAAATAATACACCACACATAAACACTAGCAAGCATTACAAATTAGAATTTCTATCATTTAAATATACGCAACCACAAAAAATAAAAAAAACAAGCCAATAACCGATTTTAAAATAAAAAATAACAATACAGGCTTAAATAAAATAATAGCAATTCTTACCTATCATAGTTTCACACAGAACACATCATACGTACATATGTACATTCGAGAAATATTGATATCGCTACACTATTCGAATACACCAACCGAATGCGCAATGGCACACGTATACATATATATGCCGAGCCCCACACGATTTGCATATGTTTATGCAAGCCCCCATGGGCGAACGCGCGCGTGTGTGTGTGTCCTTGCGCGCGACAATGGGTGTATAGATGTATGTGTATATGTCTGCGTCTGTCATGACGACAGATTTTCCCCCACTTCCACAAAAATACACGAATATATGCAACCCTACATATAACCAATTTTTTAAAAACATTAATCAATTTGTCTGACGATCACAAGAGCGTGAAATTCAGGGTTACAAACTCACACCTATCTATATGAATATGTCAGCTCTATCACTGATATTGGGCGCTTTCAAATACGTACCACGCATATATAATATATAAACAATATAATATATATAACAAATTGCATATATATATATATATATATATATATATACTCTTCAGTAATGAATTGAGTTCTCTCGGTGACTGGCGTGTGTATACACCGCATATATATAACACGCTAAAATTTCCCTCCTCTCATTCCATGGCTTAGGTAATAAAAACTCCGACTGACACCAAATCGGTCGTCGTTCGATCCCGGCTGGAAGCAAGTGGAAGTCTTTTCACACTGATGAGTTGTGATACAGTGAAACAGGCTTGTATGTGGATGACTAATATACATATATATATATATTGGACGCTCCGGTCGATTTCGACGTATGAGCATCCGACAACCTCATTCAGTTGTTATGTTTTAACACACCGTTTAATAAGTTCTGGGCCTGACATGTAGACCGCGCCACTAATAAATAAAACCATATAATTTTTATGAAGTACCAACCTTCAAACGACAACTGACAAAATAATGGTCCTATCGGATTAGTAGTTTACAAATTACAGTTATTTAAGTAAAGCTACTGTTGCAAATTTTCAAAAGAACGGAAAAATCTGAATTTCATGTGTTGATATAGTATTGCTTTGTGATGGAAAAAACACTGTTCAAGCAAAGCAATTGCTTGATGACTGTTATTCTAACTCTGCTCCGTCGGAAACAACGGTTAATGCTGACTTTAAACGCCACAAATGATGCTTAACGCTAAGATCGCCTAAAATAAGTAGTTTTCCTGGAAAACACCAAAAATATCCACAAAATCGTTACGACCGTTCGTAAATTGAAGTTGCATGACATAGCAGAGGAGATGAAAATATCAGATGGCAGTGTATTCACCCTTTTGCATCAACATTTTTCAATGAGAAAGCTGTGTTCAAAGCGGGTGCCGCGTTTGCTCACAGTCGATCAAAAACAACAAGGCGTCGACGATTCAGTTTCCGATATCACTTTTTCATTTGGCTCCAATGAAGAAGTGATATCGGAAACTGAAGCGTATTTAGAGGCCAGATTTTGACAAAATAGGCATCGAATTGTTAGAGAAGTATTAGAATAAGTGTATCACCCTAGAAGGAGACTATGTTGAGAACTAAAGTCGAATTATGCCTAAAGTTCTTGTTTTATGAAATAGATCCGGGATTTGTTGAATGATGTTTTATGTCGTATGTGACACTTTAGTCCCACTACTGACTTTGTATACAAGTTCACATATTGTGCAACGGAGGGTATCTCGGGACATAACCACAGGAATATTTGCTGACGCTTTTCACCATGTCTTTCCTCTCTTAGCCGGTCACTACGTCTGATTTAAAAATTCCTGATACCACTCCAGCAAAAATATCTCCAATTATTTCTTTCTATGGGAACTCGCTCGAAATTAGTATGAGGAGCATTGACAGATTAAAGGTTACTATTTAACACGTCGTTATACTTAAGACGCCATCGGCTAACAGTTCTTTGATCACTGTCAAGCTGGCTATACATACAGAGCTTAGCTATTCTGTCAGCATTCATCCTTGTAACATGACAAACATATATATATATATATATATATATATATATATATATATATATATATATATATATGTTTGAACATTATTTTTAATAGATAATCGTATTTGAGTAGATAATCTCTTTTTGATCAAACAGTATATTTGTTTCTACCGGCCTGATATGTACTGTTTGATTAAAAAAAGATTATCTACTCTAATACGAGTATCGATTAAAAATAATGTTCAAACAAATAATTTCAATATGTCGGTTGTTTAACCATTTCGTTAATCTTCGGGATATTCCGTAACATTGTCTGTTTACATTTATTGACATTACGATACATTTCAGAGCAGAGATGGTTATTTGCGTAGAATAGAAAATTGTTATATAGGCTTGATTTGACTTCGTTTAGACTATGTTATCATTCGTAGTCGAGTGGTCGAAAACGCGCCATATCAATCGGTGGCTTCCCTATGTTGATAGGGAATGAAGGTAACAAAAATTTATCGCAAATAATCAAGCCGGTAGAAACAAATATACTGTTTTATTAAAAACAGATTATCCACTCAAATGTGAGTATTGATTAAAAATAATGTTCAAACAAATAATTTCAATATGTCGGTTGTTTAACCATTTCGTTAATATTCGGGATTTTCCGTAATATATTCTAACTACTGGCGTATGATACATGATACGCTAAAAAGTCTGCCTCCTTCTACCGAGCGCCCATAGCTCAGAGTAAAAACGCCAACTGACGCCAATTCGGTCGGGTTTCACTTCTAAATTTTGTAATTTGTGTATGTATATATGCGTGGGTGTATTAATCTGTATATGTGTCTGTTTGCTAGTGTTTGTGAATATTCTTGTCTATTTTTCCATGTGTGAATGTTTGTAGGTTTATTTATGTATGCGTTCTTTCTCTTCCTCGTTTAATATATGAATAACTTTCTAAATCTACTAAAGTGTTAAACTAAAAGTTCTTTTTTAATTTCGCAACAAAAATAAAGTAGATATAATAGTTAATTAATAATGCTGATCTCAATTTAATCAAATTTTAATACCAATGCCCACCAAGATTATTTTTAAGTCTGCCCACATATTCTCCAAATTAGAAGTTGCTTTACTCTGATTGGTCCACATTGTACATACAATAATGCCTCCCTGATTAAAGGGGTCTTGCATGTTTTTAACCTTTTAAAACCATTCAATTTAAAATAACCACATCACTTGACAAGACACAAGAAGTGTCGGAACAAAATAGCCACTTTTGTAGTGATATTGTATCATATGCATGTTACAATTTCTGAATAAATATGATTAGCTCTACTTTGTATTGAGCACTTTTTTAAAAACAGTGTTTCTTTGGACAAGGAATATTATTCCTTCTATACTTATATATATATATATATATATATATATATATTAAAGCTTCTACCACTAGATCATTATCATCTTTGCCGACTAAACAAATCCTTACAATCCAAACATTTTTCTGGCTTTAAATAACCTGAATAAAGTTTATATGGCGTAGAAAGCGAATCAATCAAACAATTTCTTTATGAATTCTTAACTCGTCCGAAATTACTATTTACGAATTTCTAGTTTTGTGACCAGAAAATGAGGTATCAGTTTATATATTGATTGTAATGTAGAATGTATCCCCCACTTTATAAATAACCACATTGTAATTTCTTGTTTATCAAATTCTAATTAGGTATGAAAACATCTCCTCTCCCCACCCCTTGTATCACTAATTCGTTATCATCGTCCACACAAAAATTCTTACAATCTAAAAATATGTTCTGGCTTTTAATAATCTGCAAATAATCGATAATCCGTAATAAATAAATTACTCAATCATTGAAATACGTTCAAACAGCTTAGCTTTGATTTGCTAATGACCCGAGGAAATAAATAATGTTAAGTCTTGTTTTTTGTTTGTTTGTTTCCTCATCTTTCAATTAGAAGCCAGAGAAGTACCTTGCATTAGACATTGTTAATTAAGCGGTAGCTGTATCATTGAATACCTTTTCTCTATTTCTCTGCCAAAATAAAGTTTTATTGATATCAGATCCGAGTCGACATATTTATTGAACCGACCAAAGTTCAATTATACATCAACGACACTTACTTTAGATATTAACCATAATCATGTCTTTGCTTATAAAATGTTTGTCATTACAAGTGAAACTGATTTCTTTTAAATGGGTGTTCTTGACTTTTATGCATAAAAAATGTCTCTAGAAAGTTTATTCTTTTCTGTGTTTGTTACCAGTACTGCGCCATATGCAAGGAAAAATCGTGATTGAAAAGAGCTTCTTTCCTATTAATACAGGTGTTATTGTATACTAACTTGACACTTTTTATTGATTTGAAACGCTATTTTTTAATGTCAGTTGTAATATATTAGCTAGACTGACAAAAATATAATTGATAAAAGTATATTACAGCCGTGGATAATAAGTCTAGCAATAAAGGCCTGAAAGTCAATATCCGACAAAGATATGAATGACATCAAAGGCAGAAAACACGGGCAATAGCCGACAAAGATATAATTGATCTCAAGCACATAAAACACAAAGTTACTTTCTGTTAAGCGCCATACATGATACACGCTTTGAGTGATCATGTCTCGAAAGAGACATTCACTGACTGTGCAGAAGGCGATCTTGCAGTAGATTGCCATTGCTTTCTGCAGTTGACTGGTTGCCAGCCAAGGCTGTAGAACCCAATCTGTCCTGTCATTTAACCCATAACTGGAGGGAAGAAACGGATTAATACCTTTCCCAATGGTATTTGTGTGTAAGTGAGTGCAAGGAATTCAGCAAGAATTCGAACTCGGTTCCCCGATTTGTCGCTCCGTGCCGATTTCCCTGTATTGATTTAAAAGGCTATTTTTAAATGTCAGTTGTAATATATTAGCTAGACCGACAAAGATATGATTGATAAAAGTATATTACAGCCGTGGATGGTGGCGGAGAAGTCTAGCAACAAAGGCTTGAAAGTTAATAGCCGACTAAGATATGATTAACATTAAAGACAGAAAACACGGGCAATAGCCGACAAAGATATCATTGACCTCAAGGACATAAAACACAAGGTGACTATCTGTTAAGTGCTATATGTGATAAATGTTTTGGGCGATTATCCCACAGTAGGTTGCCATTACTTTCTTTGGTAGACTGGGTGCCAGCCAAGGCTATAGAACCAAATCTGTCCTGTTATTGACTCATGACTAGAAAGAGAAGAGATGTATTATATTAAGTAGTAATTAGTGGGGGATCAGTTTATTACTTAATAACAATAGAAAACCTATCCCCAACTTTATGACCAGTAGAAGCCTTAATCATGATTCCAATTATTCAGTCAGTCAGTTTAGTGCCATAAGTGACACACGCTTTGGGCGATCATGTCTCGGAAGAGACATAACTGACTGGGCAGAAGATTATCTCGCAGTAGGTTGCCATTACCTTCTGCGGTAGACTGGTTGCCAGCCAAAGCTATAGAACCCAATCTGTCCTATTATCTAACCCTTAGCTGGAGGGAAGATTAGTTGTGCGTAAGTGAATGCAAGGAATTTAACTGGAGTTCGAACTCTGCTACTCGATTTCTCTTTCCGAGTCGATATCCACTGCACTACAACGCACATCCTGCACCACAACAAAAGATTAAAAGAAAATAGCCGACATAGATATGATTAACGTCAATTAAGCAACCCGAAAAAGCAAAAATGCGTAAAAGAGAGATCTCCCGCTGGTTATCGATTCCCCAACGGCTCCTCCGTGTGTAGGTGATTCTCTCTGACTGCCCTTCTATCCAACAGAACCGTCGCCGAAGAAGAAGAAAAATATACGTTTATACTTTTATATATTTACATGTTCATCCGAATGTGAATTGGCATGGCGAAGGACGCGTTCCAGAAACTGAGTAAAGTATTAAGAGACAAAAAACTTTCACTAGAAACAAAGAAGAGAGACGTATATTGCTATGTGATGTCAGTTCTTCAATATGACAGTGAATGCTAGACAATATCATCAAAAATGAAGGAAAACCTTGGAGCAGCTGAAATGTGGCTCTACAGAAGGATGCTGCGGATATCATGGACCGAGTATGTGAGCAATGATGAGGTTTTTGGAAAGGATGGAAATGAAAAGGAAATTAATACTGAGCATCAGGAAGAGACAACTAAAGTTCTTGGGATATGCAATGAGGAAGGAGGGCTTAGAGAACCTGATACTAACAGGCCAGATAGAGGGAAAAGGAGATAGGGGAAAGCAGCGGATAACATATTTGAAGGGCCTGAGTAGGTGGATGACAGAACGGGAGTTGCGAGATGTTACAGGAGAAAGCGTGCTAATAGCCACCAGGAAACATGGAAGGCCATGATCGCCTACGTCCTGAAAGGACAAGGCACATAGAAGAAGAAGAAGAAGAAGAAGAAGTTAATGTTCCTGTTACTCGTTGTCTATCAAGACGATTGTTGTTCATCCAGATCCAGAAGCAGGTGCAATATGCAACAAATAAAAGCAAAACAAAACGATCTTTATAATATTGCAAATAATGCTTCATTATATTTTGTTCAGATATTTTTGTACTCTTATAAAAATGATTGTTATTGTTCCTCTTTCCTAATCTTGCAAAGAAACAATTAAATAAGCAAAGTTTCTTTAACAGTTTAGTTATCAGTTCTCGCAAAAATTATAAATTATACCGATGGAGCAAACAATAGTAATAATAATAATAATAATAATAAATAAATAAATAAATAAATAAATGTGATATATACCAAGAAACAATAGACCATCAAATCTCAGGATCTTTTGTACTTGCCCCAAATGAATATAAAAATCGTCACGATAGAGTGGGGCAATATTTACATTGGACAATGTGCAAACACTATGGAAAATCTGTAAACAAACACTGGTATGAACATCACCCAGCACCGGTTACAGAAATAGAAGATGTTACCATTCTATGGGATTACACCATCTACACAGACAGAAAAATTGAAGCAAATAAGCCGGACATTATTGTTAAAAACCAAAAAGAAAAAACTTGCTTGTATGGCTTGTCTAGCGGATTGTAACATAACAACGAAGAAATTCGAAAAACTGTCAAAATATAAAGACCTGGAAATTGAAATAGAAAACATGTGGAAATTGTAAACAAGAATCGTGCCAGTGATATTAGGTGCACTTGGAATGATAAAAAATGGAACAAAACAACATATTGAAAGAATCCCAGGAAACCCCAGCTTAAGAGATACACAAAAAATTGTCTTGTTAATTGTCTTGCCCACAAACTAAGGAGAAATTTGTCTATGTAACGCTAGGGATGTTAGGGGAGATAGAAAAAAACATGAAATGGAGTCATAACAACACACCACGACCTGCCTTAGGTCTTCCCGCAGACTTGGTAGGTAGTGCGACCATAACAAAAGTGGAAATATGATGAAAAATGACAACATAATAATAATAATAATAATAATAATAATAATACCCAGCACCGGTTACTGAAATAGAAGATGTAACCATTCTATGGGATTACAACATCTACACAAACAGAAAAATTGAAGCAAACAGGCCAGACATTATTGTTAAAAACCAGAAGGAGAAAACTTGTCTATTAATTGATATGGCTTGTCCAGCGGATTGTAACATAGCAATCAAGGAAATTGAAAAACTGTCAAAATATAAAAACCTGGAAATTGAAATAGAAAAAATGTGGAAATTGAAATCAAGAGTTGTGCCAGTGATAGTAGGTGCACTTGGAATGATAAAAAATGGAACAAAACAACACATTGAAAGAATCGCTGGAAACCCCAGCTTAAGAGATATACAAAAAATTGTCTTATTAAGTACAGCCCACACACTAAGGAAAACTCTATCTATGTAATGCTAGGGATGATAGGGAAGATAGAAAAACATGAAATGGAGCCATAACAACACGCCACGACCTGCCTTAGGTCTCCCCGCAGACTTGGTTGGTAGTGAGACCAAAGCAGAAATCGAAATATGATAAAAAATGACATGATAATAATTGCGTCAAAAGACAAAAATAATTATTTTGCCGTTTGTCTGTATTATTCTTTGTCTATTTTATTTATTTTTATTTTTAATTTTATTGTCTGGTTACAATTTGGCCAAGCTTTAATTTGAACAACGGCGAAATACTATTTTGAAAATTCCCGAAAGAAACGTATTTCTGTTATTTTTTAACAGCAAATTTTTATCAAGAACTTCCTACATTTTCCATCAATTTGTATAATGACAAAACTATTTGCTAAAGGTTTTTATTGGTAATCATTTTCTAAAAAGTTGTTGTAATTAAACCATTAATATTTATCGATCGTACTAATAGTCTTATTTTGAGTAAAAAAAAAGTACCTCTTTAATAGAAAAACCAATTCATAGCCAGTTATTATTAAAAACAAAATAGAAAACCTCATTCTCAGTCGACTCAGATGTTACTAACTTGCTAAAAGTTATTCTTAAAGAAGATAGTTAAATTATATTTTCGTTAACGCTCCTACCGAAGATTTAGTTATTTGTAAATCTTATTGGCATTTTGGCCCAAAGATGACCCGATCACTTCGATGACAAATCGCCTGGTGACAAAAGATGAAAATTGATGTTTGTTCTTCACTAAACTTGCCCTCAAAGATCATTGCAAAACAAACATCTTCAGCTAGAAACTTTGGCATTACCATCTTGTATCTGTACTTACCGAAATATTTCCTGTATAACGTTAGCCACAATATCATTTCCAGAACAAGAACGATTGCTAAATGAAAGGTCAGAAGATACCGAAAGATTGAAACGAATGTAGCGTAATTGCCTGAACATTCAAATTAGAACACACACACACACACACACACACACATATATATATATATATATATATATATATATATATATATATATATATATATATATCGCTCATTCAGTAAAAATGAATTTGAGCACTCTAGCTATTGGGTGCGTAATATGATATGCGCTAAAAAAGTCTTCTCTCACCGAATGCCCCGTGGCCCAGGGGTAGAGTCGCCAACTAACTCTAAATCGGTCGGGTTTCGAACCTGGGTTGTGTAGCAATCGGAGTCTAACCGTACTGATGAGCTGCGAAACTGCTCTGTCTGCGGATGACAATATATGTATATATATTATTTTTATTTATAAATGAAAACTCAACACGTCATTTTAAATGGTTATAAATTAAAATTAATTTCTATGAGCTTAATTACCTAATTTCATCGGACCTTACAATATTCCTTCCATTTGGTACAAAACATTTTGCCGGAATAAGCATTTTCTCCAACTGAAGAGAAGGATAAAAAAATATAAAATAAAAATAAAAATAAGAAGATGGAAAAGAGAGTCAGGACTTAGGCATTGGCGTCAGATCTGTCTGGGCTTGCCCAGCCCGTCGTGAAAAGGTTGACCTGTAAAGGAATTTTTAATTCTTTGGATACTGGTGTTTGTGTGACCCCGTAAAACCAACCCTAATTTTTCTGATATATATATATCGGAAAAATTAAGGCGAACACGTTATTTCATGGTAAATCGGAAGTATAGGCCTATTTCAGGCGAACCATCGTCAGCTTCTGTCCTTATTGTACAAAGGATTTTACACGAATCCTTCGTACTAATAAAGATGGAAGCTGACGATGGTTTGCCTAAAATAGGCCTTTACTTCCGATTTAGCATGAAATAACGTGTCTGCCTTAATTTTTCTTCTATTTGCTCTATATGTATTTATATACATATATATTTAGAGCTCTCTTAGAGAGTTATCCTATCACTGTATGTACAGGATACTCCATTGGATTCTTATATACCCACACTGCATGTTAGCTTTCTTCCTCTATTTTTTTAATCTCTTTTATTTTTTTCCTATTTTTCTTCTTTCTTTTTTACTTGCCTTTTCTTCTGGATGATTTTGACCCATTCATTGTGGTATGAATTTGGTCTGAGGAGCGGTCAATTAGAGAGCCTCGAAATATTATATTACCAATGGGTTTATAAAAACATCCAACTTATGTTCTTTATTATATAACTCTCTCTTAGGGATTTCATGTTGAAATGATCATTCAACAGTTTTGAACATCGAAATTTATTGTCTTTTATATATATATATATATATATATATATATATATATATATATATAACAGGCGGTCATGGAGTATTCTGTCCTGGGTTTAATGATAAACTACATCCGGCAGCAAGACCTATGATCGGGAGGTTTTGAGGAGCGTTGAACGATCCCTTAATTATTATAATTATTGTTGTTTTCAGTTCCACCCTGACATGAAGAGGTAAAACATGTTAGGCTCTCAGTTTTTGTTCAGATAGTTACACCCACTCCCAATAAAACTTGGGTCAAAGCACTATGAATGTATAATGAAAGTTTATAGTGAGAATGCAAGCAATAGATTTTCATCGTACAAAAAATACCAGCAATTTATTTTTGCGAAAAAGATTTTTTTTTAAATCATATCACCCCGAGCAAGGCGGTAACGCCACTGATGTGCAGGAGGCTACGTAAGAGTGAAAAGATTGGAAAAGAGAAAGCCGGAAACCACATCCTAGACAGGGAACAAGGGATGAGTGTCTTTGCCTGTTCAATCGACGTGGGTGGAGTATGAACCGGGCGATAGTGTAGTCTATCTACTCCAATTGGAAAAAATAAAAAAAGAGAAGAGTGAAAAGATTGGAAGAGAGAAAGCCGGAAACCACATCCTAAACAGGGAACAAAGGATTAGCCTCTTCACCTGTTCAATAGACGTGGGTGGAGTATGAACCGGGCGATAGTGTAGTCTATCTACTCCAATTGAAAAAAATAAAAAAGAGAAGAGTGAAAAGATTGGAAGAGAGAAAGCCGGAAACCACATCCTAAACAGGGAACAAAGGATTAGCCTCTTCACCTGTTCAATAGACGTGGGTGGAGTATGAACCGGGCGATAGTGTAGTCTATCTACTCCAATTGGAAAAAATAAAAAAGAGAAGATGAAAAGATTGGAAGAGAAAGCCGGAAACCACATCCTAAACAGGGAACAAAGGATTAGCCTCTTCACCTGTTCAATAGACATGGGTGGAGTATGAACCGGGCGATAGTGTAGTCTATCTACTCCAATTGGAAAAAAAAAGAAAAGAGTGAAAAGATTGGGAGAGAAAGCCGGAAGCCACATCCTAACCATGGAACTACGGATTAGCCTACTCACCTGTTCAATAGACGTGGGTGGAGTATGAACCGGGTGATAGTTTAGCCTACTTATTCCAAATGAAAAAAAAAGAAAAGTGAAGGAAGAGTTAGAGGTGGAGGTGGAGCGGTAGAGGAAGAAGAGATAGCTAATCGATCTTAGAAGTGAGAGATGGAAGCACATGAAAGCGTGATCCAGGGATTCGAGAGATCTTACCCTGGCTGGAGGTAGGTGTTCGCTGATATAAACACCAAGCCCATGCATATGGACATTGGAGTCCTTCCTGGAGAGGGGAAGATAACCAGGAACAAAAAACTCAGTTCAGACTGAAGAGGCGTTGCTACCATGCTCAATAACTGCAAAGAGCTTCCAGCCGAACTAACGCTAAACCCGAAGTAGAAGGAAAGTGAACCGGAAACCATTTCCTAAAAAAGAAACAAAGCAATCACCTCTACTCCCGTTCTAAAGAAGTGGGGGGGGAGTGTAAAACCGAGTGGTAGTGGGTACTATCTACTCCAATAAAAAACAAAAAAAACAAACATTCAGGATTCAACATACCAGATAGTTAAGACATACTGAAAAAGTTAAACAGATGTCCACCTGGTAGAATACCGTTTTTAAATTTTCACAGATATATTGGGCGTGTCTCTTCCTCCATTTTGGCTAGTTGAAATCAGAAGAGAGAGAGAGAGAGAGACAGAATGGTCTAGAGCGCATGCCTCACCACCTAGGGAAGAGGGGAGACAATGACCGGTGCTTTACCCTTAGAAATTCTTAGAAATCCTTTTATACAGCGATATTTCTTTAAAAAAAAACTTACACCATTTAAAACGAAATTTAAACGCCAAAATTAAGGGCAAACAGTACTAATGCCAGTAATTAAAAACTTCAAATTCAAAAGAAATTTAAGGCTAAAAAATTTTTTTTTTTTTTATAAGCGTTTCACCCCGAGCAAGGCATGTCACTGCCACTACTGTGCAGGGGGCTACGTAGAGTGGAGAAAGGCTGATTAAATATAGGAAATAACAGAGGGTGGGTGATAGGCGGGTGAGGATACCGAGAATGAGGGTTGGGTAGATGAGAGTGTTGTGAGAATAGTTGGGAGTTAGTGTGATAGGAGGTGTTTATTGACCCTACATTTAAACACCTGGAGATTGTAACTGTCGGGAAAGCAGACTTGTGAAAGGGAGTTCCACAGGCGGGAAGCGCGAGAAAAGAAGCTGTTGGAGTAGAATTTACGGTTACATCTTATTTGTTTAACTGTAAAAGGGTGGGACCTAGTTGCTAATCTAGTATCTCGTGTAAATTCGTGCTTAGGCGGCACCAGTGATCTAAGCTCATCGGAGCAGTAGCCATGAAAGTACTTGTAGAAGAGGCACAGGGAAGCTACATCACGCCGGTGTGAGAGCGGCTGCAGCCGGTCTGCCAAGTCAGTATCAACCACGTTACAGATCCTCCTTTGTATTTTGTCAAGAAGCCCAAGGAGAGCAGCAGGGGCACCCGACCAGATATGGCAGCAATATTCAATACACGGGCGGATGGTAGATTTGTATATGTACAGAATAGATTCAGGTGGGAAAAACTTCCGGGCCCTGCACAGGGAGCCGACTTTCATAGCAGCAGTTTTGGCAATGGATTCAATATAGTCATTCCATTTGAGGTCCGCCAAAAGTGTAAGGCCAAGGAGGCTAGCCTGTCCCATGCTAATGGGAGGTAGATGCGATTGTCTATGGTGGTTAGTTGATAACAGCTTTGTTTTGGAGGCATTGAAATTTACCAACCATTCCCTACCCCAGGTCACTACGGATTGGAGGTCCCTTTCAAGTGCGGCAGCGAGGTTCACTTTGTCGTCCAGACCTGGTTTCTGATCGATGCGGGAGTAGATTGTTGTGTCGTCGGCATACATGCCAACTTGGGATCTAATGGTGTCGGGGACAAATTAAGAAATTAAGAACAATTAAAACGACGAAAATTTTAAAAAAAATTCCAGCAATTCTTTTGAAAAGAAATTAGTAATGCTCCCAAGAAAATGAAATTTTTGCATAGGTAGTAAAACTTGAGTGGGACGACTTTAAGATGGAGAACGCGTCTACACTAAAGTTAGCGGCAGAATTATGGTCACCTATAAGGTGTTGCGCAACAGCAGACCCGAATGTATTGGTCAGCCTATTGGACGAAGAATAGTTCAGATTACTTAATTCTATCATCTAATCATTGGGTAGTTCTTCCTTTGTAGTGAAATCTGAAACTACATTTAAATATATGAATTAAAGAACTATTGTGTAGTAGGGAGAGAACAGATTTAGCAGAATAAACAACACGAGTATTAGCCACAAATTAACAACGTCGAACTGAAACAGATACACGCTTATCACCGACTAGCAGTATAGCCCGTCGTTGCTCGGGTGTAATGAAAGCTTTAAAACTAATCCATAGTCCTGAAGCTCAAACTCAGCCTAAAGAATATTTGTGTGAAGTTTGGTGAGGACATACAGGACATACAGACAGATAAAAAACACACACACACAAACATCTTGCATTTTATGTGTATATATATTATCGATTTTCTGCACTATTGTAAGAACTGCAACCTTGACACTTCTGAATATCGTTTCTTATGTCTTTGTTTATGAGTGCATCCAATTTGATTAAAATCGAACCACTCCTTCTATAACCCGATTTTTTCGATTATCGATTTTCAATATTTATCGGGGTTACCTCGACACAAAATCTAGCTAAGAACACTCGCAGATGCTTAAAGTACAACTGTGTAAATTTTCAAGAAAATCGGTTCAGCCGTTTCGGAGTCTATAGGTAACGGATACACACACACAGACACACACACAGAGACAAAGTTCCATTTATAAATAAGTTTAGATAGAACGAAGCCAAGAGAGTCGCAGGTATAGAGGACATCTTTGCACCACAGCTGCTTTAATTTTATTGAATCTGATACCTTATTCCTAATCATCGACTGATTAACGTCAAACTGATAGGCGTTATTGCAGAGTGTAGTAGTAATAAACTTGGGTTCTTCATCCACTTAGTCTTAGAGCAAATCTTCACGGCTCTATGCGTAAGGATCTTAATTAAGTTAATTTTACGTTTGCGGGGACAAAAAGTATCTAATCTTGTAAATAAACCAGTAAATGTTGGTTTTGTGGTGCAATAAGTATCGACTCGGAACGAGAGATCGGCGTGCTGATTTCGAATTCCAGTTAAATTCCGTGCATTCAATTACGCACAAATACCATTGGGAAAGGTATTAATCCGTCTCTTCCCTCCAGTTATGGGTTAAATAATAGGACAGATTGGGTTCTATAGCCTTGGTCGGCAACCAGTCTACCGCAGAAAGCAATGGCAACCTACTGCGGGATAATATTCTGCCCAGTTAGTCGTGTCTCTTTTGAGACATGATCGCCCAAGCGTGTATCATAACTGAATCTGAAGTAAGAAAACCAGAGAGAGATTTGCCTACGAAAACACCAAGGAAAGGAAGGAAAAATTAATCTCTTTCTGTTGTGTAAATTTTAAAGTTGGATGTATTTTATTAAGGGACGAAAAGAAATGGTACGCTTCAATTTCATCGTTAAATAGACAAAAAGTGTCAACTACATAACGGAAATGCACATTAGGCTTATAGATTTAGATAATACACTCTCCTCGGGGAATCCAACCAAGATATTTGCTAAAATTGGTCCCAAAGAAGAGCCCATTGAAATATCATCAATTTGTCTATAAATTATGCCGTCGAAATTAAATTCGATAGACTTCGCAGCAAACTGTATCAATTTGACAAATATCTCCTCAAAAATAACGAGAGGTGACAACTAACTACGATATAAGGCATTTGCATAAATATCAATAGTTTCAGCTAAAAGGAAGCAAGTAAAAAGGTTAGAAATAATACAAGAACACATAAATTTGCTGATTAACGGATAATACTGTATGAAATCAGAAAAATCAAATGAATCTTTAATACAGAATTTATTATACCGTTCCAAAACAGGCTGTAATATGGTCATAAGTCATTTGAGAAAAAGCCATGTTGGGAAAACCCAACCAAAGCAAAAATAGCTCTCAAAGGAATGACATCCTTATGTGTTTTTGAGCAAACCATAGAGACAGAGACGAACAGAGAGCGTGGGTCTAATTTCATTAGAAATTTTAGTGGGTAGTAGTAATAGACCTTCGTCGATCAGGGTTGACCATGAGTAGCATTGTTCTGATCTATCATTAACGCATTCTGACCCGAGTAAGAAAATATATGTAGCATGAGACGCTAGCAAATTTGGGCTAGGGGCCGTATTGCTTCATAAAAGAAAATGATCGAAAAATAAAAGCTCTTTATTACGTCTCAAGGACGCTTCTGCCAGCGTAACCAAAAGTATTCCCAAATCGAAAAAGAGGGTTTAGCAATGATTTTTGCTGTAAAAACTTTTCACAATTAAATTCAGGGTAGACAGTTTATTTTTCAAACAAATCACCGTTCGTTGATGACAATTTTTAGCACGAAAAAGTTATGCCAAAGCGCACTACAAACCAACTGAAAAGATGGGCGATTAATTTACGATGAGAAAACGACTTCATCCTAGCTGCCAAGATGGTAGAATACAGGATGGTTGAACGATTTATAGAGATTTTTAAGAAGAAACAAGAAATGAGAAGGTTTTTCAGACTCTCTGCTTTTGGACCCAGACGATGGGTACAAGCAGACAGGAATTTTTGTCTGGGCTTACGAGCTCGGTGTTCCCACTTCAATGGCCATGTGTCGCATCCACCTCGGGCATCTACCCATGTGAGGAGGTGTCTGATACCTTCGGAGTGCCATTGACGTAATTTCTGCGGATCTAATAACTTAACCTCTCCTCTCTTGCACTGTTTTTCTTCTGTCATCTGGTGTTTATCTTATTTGTATTAATATCCTTAGCAAGGATATTGTGCTGTAGATACTCAGCCTACATCTTCTGGATATCGTCCTGCCACCTCTGCAATACAACAAAAATTAAAATACAAAATTCAGCCGCAATATGGTAGTATTTTTTTTATTTAATTATTTTTATGAATGAACCATACTCTAGAGCCTGATGATGGTGTATTGAACACCGAAACTTGATAGGATTTGATTTGCAGTATGCTAATATTATGACAAAAACAATAACTATATTTCTACAAATGCTTTACATGTATATTGAGCACATTTTATAAAAAGTAAATTTTAAACTGTGACATATATTCAATAGTTTGAACTACACACAGACATACATACGCACTCACACACACACACAGACACACTCACACACATTTACACACACACACACACACACACACACACACATATATATATATATCATGAACTTAATCACAGTAAGCCAACACTAATAATTACAGACTAAACATCCGAAAATAATGCTAACTTAACAGTAATTTAAACCGTCTTGTAACCCGGTGAGAACCCCCTCGTGGGTTAAATAAAGGGGGAGAAAAAAAACAGCCCAAGATCAATACGTTTAGTGCCCGTTGGAAAGAAAAAAAAAACAAGATGAAACCTTAACAATAAAGTGCTCGATACGAAAGTACGAAAGTAGAGCGAGAATACAATACAAGAAATCTAGAAACCGCGGTAGTTGGTGGCTCACTTCTAGATTCCTTGTATTATATATATATATATATATATATATATAAAACGTGTGTTAGCACGTGCGATACCCACTCTTCATCAGGCGCGGACCAGGGGTGATATCACAGTTTCAGTAGCTATGGCGAGACCGCCACCCATGGCGCCACCATCAGCGTTTGCCACTAGGCAGGGTATGAAGATAAACTAATTAATCGTTCCTCTTTGTAAATTCTAGTAATGAAATAAACAAAACGATCGTTCCCCTTTGCAGCTTGTATCCGTAATGAAATTTCCTGAACGCGTTTGCCCTTATTCACACGCTCGCGAAGGGAACAAAAATCGTAGACGACCAC
The DNA here is from genome assembly GCA_037127315.1 of Ascarosepion bandense. Classification (NCBI taxonomy): domain Eukaryota; kingdom Metazoa; phylum Mollusca; class Cephalopoda; order Sepiida; family Sepiidae; genus Ascarosepion; species Ascarosepion bandense. Next base: position 345,198 of record JBBBDQ010001992.1, on the reverse strand, counting down.
GCAAACATCTCAGTTGCGCATGTTAGATCGTGATGTTGCGCGCATTTTATTTGCTTGTTGTTCTGATCTCAAACAAATCAAACCGTTGCTTTTCTAAAACGGGTGCTTCTTTATTCTGATCGTAATTTTCCTTTCTGTATTTGTCGTCGATTTATATATATAGTGTTTAATTGTGATTGTATTTAGTTCCAGGTTTGTTATTTTTCAGTGGTTGTTACTGATAAAATGTATTTTGGTAAACAGGTTTTTTATCGTAAAGTGCTCGATATCGTGGTGTAGATAGAACGTTAGTTACAAAGAGTTTATCTTTTTAATACAGCAGATTCATGCTGACTTCGATGTTTCATGAGGACACCGTTATTATGGCCTCACTCGTCAGGGTTGTTTTTCCCTTTTCACTCTTTCTCATAACTTTTCCTTTTAATCTTTTCAGCCCAAACAAGGCAGTACAGCCACTGGTTAGGTAATAGGAGAGAAAAGGGTTACATAGGAGGAGAGGAAAGACAAAAAAGAACCGAAAGGCAGGTGTCAGATAATGCGCAAGAGAAGGATGCGAATACTGGTTTGAAGATAGTTGCAGGAGAGTAATGTGAAAAAGATAGGAAAACCAGATTCAGGGGGTGTTAGGGAAAGGGTAAGAAAAGTATGGGAGTCAAGAGGATAAAAGATGGCGATTGACATCCCTTTCAAAATCATGTAGCTATTAGGTAAGCAAACATACGGAAGAGAGATCCACTTGCAGGAAGCGCAAGAAAAAAAGCTAATACAGTAGAAGTGGCAGCTGAATTTGGATGCTTTAACTGTAAAAAGATGGGGCCTTTCTTCCAATCTTATGTAAATTCTTGCAGAGAGGGCACCAGGGAGCTAAGCTTATCGGCGAAGAAGTCATGAAAATATCTGCCAGGTAGTGGTCTATTATATTGCAGATTCTCTTCTGAAGTTTGTCGAGAATCTCAAGATGGATAGCAGGGGCGCCTGACCAAATATGACGACAGTATTCAACGCATGGTCGAATTGTTGATTTGTATGTGTGCAAGATGGACTCAAGCGAGAAAAACTTCCTGACCCGACACAGTGATCCAATCTTCCTAGCAATAGATTTAACTATTTATTTAATGTAGTCGTTCCACTCGAGATCGGCTGAGAGAGTGAAACCAAGGCGCAGTGTATTGCTTACGAGGAGACTAGCTTGATTCATGCTGATTGGAGGCAAGAGAGACTGTCTATGATGGCTGACGGATAGCAGCTTCGTTTTCGAAGCATTAAAGTTTAAATGCCATTTCTTACTCCAGTCCACCACAGATTGGATGTCCTTCTGAAGATCAGAAGCAAAGTTATCTTTGGTTCCGTATTTTTAACTGTGGCAGAATAAATGATGGTGTCGTAAGCGTAAATGCCTAGTTGAGATTTGATCATGTTATGGTGAAACACACCTATTCCTCAGATGATGGACTCTCCTTCCTATATTAATAAGAGTTAACAGGAAGTTAACTCGAGAAGTTCTTGGGAAGTTCATAGGAGTTCTTAGAGTTCTACTTGAGTTCAGTAGAACTACTAGGCAATTGATATTAGTCGGCCAGTCAGTCAGTTAACTGCCATACGTGATACACGCTTGGGCGATCATGTCTCGAAAGAGACATGACTAACTGGGCAGAAGATTATCCCGCAGTAGGTTGCCATTGCTTTCTGCGGTAGACTGGTTGCGGACCAAGGCTATAGAACCCAATCTGTCCTGTTATTTAACCCATAACTGGAAGGAATAGACGGATTAATACTTTTCCAAAGGGTATTTGCGCGTAAGTGAATGCAATGGATTCAGCTGGAATTCGAACTCGGCTCCCCGATTTCTCGTTCCGAGGCGATATCCAATGCACCACAACGCACATTAGTCGGCACTTAGCCGAAAACTAGAGTCAGCTTTCAGTGGAAGAATACCAAGTTTCTAACATTTTGAGCGCGTTAAGTCGATTAGCAACCGACATAGCACGATTATAACCTTCAGTGCAAAATCTACTCCACAACAGATCACATCAAGGAGAACGTTGGTGAAGATCAGAAAGTGCATAGGCCCTAGAATGGAGCCCTAGGGCACACTCGTGTTCGTGTGATAGGTTCTGAAGGTGTGCTCGTTCTTCGTTAAGCTTTTTGAAAAGAGCGATTGGATTCAATCAAGCAAGCTTCCAGTGATACCATAGCCTTGTAGCCTGTGCAGAAGACCAGGGTGCCAGACCCTATCAAATGCTTTGGAGTTATCCAGAGCAACAGTTAGAGCCTGGTATATGTAATCGGTGATGATCGTTAGCAAATCAGCAGTAGTCTTGGCAAAGCGGATGCCATTCTGTCTGTCCGAGAATAGGTTATGGACGGTGTTATGTTGAATTATTTCAACATTGATGATTATAGCCTCTAACACTTTGCTGAAAATTGGTAAGAGGCTGATAGGATGATAATTAAAGGAACCCGAGTGTTCTACTGAGTTCTTGAATACAGCAACCGCATAAGAGGACATGCAGCAGGCGATAAAACAGGAAACAGGGAGGCAGTTATTATAGATATTAGAGAGGACATAGGAGAGTTCAGGAGAATATTTCTTCAAGAAAATGATCGCGATTCCGTTACCTCCGCTCGCCTTATGTGGTTCAAGTTTGGAAACTATCTTAAAGACTAGGGAGGGAGTTATGTAAGCAGTCTTCAGTTGAGCCTCAGTTCTAAGAGGAAAGTCGGCTGCTGATACTCCAGACGAATCAAATGTGGAGCACTTGGTCTTGTCCACAATGACTGTGAGGACCTCAAACTTATTGATTAAAATGGTGATGGAGAATGTTTTGTTGTTCAGCACAGATTTGCAGTGCCACCTGTAGTCTTTGGAACCGAACTTGCGGTCTGCTATACGCTGCTTCATTCTCTCAGCAAACAACAAATTGGCGTCATTTAAGATTCTATTACACTCCTGACGAACAGAGGCAAATAGGAGTCTATCGTGGTCAGACGCGTGGCTTCAATATAGCCGTAAGAAGTGATTCATGTGTGCAATGCTGGCAGACCAGGCAGGAGAGTGACATATTGCGGAAAGTTCCGGAGATTAACGAAATGGGTTAACAACTGATATATTTTAATTTATTTGTTTATGCTCTCATTACGATTGAGAGGAAAAATTTAAAAAGTCAGATACCACTTCTGCGACTTATGCATAACTTTTCAGCAATGAATTGAGTTCTTTCGGTGACTGGTGTGTGTATACACCGCTGATATATAACACGCTAAAATCTTCCTTCTCTGATTCCATGTGCCTATGGCTTAGGGGTTAGCGACTCCGACTTACACCAAATCGGTCGAGTTTCGATCCCGTCCAGTGGACGTCTAGCCACACTGATGAGCTGTGATACAGTGAAATGAGCTTGTATGTATATGACGAATATATATATATATATATATATATATTGTGTATTGATGCAGCAGATAAATATCTAAACATATATTGTTATATATAACAGACACTGAAGGACAATTATATTTACTCATGAGCCGTTCTAAAAATTGCATTTTAGCTTTAATTTCTTGAGAAAATAAGCACAAAAATTTGTCCAACATTTGGATTTTTTTTATGACGTTGTTTCTTGATCTAAGCTTTTGGCTCACATAAGCCATCTTCATAGTGGTTGTAGGAACACTAACAGAAAGATATTCACCATCAAAGGTGATATTCTCTTCTGTTGACATATGAACATAAGACATTGCGATGTGACGATAAGAGTCACTGATAGCAGACTCAGGTCGTAAATTGGTAAAGCGGTTCTATGACGTCATACCACGTGAGTGAACTAAATGTTAAGAGCAGAAATATGTGTCTAAATGCAATGTAATGTGTTGAGACTATTTTGAAATATGGTTTATTTTAGTGTGGGTTGGTTTGATTTGATCTAGATGGCCTCCAATATCTGAAGGTTCTTTTTACTGTGTGTATGTGTGAGTATTATTGTGTTATCGCCTTAAATCTTTCTTATATTATGTGCATGGCTATGTTTTTCTTAGAAATTGTGTCTAATAGAACTAGGATCAGAAAGGTAAATCTACAGGAGACCGTGGTTGTAGTACACCCAATATATGTAGTGGGTTTATTATTGATAATTTACATGCCCGTTCAGAGATTGTATCCTTCTATCGTTATCACCGTTCGTTGTTTATCCGTCATGACGATTATTGTTTTCTAGCAGCAAAGGCAGTAATATAACAAGGAGACAGGTCTTTTTTTCCAATCCTTTTACGTCAAGCAAGATGAGACCTTTACGCATGTGCATGGTTAAAATGAGAGAAATATTGGGTACATGAGTTCTTTAAGAAAACATAAAAGACTAATGGCGTTCAAGCAGACTGAATATGGCAATTGACGTTGCATTTAAATTCATGGAGATTGTAGCTATCAGGGAAGCAAGTGAGTAGAGAGTTTTGTTCGGCCTGGTAACCATCAGAAAATATAAACAGAATCGACAGAAATGTGATTACATTCAATGTAGACTGCTTCAAATGCAATAATTAACGAAAATGATAGACAGATGTGCCTAGCTATATATGGCACAATTATGTAAAACGTCGAGAAGGCAAAAATACGTGGAAATATTCACCTTATGAAAGATTTTTTTTCTGTCTGAGACGAGAACATCAGCAGAAGATCGAGAGGAGATGAGAAGACAACACGCGCATCTCCGTCGAAGAATGAAAATATTAATTTATATTTTTATATATACGTCTTCTTGTTTGACGTTATATTTTTAAGACAATCGTTATCGTTGTTTCTCATTTATCCGTCAAGGCGATTGTCGTTTTTAAGCAGAAGAAGCAGCAAATAAAAAATCGGTCATCTATGACTCTTCGTTATTGACAAGGAGGACATCGATGCATCTGTAACTTGTCTTCTTTACAGGTAAGGGTGTTGAACCTAAACAAACCCCTTATCCTCTTGGTGAGATAAACAGGTTGCCAACCAAGTCTGTAGAATTTAATTTGACTTGCTATTTAATCCATAGCTTGAGGGGAAAATAGATGAATAAATATCTTTTTCCAATATTATTTGCGCGTAAGTGAATGCAACGATTTCGAGTAGATAATCACTACACGCCAAATATATGTTTGTGTGTGTGTTTGTTTGTGTGTGTGTATGTGAGTGTGTGTATGAGTGTGTGTGTTTGTGTTTGTGTGTGTGTTTGTGTGTGTTAGTGTGTGTGTGTGGATGTGTGTTTGTGTGTGTATTTGTGCGTGTATGTGTGTGTATGTGTGTGTATTTTTGTGTATGTGTGTGTATGTGTGTATGTGTGTTTGTGTTTGTGTGTGTGTTTGTGTGTGTGTTTGTGTGTTTGTGTATGTGTTTGTGTGTTTGAGTTTGTGTGTGTATGTGTGTATGTGAGTGTGTGTGTGTGTGTGTTTGTGTGTGTTTGTGTGTGTTAGTGTATGTGTATTAGTGTGTGTGTGTGGATGTGTGTTTGTGTGTATTTGTGTATGTGTCTGTGTGGGTGTTTGTATGTGTGTTTGTGTGTATGTCTGTTTGTGTGTGTGCGTTTGTGTGTGTATGTATGTGCATGTATGTGTATGTGTGTTTGTGTGTATTTGTTTGTGTCTGTGTGTTTGTGTTTTTTATGTATTTGTGTGTGTTTGTGTGCATACCAAAAGCAAAACATTGAAATTAAAAAGCAATGTTTTAAAAGTATGTGTCAGTGTCTGCATGTTGTGTGTCTCTGTATATATATGTATGTGTGTGTGTGTGTGTGTGTGTGTGTGTGTGTGTGATTTATAGTCACCCGCATATGTGTATATATATATATATATATATAGTCATCCGCAGACAGATCTGTTTTGCTGTATCACAGCTCATCAGTACGGTTATATATATATATATATATGATAGGCGCACATTCCACGTTTTTAACGTGTAAATATAGCATTCTCTTTGCCAAAACCTCTTCCCAGTGACCTTTATCGCTTTCTCCTCGAAGGGAGACATTGATAGATTGCGGTGGGGGTATCTCTAAATTCTGTTCACCTGACAATTTTTTTCTAACCTCGACAAAATCAGGCGCAGAAAAATTGCCGGCTGCCAAGACTTTGTCCATCTGTCTTCTGAGTAGTTGTGGCCGCGCGTCTTTACATTTTTTCAGTTACTTTTTTGCCCTTCCGTTAAAATGTGAACAACTTTCCCCCAAGGGAAATCATTCAATTTGCATCTTGTACATTAACCTACATCAGGTGTTGTTGTAATTGTTGTGCGTAACTGAACCTCGAGAAACGATTAAGAATTCAAAAAAAAAATAAAGAGGAAGCACAATCTCTAAACAAGAAGGGACGATAGATAGATAGATAGATAGATAGATAGATAGATAGATAGATAGATAGATAGATAGATAGATAGATAGATAGATAGATAGAAATGAACAGGTTTAGATAGATAGATAGATAGATAGATAGATAGATAGAAATAGAACAGGTTTAGATAGATAGATAGATAGATAGATAGAAATGAACAGGTTTAGATAGATAGATAGATAGATAGATAGAAATGAACAGGTTTAGATAGATAGATAGATAGATAGATAGATAGAAATGAACAGATTTACATAGATAGATAGATACATACATACATACAATAACAAACATACATACATACATAGAAATGAATAGATTTAAATAGATAGATAGATACATACATACATACATACATACATAGAAATGAATAGATTTAAATAGATAGATAGATAGATAGATAGATAGATAGATAGATAGAAATGAACAGATTTACATAGATAGATACATACATACATACATACATACATACATAGAAATGAATAGATTTAAATAGATACATACATACATACATACATAGAAATGAATAGATTTAGATAGATAGATAGATAGATAGATAGATAGATAGAAACGAATAGATTCAAATTGATAGATAGGTAGATAGAAATGTATAGATTCAATTAGATAGATAGATAGATAGATAGATATGAACAGAGACAGTCAGATGGAACATAATTAGATGTCCAGTTCACTTTCTTATAAATACTTAATTGATTTGACATTTATTGATGAGTTCTTTAAATAAGGTGTTTATTTAATAAGTGTCCTGTTCGAATTAATCGAGAAATTTCGCTCGTTTGTATACCGAAAGCCAAACATAGAAATTAAAGAGCAAATTTTTAAAAACATTTAAGGATTCTTTTAATAGTTTATTTCAAGTTTTATATAAAATTTTGCTTCTCGGAATTTCAATTATCCTTCAAGGTTAGTATCTCTTCAGATACAAGGGTTGATGGATCGACAAGCGACTTCGATAAGCGTATATTTCCCATATTCAGCGGTCACTGCTTAAATCATAATAGTAAAATAGACACTGCGTCCATAAACATCTAGCACATCATATATATATATATATATATATATATATATATATATATATATATATATATTGTGTGTGTATTTCGGCAGCATTTTTTCATTAATGCAGGTTTCATTTAATAATATAGACAAGTTTTGTCTATTAACTTTGTGTAGGATCCGTTCGTACGTGTGTGTTAATATTTATTCTTTGATGGCTTATGTGAGCCGAAAGCTTAGACCCGATAAAAAAATCAACAATTACTGTGATTTTTTGTTGTCTTTCAACGATATCACCATCAAGTATATCAGACGGTATGAACGGATCCTACACAAAATTAATAGACAAAACTTGTCTATATTATTCAATGAAACCTGCATTAATATATATATATATATATATATACAACAAAAATAAAAATGACACGTAGGTAAAATCTCAAAACAGTTCCTATCAATATTATCTCATTAATATTAAAAATGTTCCTGGTAGAGGCCTCGATGTAAATGGTGTAATTTATTTACAGAGCTAAATATGTAAGAAATGTGCCCCTGAACTCTCTTCTGTCCTTTCTAAGCTATACAACCTCTGCCTATCCTCCTCCTGCTTTCCTACCTGTTAGAAGTCTTCTACTGTGGTTCCAATATTTACGAACACTGGTGAACCCTCGGACCCCGCTAATTACCGCCCTATCACCCTTCTTCCGATCTTTGACAAAGTGTTCGAAGCCATTATGAACGCCGAGGTCGTTCAACATCTCACAGCCCACAGTCTACTCTCGGACAAGCAATATGGCTTCCGCTTCACAAGGTCTACTGCTGATATGCTAACGACCATCACCGAGTATATATACCAGGCTCTCGACAAGAATGGTGAAGCCCGAACCGTCGACTTGGACGACAAAGTATGGTATGCCGGCCTTCTACGGAAACTGCGAAGCTACGGCATAACTGGACTTTTGTTGGACCTAATCCAGTCATTCCTCTCTAACCGCACTCTGAAGGTGGTATTGAACGGACATGCATCTCAGAACTATCCTACAAACGCTGGTGTCCCCTAAGGCTCTATCTTAGGTCTTACCCTCTTTCTAATCTACATCAACGATCTCCCCGATGCCATAACATCCCAAGTAGGTATGTACGCCGATGACACCACAGTTGTTTTCTCTTGCTTCGATCAAAAATCTGGTGTTGGTGACAAGGCGAACCTCGCTGCCGAGCTTGAAAAGGACCTCCAATCCGTGGTGGATTGGGGTAAGAAATGGCTCGTAAAATTAAATTATTCCAAAACGAAGCTGCTGTCAATTAACTACCACAGACAACCGCACCTCTCCCCCATTAGCATGGAACAGGGTTGCCTCCCAGAGAGTAAAACACTACGCCTGCTTGGCCTGACACTCTCAGCGGACCTCAAATGGAATGACTACGTTGAATCCATTGCTAAATCCGCTGCTATGAAAGTCGGTTCCCTGTGCAGGGCCCGGAAATTCTTTCCGCCTGAATCTATCCAACACATATATAAATCTACCGTCCGCCCGTGTATTGAATACTGTTGTCACATCTGGTCGGGTGCCCCTGCTATTCTTCTCGGGCTTCTTGACAAAATACAGCGGAGAATCTGTAATGTGATTGATACCGACTTAGCTGACCGCCTGCAGTCACTCTCTCACCAGCGTGACGTGGCTTCCCTGTGCCTCTTCTATAAGTACTTTCACGGCTTCTGCTCGGATGAACTTAAATCACTGGTGCCCGCTAGGTGTGAATTTGCACGAGATACTAGATTGGAAAGTAGGTACCACCCCTTTTCAGTGAAACAGATGAAATGTAACCGCAATTTTTACTCCAACAGCTTCTTTTCTCGCACTTCCCGCCTGTGGAATTCCCTTCCGCATGATTGCTTCCCCGTTGGCTACAACCTCCAGGAGTTTAAATGTAAGGTCAATAGACACCTCCTAACACACTAACTCGCACCCATTCCATCCAACGCTCTCCCTACGTACCTCCTAACTCGTCTATCACCATCCCTCTGACATTTCCTATACCCAATCGCTCTATGTAGCCCCATGCGCTATAGTGGCAGTCGACTGCTTTGCTTGGGGTGATATGATTAAAAAAACAAAAACACTGAATAAACTTCCGGTAATTGAATTTTATACTGTATTTGCATAATAAATGAATTTTCCCGTTGAAGAGAGGTTTTCATAGCTGAAATGGCTATACTGCACATGTAATATATATATATATATATATATATATATATATATATACGAGAAAATGCCACGAACGGAAGACAAAACGTTGAAGCCACTTCTAAATCTACATTAACACCTAAAAGAGGAAATCCTTAAATTAAATGAAAAAGTGAACATCTCATTAAATCACCTCACAACCCCCACAAAAAAAAAAGAAAAAAAAAGAAATACAAAGAACAGAAAAACTAGTGGAATATCTCAAAACAATTTAACGAGATTACCGATTATGAGTCGGTAATCCAGGACAAAGCATTTAAAATAAAGAAAAAAAAAATTCAAAATGTAGGGCAACTTACTGAATAAAAAAAAATTACCATTTTACAATGCTATCAAAAACAATGAAATTGCCTCCATATACAGAACATTTAAGGAAAGGGGAAATTTCTAGAAATAATAAAGGCCTATTATACTGAGGAGCAAAAACAAATTAAAACGACCTTCAGCCTAACCAAACTACAGGCTAACATCGACATACAAGAGGATAGAGCAATAAACTATGCAAAAACTACACGGAGATAGACAGCACACTACTAACAAAGATAAAAGACGCATGCCCTAAAGAAACACAAAAACCCTTATTAGAATTATGGGAATCTTAATACAAGGAGGAAGAAGAGAAATCCCGGAAAATTCTAGAAAAGAAAATAACATGGATAAAAACCCTGCCGAATGAAGAGGAATTGGACAACAAGAAAAACAAGAAACACAAAACAAGTCCTTAGTTAAAAACGAAACCTTTCACAAAACACATACCCGGGAATTCAATATGAACAACAAAAAAGAGGTTAGCATTTCAGAGCTTGCTATCACACACAAACACATTCACACATCAGGTTCACTCACCTAGTCATACCGAACTACTTATTAAAGATCGCGGACAGAGTTAGGGCATCATAACGGTGTCCTCGCGAAATTTGAAGTCGGCTTGAACCTGCTCAGTTAAAGTGACAACTTCTTTGCATTAAAACTATCAAACTCAAACAGTTTGTCTCTTTAACAGAGCAGATTCATGTCGAATTCGAAGTTTCGTGAGGTCGACGTTATAATGTACATCAACTGCATGACAACATTTTATCTCCACCCCGATATCAAAGACTTCACCAGCTTGGCAAGATTCCTTTTATTAGTAAAATCACTGAAAAAAAAAAACAATTTTAGCCCATTATCACAACTCAACACTATATATATATATATATATATTAAGGCAGACACGTTATTTCATGGTAAATCGGAAGTATAGGCCTATTTCAGGCAAACCTTCATCTGCTTCCGTCTTTATTTTACAAAGGATTAATTCGTGTAAAATCCTTTGTAAAATAAAGACGGAAGCTGATAATGGTTCGCCTGAAATAGGCCTATATTTCCGATTTATGATGAAAAAACGTGTCTGTCTTAATTTTTCTTATATTTGCTCTATATGTATTTTTATACATATATTTAGAGCTCTCTTAGAAAGTTATCCTATCACTGTATGTACAGGATAGTTCTTTAGATTCTTCTATACCCATACTGCTTGCTGATATATATATATATATATATATATATATATATATATATATATATATATATAGTATTTGATCGTGATAATGTTTAGCGCCAAGATTGTTGTTTTTCAGTGGTCTTACTGATAAAATGTATTTTGGCAAGCAGGTTATAAGTATATTTGTAGTTATATTCTAATTATTGGAGTTTATAATTTAAAAAAACATATTTTCGCTACACAAGAGCTGTTGTATTTCGATGCTATGCCACGCACCTCATCAGGCGATATACTTATCGGGCACTGTTAAAAAGTAAATGCTACGAACAGTGGGGTGTCATTCAATTAATTCTTACTACCAGTAATTAATATATATATATATATATATATATATATATATATATATATATATATATACATGTATTTAAAATAACTTTAATAAAAAAAGAACAGTAGGAAGGTAAATTTCAAAGACCCGATGAGATGTGAAATCTCTCTTAGAGATTTCAGGTTGAAATGATCATTCAACAGTTTTAAACATCAAAATTTATTTTATTTCATATATATACTAGCAGTATAGCCCGGCGTTGCTCGGGTGTAATGAAAGCTTTAAAATTAATCCATGGTCCTGGAGCTCAGACTCTTTGGACTTTGGCACGAAAGACTAAAAAGCAATAGTTGTTTCCAGTTAAAGCGAAACCGTAGACTGAAAGAAAAATGAATGGATGTATGTCAAATTTTGATTTCATGGTATCGATATCAAATAAGTTGTTTTCGTCGTAAACTGAATTTTGAAGGCTAAATAAGTCCTCTGAGTAAATGGTATCGTGGCTGAGACTAAGAACTACAAATATACCTACTTAGAAATATAGCCTACTTAAAAGACTGAAAAAATACAGACATACAGGCCGATAAACAGACACACACACAAACATTTTGCCTTTATATATATATATATATATATATATATATATATATATATATTATCAATTTTCTGCACTATTGTAAGAAATGCAAACTTGAAACTTTTGAATAACTTTTGTTATGTCTTTGTTTGAGTGTATCAAATTTGATTAAAATCGGATCACTCCTACTATAACCCGATTTTTTGATTATCTATTTTGGATATTTGTCGGAGGTACCTCGACACAAAACCTATCTAAGAACACTCACAGACGCTTATAGTTCAACTGTGTAAATTTTCAAGAATATCGGTTCAGCCGTTTCGGAGTCTATAGGTAACGGACACACACACAGACACAGACACACACACACACACAGACCAAGTTCCATTTATAAATATGTTTATATATATATGTGTGTGTGTGTCTGTGTGTGTGTGTGTGTGTGCGTGCGCGCGCGCAACTTTTTGCAACCATTGTACACTTTTCACGTGCTTTTACAGCAAGACAAATGGTGGCCGCATCACCACGACAATGCACCAACTCACAACGAGCTGGGCACCCGCAGTTCCTGGCCGACAAATACCTCGGCATCCTGGAACAATCTCCATATTCACCTGATTTTGTTCCGTATGAAATTTTTCTTTTCTTCAAGATCAATAAAATCATTAACGGAACTCATTTTGAAGGCCAGGAGGTCGCCAAGGAAAGGTGGTAATGACCGAGTTGATGGTCAAGCATGAAAAGTTCTTCCAGCGAGTGGCACATAACACGCTAAAATCTACCTTCCACCGCTGTGCGCCGAGAGCTTGGAAATAGAATCTCCGAATGATGTCAAATCAGTCTGGTTCCAATCTCGGCTGGAAGCAATCGGATGTCTAGCCGTAATGATGAGCTGTGATACAGCGAATCAGAATTGTCTGCGGTGATTATATATATTTTCTTTTTTCCTCTATCTTTCTGTTCATTGGGCGCCCAAGTTTGACCTCATCTAAAACTATGCTTCCTATTATTTCCGTAAAAAATTATTTTATCAGAAGTATTACTTAATTGTTAATGACATCTTAAATTTATTTCTAATTTATTTTGCATTTATCTAAATTTTAATTTTCTTTACAATAATTTTTCTTCCTTTTTAGGTCCATGTTTTGGAGTAGTTTTCACACTGAAAGTTATAATCGTGCTATGTCCGTTGCTAATCAACTTAAAGCACCCTAAATGTTAAGAACTTGGTAATCTTCAACTGAAAGTTGACTCCTTAGTATTCGACTAACTGCTGACTAATATCAACTGTCTGGTAGTTCTACTGAACTCCAATAGAACTCTAAAGAACTCTCTGAAACTTCTAAGAACTCCTATGACTTCGCAAGAACTTCTCGAGTTAACTTCCTGTTAACTCTTATTAATATAGGATGGAGAGTCCATTATTTGAGGAATAGGTGTGTTTCACCAGAACATTAATATAGGAGGGAGGGTCCATTATCTGAGGAATAGGTGTGTTTCACCATAACAGTATATTAGTTACTTATATTATTGATTAGTTTCCTTTTTATTCTTTTTATTCCTGAGGTAACTTTTTACGTAAGTTATTTTGAACTTAACAATATTCCCGCCCCGTTTTGGATTGAAACGGAAAAACAATTCGGGTAAAGCTGATCATCTTTCTTTCGGATGTACATTTATATCTTTTTTAATTTATCCATTCCGACTTTCCTTGCCCTTTTTGCCAGTGTTCTCTTCCGTCTGTCAAACTGACACACTTTTTCTTTCCTCTTCTCCATTTCCTCTCCCTCATTTTTCTCTTTGGCTTTCTTCCTGTTCTTTCTTTGCCTTTTCTTTCCTTTTCTTTTCGCTACGCTTACTTCCGTTCTTTTTACCCACACACACACTCAAACAAATAATTGTATTTTCCATAATGTTTAAAGTCGCTGATGAAGCGAATGTCGCTACTCACTGAAATTGCCATAAGATCGTGCGAACTTTGAATGTAAGACCCAGACAACGTGGGAGCATTGTAAAAAACAGCCAAGCCTTACAACGATAAACAAATATGTAGACTGTACCAAGGAGAAAAATTAGAAATTATTACATTCCCAAATAAAGACGAACTGTTAAATGAAAGTACAGAAATTATGACAAAATGCATCCACACTAAGAAATACCTCTTAGTCTCATACAACCATGGATGAAAACGCCATAATACGTTTTAATTTAAACAATGCGCGTTCATAAATTCCCTGCCACATGAACGTTCAAATAAAACACCGTTACGTGAGCGTTCTTAAAAAAAACGGTAAACAGTAAAATCAGTTATTAAAAATTGCCAGAAGTCACCACTCATGGTAGAAACTTGGGTAGCGACATAACTCGTTTAAAAATGGAAAATATTCAAACGTTCTACAATATAATTGTATCGAACATTTTTAATACAAATGTGTACTGGTTTAAACATATTATGACGAAAAACTAAGTACTAAATAATATATATATATATATATATATATATATATATATATATATATATATGTATATATATATATATATAATAAACGCAAACAATAAATTCTAACCATAAGGCCATAAAATTTATACCCCACCTTTTAATGTTAAATCTGTCTACAAAATTTTATTATGACCAAAACCTAACTATTAAACAATATATATATATATATATATATATATATATATATATATATATATATATAAATTCAAATTTTCAACATGTCATTTTAAGACATGCATTTTTCAACTACTTATAAATAGAGAATGTGGAAAAATTCTAAGCCCAGATGTTAGCACTGGTAAAGGAAAGAGTTGTGAGGTATTGTCTTTTATAGGCTTAAGCTAGAGGAATTTTAGCAGTAATTTCCTCTTTGGTGGTGGGAGGTATCTAATGGTGACTGCAAATGTTTACTTACAAATTCTACAAGAGTTTGCCACTGTTAACATACCCCTACAAATCAGACGAGCAGGGTATTTTTAGCAGGATGGTGCACTGCCTCCTTTTGCCCATCTTGTTCACACTTGTCTCGATCAAACTTTCTTAAATCGTTGGAGAGGTCGCGGCGGGCCGTTGCCATGGTCACTATACTCCCCTAGTCTGATACACTGTAACTTCTGGTTATGGATTATGATAAAGGATCACCTGTATAACAAAATTTAGAGATATCGAAGAACAAAAGGTGTAATATCAAACATTGCTCGTGAAATGTATGTCAAGGCAGTCAAGTGTACTGCTGATTGCTGGTTTTTGTACATCAATCGTGCTGATGGACAGAGGGTGACTGTTCAGTAAATACATGAACAAATGATTCCTATCATACTAGCGTTATCATAATTTTGACATACCCTCTTATACTAGTTTTGACTCACCCTATATATATATATATATATATATATATATATATATATATATATATATTACGGAAATTAACGAAGATTAACGAAATGGTTATAAACAAACCGACAATTTGAAATTATTTGATTGACCATTACTTTTGATCGATACTCGTATTTAAGTAGATATTTTGTTTGTAATCAAACAGTATTATATATTTATTTCTACCGGCCTGATTATTTACGGTGAATTTTTATTATGAAAATGTGTGTCATTCGGCAGGATTCAAACCTGTGACCCCTGTCCATATAGGGGAAGCCACTAATTGATCTCGTGCGTCTTAGACCTCTCAACCACGAATGACCAACAGTTTAAACTTAAATACGAATATCGATGAAAAATAATGTTCAAAGAAATAATTTCATGTATATATATATATATATATATATATATATATATATATATATATATATATATAAAAAGAACAGATGTCATATTATTTAAACCCGAGTAACCTTTCGGCCAACTCTTATCAAGGGTTCTCGTTGGCTTTAATTTTAAGGGAATTAAGGAAAAGGACAAGGCAAAATAAATTAAATTATTTACAATGCTGGGAGATGAGGAACTCGTTTAAAAATAAATTTATTGAAAAAACACATAAAATGTAACAGGGGTGTACACATGTAATTCGACAAGAGTGTTTAAAAGTGAAAAAATGTTACACTCACAGACTCACCAGCAATTGTAAGGAGCGTAAAAACCGCTCTTTCTGTCTGCACAGGCTCGGCTGTTGAATTTTCAAGCAAATTGCTTCCAAAATACGTAGATGATGTGTAGACCGAGCGCTGTGCAAGACAGTAAACCAGCTGTTCTCATATGCCGAGGCACACACTTGATTGTCCAAAAGATGTCGGCCAATAGCGGAATCCAGAACAGATTGTGTTGTTCTTATAGGTCTGAGAGAGCCACTGGAACGTATATTAGCGGGGTCGTTTTGTCTATCATTTTTAATGAATTCTGCATATATATATATATATATATATATATATATATATATATATATATATATATATGCAGAATTCATTAAAAATGATAGACAAGGTATTATGGTTAATTTTTCTGTAATTTTTCATGTGTTCTTACGATTTTTTTTCTTTTGAGGACATAAATTATATAAAAATTGTCCAAATGTTTTGTTTATTTACGCACTTTTGGCTATACTTTTAGCCATTACCGAAGATATTTTAAGTTTAACAGAATGTATGTAGTGTTCTGTATGTTTGTAGAGGAAAGTGTATGTTTTATGTATCAAACACGGTCAGCACATTTTGGCCGAGTTCATTGTTGATATTATTGAGTGTTAGGTTTTCCATTTGTATTAATAATACCTCCATTGTTTTACATGTGTTACACGTAAAATAAAATCCATTCTTGGTAATGGCTAAAAATATCGTCAAAAGCGCTCAGATAAACAAAACATTTCGACAATTTTTATATAACTTACGTTCTGAAAAGAAAAATAATCAAAAGATTACATAAAAAATTATATGAAAAAACTCAACCATAATACCTTTGTCTGTCATTGAACTGAAACTTGTATAAAAGAGAGATTGCTGCCCAAATGTACAATATATATATATATATATATATATGTGTGTGTGTGTGTGTGTGTGTGTGTGTGTGTGTGTGTGTGTGTGTGTGTGTAATGTTTCCTCCAAAAAAACTATTTTCTGTTTGAATTCATTTGATGAAATGTAATAGAATTATTATTTCTTTTTTTTGATAAGACCCCATAAAAATTCCTGTTTATAATTCGCTCTTCGAAATTTTGAAGTGATTGGGAAAAATGAATCGAGCAAATATTTTGCAAAATTCAATTATTCTCTCCAAAGCTTCTCTAACCTTTTTATTTGCCTCCAAAAATTAAATATCAAGGGAAGATAACCGCTTCAGAACACATATCTTAAAATGGCGAGTTATAAAATGTCGGTTTACCAAGGAAAATAAAAACAACCGCGATCAACAAGTGAAATTAAATCAACAAATTTCACGTGACTCATTAGAGTCAGGATTAACAAATCAATAAAGTTTTTCACTGATTAAGATAATTAAAGAATTGATTTGTACGTTGTTGGTTTTTATTTATGCTAACTTCTTAAAAGTCTTAAAGAATAAAAGTTTGTTTTTATCTTCGATATGTGCAGGAAGCGAGGGATAAATTGTCGTCTAACTTATGCCCAAATCAAAAGATATTTCGTTTTAACAGGTCAGTCAGTTAAGTGCCATACGTGATACACGCTTGGGCGATCAAAACTCGAAAGAGACATGACTGACTGAGCAGAAGATTATCCCGCAGTAGGTTGCCATTGCTTTCTGCGGTAGACTGGTAGCCAGCCAAGGCTATAGAACCCAATCTGTTCTGTTATTTGACCCATAACTGGAAGGAAGAGACGGATTAATACCTTTCCCAGGGGTATTTGTGCGTAAGTGAATGCAATGAATTCAACTGGAATTCGAACTCGGCTCCCTGATTTCTCGTTCCGAACCGATATACACTACACCACAACGCATATTTTAACAGGTATATTTACTAAAATTAACAAAAACGTCTTCAAATAAGAAAAGTAAGTTTATTTAATAAAATTGACATTGGCTTCAACCATGGCCTCCATACGATTTTGGAATCTCTATCAATTCTTCTGGACGTTCTGCTTGTTTACATTGGTGAATGCTGCCATAATCCCTGCTTTCAGATCATCTTTAGTGGAGCAAAGAGTTTTGTTAGACTCCCACTGAACTGCGTCCCATACATAATGATCAAGTGGGATGCAGTCTAGGAAGTGATATGGTCAGATGTAAAGTGTTATGTGACTGCAGATATTGTCTGACAGTCATACCTGGCTTCTCCTGTTTGTGGATAATCCTTTTGCCAGACCTACGGTTTTCGAGCAGCCACCCTCTGGAAAAAGAGAAGCAATACCTCCTCAAGCCACTTTATGTAGGCCTCCGTGTTGAGTGTGAGGCCGACATAAAAAAAACCGTGAGATCTTTTTTTCATCAAAACAATAAGAGTGAGTTTCCTGTCTTGCCGTTCCTTCGTAATCACCTTTATACTCAACAAACTCTTCCTGAATGAACTGCTTTGTTCTTAGATTGACAACCAAGCACTCTGAAATGTTTGTATTAGAGCTTCCAAGGCGAATCGCAGGCTTAACAGTCTGCCGTTTCCAGGTTTCTGGCGGAGTGAATTGCATCATTGACTCCTTTTTTACAGACGGTACCCAACTGACTCTACTACACATGTGATATAATACAAATATAATATAATTGATATAATACAAACGCACATTCGAAAAATTCAAATTTAAATCAATCGCACCCTGTTTAACTATATATATATATATACTAGCACTATAGCCCAGCGTTGCTCGGGTGTAATGAAAGCTTTAAAACTAATCCATGTTCCTGGAGCTCAGACTCTTTGGACGTTGGCACGAAAGACTAAACAGCAATAATTGTTTCCAGTTAAAGCGAAACCGTAGGCTGAAAGAAAAATGAATGGATGTAAGTCAAATTTTGATTTCCTGGTATCGATATCAAATTTTCTGCACTATTGTAAGAACTGCAACCTTGAAACTTCTGAATATCGTTTCTCGTGTCTTTGTCTATGAGTGTATCAAATTTGATTAAAATCGGACCACTCCTTCTATAACCCGATTTTTTCGATTATCGATTTTTGATATTTATCGGGGGTACCTCGACACAAAACCTAGCTAAGAACACTCACAGACACGTATGGTACAACTGTGTAAATTTTCAAGAAAATTGGTTCAGCCGTTTTGGAGTCTATAGGTAACGGACACACACACACACACACACACAAAGTTCCATTTATAAATAAGTTTAGTTATGTGTGTGTGCATAGATACACATTTCACACACACACACACACACACACATTTATATATATATATATATATATATATATATATATATATATATATTCTGCATTTGGCCAGCAGTCCCTCTTTAATACAGTTTTTCTTAAAGATGATTGACACGGTATTGCGATTATATTTTTCTTGCATTGGGAGGGAAAATAGATTTCTTTTGTGACTTTTGGTGTATTCCTGCATTCTGTTCTTTTATTCATCATTTTATCATTCCTTTTTTTTATTCCATCTTATTATCCTCTCATTTATCTCATCGTCCTTTTATTTCTTTTCATTCATTTCTCTTTTCCTTTATTTATTATTCCTTTTTTCATTCCTCATCAAATAACGTTTAATAATCTTCTTATTGGTGATCTCTTTTTCATCGATATCGTCTACTGTTTCGTTTATGATCATTCTCTTCAGTCTCTCACACTCTTTAACATGAAAAACAAAGAATGCTGATAGGTCACCAACGACAGCCATTTTCTTTGGAAAATTTAATCTAATTTCTGACACCTTATTTTGACGTCGATTCATTAATTCATTTTTAGAAAAATCGCCAAAATTTACCGGTTCTTACTTTCGACTTTCGAAATTAGATTGATGCGTTTTTCTTTGTGTGGTGTTCTTAATTTCCATGATGATGTCTTTCATCTTTGATCGAATGCGTTTTCGTTTTGAGCCGAGGGCATTTTTTTCTTGAACAGTAGAAAGTTAAGTTTACTTCGTTTTTTTTTTTGTTGTTTTTTTTTTCAATTAACTTTAACATGTTGCATGTATTTTTCTTTCAATTTGATTCGATTTATTTTTTCTCAGTAGGCACGGAAAAACGCGCGCTGACGCAGATGGTATTCTCATCCCGAGTTATACTGTTGTTTTAACAAATGACATGTTTTTGTTTTCATTAGAATTGCTGGAAAATATTCGTCGAAAAATCAAAATTATATCTCATAAAAAATTTCTGAGTTTGCTTTAATTAAGGTTACTTCATCCTTACACTAGAAACACACATATCTCTCTTATATATATATATATATATATATATATATATATATATATATATATATATGTACCGTTGTGGGCAAAAATGACCATCCTTTTTTGCGGGGTGGTAAATGATTTCATCCTTTGTTATCAATTTTGTTATTTCATTCTTAGATAAATAAAAAGGATAATCTTCTATATTAATATTTCTTTTTTAATATTCATGACGAAATAAAGTGCATTAATAAAGGAGTAAAGACGGAAGATAACCGATGTCTAAAATAAATATTTGTTTCCTTTACAAAGGATGATTTGGTGATGTAGCTACTTATATATATATATAATATAATTATATAGTTATGTATCAATTTTACATTGCGACATGGAAATTTCTATGTTTCGAGATAGGTTCTCATCATCAGGCAATGTTGATGTGGTTGTGCAGATGATTTAAATTTAAATGACAAAATGAATGTCCATTCTGATTAGCCACAAAAAACACCCACATACATTCACAGCGAACCAAAAGATTTTGTCATTTAAATGTAAGTCATCTGCACAACCACATCAGCATTGCCTGATGATGAGAACCTATCTCGAAACATAGAAATTTCCATGTCGCAATGTAAAATTGATACATAACTATATCATTATATTATATTAAACTCTATAATACTCATTATATTGAGCACTGTTTATAATAAAATAAATGCCAGAGTACTCAAAATAAAAAAAACTTGAGTACTCTTCACTTGGAATTATTTATATATATTATATATTATAATTTACTCCTAAGCAAGGTGATAAAGCCACTAAGGAAGAAATTGGTTAAAGAAGTGAATGATAATGAAAAATAACAATAACAAACAAGAAGAGAAAAGGTCGCGATTTGCGTATATATATATATATATATATATAGAGAGAGAGAGAGAGAGAGAGAGAGTATTAAATTGTAATGATGTTTAATGCCCAAATTGCTTTCTTTTTCAGTAGTTTAAGTAGAAAAAAGGCATTTTAGGCAAGCATTTTTTTCATAAAGTGCTTGATACCGCAATAAGGACATAATGTAAATTGACTTAATATGAAATTTGTGACTAAGCTGGAAAATCATTTACTTCTCCTGATGCAAAAAACTTCACCGCTCAACTAAATGACAAACTCTTTCGCATTAATCTAATATATATATATATATATATATATATATATATATATATATAGGAAAGAGTATTAATAAAAAAATTTTTGATTTTTAAAAAAACGTACTTTTTTAAACAGTATTTGTTTATTTTTAATATAGTTTTATATTTCAAACCGACCTCGGTTCTTCATCGGAAATGAAGAACCGAGGTCGGTTTGAAATATAAAACTATATTAAAAATAAACAAATACTGTTTAAAAAAAGTACGTTTTTTTAAAAATCAAAAATTTTTTTATTAATACTCTTTCCTATACATAGTAAGACAGTATACGTGGATAATCATCAATATATATATATATATATATATATATATATATATATATATATATTGTTCTAATAAAACACTAAAAAATAAAAAGGGTGATGGACGGGTAAGGATGTAGATGGGAAGATTGTTTGAGAGAATGGAT
The DNA here is from genome assembly GCA_037127315.1 of Ascarosepion bandense. Classification (NCBI taxonomy): domain Eukaryota; kingdom Metazoa; phylum Mollusca; class Cephalopoda; order Sepiida; family Sepiidae; genus Ascarosepion; species Ascarosepion bandense. The sequence goes on along the minus strand of JBBBDQ010001992.1, from coordinate 323,332 downwards.
GCGAGTTAGTGTGTTAGAAGTTGTCTACTGACCTTAGATTTAAACTCCTGGAGATTGTAGCTGTCGGGGAAGCAGGTATGTGGAAGAGAATTCCACAGGCGGGAAGTGCAAGAAAATAAGCTGTTAGAGTGGAAATTGCGGTTATATTTTATCGGTTTTATGATTTCAAAATGGAATTTCTACCCTCAAAGAGGCTTGTACAAGCCGATGGTTTGTCGAGACTAATCAGGAAATTTGCAGAGTCTTTAGAGGAAACGGTAATAGCTGCCCTAACGGAAGAAAAGAAACTATTAGTGTTATTATATAATACTGTCTGTGAATTGTTTGTGAGTCTGGAAGATATTAAAAGAGAAGCCAAAAAAGATGAATTCATCAGGAAAGAGAAAAAGCAAGTATGGCTGAATGAAAGATATAAAAAGGGAGCAGAAATATCATTTTTTTTAATGTAAGAAAGTACTTTTATACGCAGACAGAGTAGTAATGCCTTCTTTACTACAATAGAAAATTCTGAATGAACTGAGTGAAGAAAAAGCATAACGAGTAGCACTGGCTGCTCGGTCAATGAATGCCGAATGCTTCATTATAAGGAAACGGCTAATATTACCATTATCATTAGAGATGAGAAGAACAGATACTACACTTTGATCCCAGCCAGATGGCCAGGGAGTGAAGAAAAGCGTAACGAGTAGCAATGGCTGCTCGGTCAATGAATGCCGAATGTTTCATTATAAGGAAACGACTAATATTACCATTATCATTAGAGATGAGGAGAACAGATACTACACTTTGATCCCAGCCAGATGGCCAGGGAGTGAAGAAAAGCCTAACGAGTAGCAATGGCTGCTCGGTCAATGAATGCCGAATGTTTCATAATAAGGAAATGGCTAATATTACCATTATCATTAGATGAGGAGAACAGATACTACACTTTGATCCAGCCTGATGGCCAGGGAATGAAGAAGAGCGTAACGAGTAGCAATGGCTGCTCGGTCAATGAATGCCGAATGTTTCATAATAAGGAAACGGCTAATATTACCATTATCATTAGAGACGAGAAGAACAGATACTACACTTTGATCCCAGCCAGATGGCCAGGGAATGAAGAAGAGCGTAACGAGTAGCAATGGCTGCTCGGTCAATGAATGCCGAATGTTTCATTATAAAGAAACGGCTAATATTACCATTATCATTAGAGACGAGAAGAACAGATACTACACTTTGATCCCAGCCTGATGGCCAGGGAATGAAGAAGAGCGTAACGAGTAGCAATGGCTGCTCGGTCAATGAATGCCAAATGTTTCATTATAAAGAAACGGCTAATATTACCATAAAATTAGAGAAGAGGAGAACAGATACTACACTTTGATCCCAGCTTCATTATCAAGTAGTGAAGAAAATGATTTTTTTCTTGTAAAGAAACGTCTAATATTACCATCACCATTTTAATGTTTTTACTCTTGTCGTTTTTAAGGGTTAATTTTTGTCATTCGCTAATTTGAGTGAGTTACAATTTTTTCACAACTCTTGCAAAAATGCGAGACTTAAGAATAAAGCCAAATGCGATTGATTTGTCGTAATTTTTCACACTGGATATTGTATTCTCTTAACAGGATATTACTAAATAATGATTCCCTAGACTCTCTGATCTAAACAAATGACCGAATTTAATAAATCTATGTTCCTCAGTATTCATACTCGCCTTCTTACAAAAATCACATACTTGCTTCCAGCATTGTTACACGACAAAACCATTTGACCTTGTAACAGATGGATATTCATTCGGGCGTAACTTGTTTGAGGCGAAATTTTTGTTTCTTGTTATAAGTATTGGGCACAATTCTACTGTCTGTGATGAAACTAATATAGCATATATAATGGAAGTAAATATATCATCCTTAACTTAATATCTCAAACTCTAAGAACGGAAATAGCAGGAACTCAAGTTCCATAAACTCAAACTGCAAAAACGCATATTCTAATATGTTAAGTTTTAATAATTCAGTCAGTCGGTTAAGTGCCATACGTATTACACGCTTTAGACGATGACTGAATGGGCAGAGGATTTTCACGTAGTAGGTTGCCATTGCTTTCTGTTGTAAACCCAATCTGTCCTGTTATTTGACTCATATCTGGAGGGGAAAGAGATATATTATATTATTAAGTAGTAATTAGTGGGGGATCAGTTTATTACTTCATAGTAATAGAAAATCGATCCCCCATTTTATGACCAGTAGAAGCCTTAATCATGATTCCAGCTATTATATTCAGTCAGTCAGTTAAGTGCCATACGTGATTCACGGTTGGGCGATCATGTCTCGAAAGAGACATGACTGACTGGGCAGAAGATTATCCCGCAGTGGGTTGATTTTGTTTCTGCGGTAGACTGGTTGCCAACCAAGGCTATAAAACCCAATCTGTTCTGTTATTTGACGCATAGCTAGAGGGGGAAGAGATGATTTATATTATTAAGTAGTAATTGGTTGGGAATCAGTTTACTACTTCATAACAATATAAAACTGATCCCCAAATTTATGTCCAGTAGAAGCCTTAATTATGATTCCTACTATATTCAGTCAGTCAGTTAAGTGCCATGCGTGATACACGCTTTGGTCGATCATGTCTCGAAAGAACTCATATTCTAATATGTTAAGTTTTAATAATTCAGTCAGTCAGTTAAGTGCCATATGTGATACACGCTTTGCTGATCATGTCTCGAAAGAGACATGACTAAGTGGGCAGGAAATTATCCCGCAGTAGTTTGCCATTGCTTTCTGCCGTAGACTTGTTGCGACCCAGGGCTACAGAACCTAATCTGTCGTGTTATTTAACCCATAACTGGAGAGAAGAGACGGATTATTACCTTTCCCAAGAATATTTGTGCGTAAGTGAATGCAAAGAATTCAACTGGAATTCGAACACGGCTCCCCAATTTGTCGTTCTGAGTCGGTATCCACTGCACCACAACGCACATTAAATCATTCACACCGCAAGGATGGCAAGATAGCAACTAAGACGCAAGGGATTTTGGTGTGTGCCAGAATATGAGAGAGAAACAAAGACTATTAAGGAGAAGGAACAAGAAAAGAATCTTTTTCTTGTAATCATATCACCCAAAGTAAGGCAGTTTATTGCCACTGTTTTGCAGTTACATAGGAGGAAAGTTATAAGAGCAGCAGGTTATAGGAAGTGTCAGAAAGTGAATGAGAAAAGCATGATTGTGGCCCTAAAATGAGGTATCAGTTTATATATTGATTGTAATGTAGAATTGATCTCCCACTTTATACCACATTATAATAATATAGAATTATTTTTTATAATCATATCACCCTAAGTAAGGCATTTTGCTGCCGCTGTTTTGCAGGGGGTTACATAGGAGAAAAGTTATGAGAAAGAATGACAGGTTATATATGAGGTGTCAGGAAGTGGATAAGAGAAGGATGACTGTGGCCATAAAGTGCGGGATCAATTTATATATTGATTGTAATGTAGAATTGACCCCCCACTTTATATACAATTTATAAAAGTATAGAAATTTTTTTTTTAATAATCATATCGCCCCAAGCAAGGCATTTTACTGACACTGTTTTGCAGGGTGTTACATAGGAGGAAAGTTATGAGAAAGAGTGACAGGTTATAGGTTGTGTCAGGGTAAGAGAAGGGTGAGAATACTAATGAGAGTGGAGTGGACGGAGAGAGGAGCATGAGAGAGAGAATGCAGATGAGTAAAATAGGAGATGACTATTGACGTTACATTTAAAGTTTTGGAGATTGTAGATGTCGGGGAATAAAGTAAATGGAAGCGAATTCCACAGGCGAGATAAGAAGCTATGGAGTAGAATTTGCGTTTACAATTTATTGGTTTCACAGTAAAAGGGTGGGACCTAATTGCTAGTCTAGTAACTCGAGTAAATTCATATATAGGTGGCACCAGCGAGCTAAGTTCTTCGGAGCTATTCTATCGGCACTAGATTTAAATATTTCAAAAACACCCTTGACTAGGAATCATGAAGCCGGAAGTGATTTCTACAAGTACTAGTGAAGAAATGCTAGCATAGGACTTACGGTTATATTTAACGATTTTTACTGGAATCTTGTTCATGCACAAACCGTCAACTAGAATTCCAACTCAGATATTTAACTTCTCATTCCGGGTCAATAACCATTGCACCACAAAATCTACAGGCGGATATTAAATTCAAAAGAATGTAGAAAGAAACTAATATTATGTACATAATGAATAGATAAAGATTATCACTTTTTTTAAATGTTAAGATTATAATGTTCAGGAAAGCACCCACACGAGAATTTTTACTCCTTCCTTTCAAATAAAATATGTTGAATCACTTTCAAATATACTAACGTTTAACTAAGGTTAATACATATTCCTTATCTAAGACAGCAATATTTAAAAACTGAATTATTTTTCATTTTAGAAGAATTTCTACACTTTTGCCAGATATTCTACATAAAGTAAACAGATGTCAAAATCTTCATATTATTGCTAACATGTGAGGTTTCGTTTTTTTTTTTTTGTTTTTTTTTAATCATATCACCCCGAGCAAGGCGATAACGCCACTGATATGCAGGGGGATACATGAGATTGAAGAGATTAGAAAAGAGAAAACCGGAAACCGCATCCTAAACAGGAAACAAGGGATGAGCCTCTTCAACTGTTCAATAGTGGGATGGAGTGTGAACCGGGCGGTAGTTTAGTCTATCTACTCCAATTGAAAAAAACGAGTGAGAAGATTGGAAAAGAGAAAACCGGAAACTGCATCCTAAACAGGAAGCAAGGGATGAGCCTCTTCATCTGTTCAATAGACGTGGGTGGAGTGTGAACCGGGCGATAGTTTAGTCTATGTACTCAAATAAATACTTAGCATAAATTATATAAGGAATATTCTATTAAAATCAACATGGTTCCGGACTAGTCTGTTGAATTCTTTTTCGGACTATGGCCTTAGGAAAGACCTATACCTGTCTCTTTTACCATTCCTATAGCTAAAGCCTAAATAGCAGGAAATAAGAGGTTCTAGAGGTTTGAATGAAAACCAGTTGAAACGAAAGAACAATATTAATTCAAATCAGGCAAAAAGCAACGATAAATGACTCTCTTATATTACCAAGAATTCACATATAAAGGAAACTCGCAGTATAGCCCGGCGTTGCTCGGGTGTAATGAAAGCTTTAAAACTAATCCATGGGCCTGGAGCTCAGACTCTTTGGACGGTGGTACGAAAAACTAAAAGGCAATCGTTGTTTCCAGTTAAAGCGAAACCGATATGATTTCTTTTTCTAGGTTTCTTTTAGGAGCACTAAGAATATGCAGCCCCCAATATTTAACAAAAGAAGAAAAATACATAGAAAGCAGATTCAGAAACTTGCATTACGCATATCACTTTATTCACAATGCAAAAAGAAAGGCACATAATATATACAACCACAACAAAAGAAACACTGTTAACAATAATAATCTAAACAATAACAAATACATCATACTACCAACCAACTCCATTGCATCTAATATCCAAAACAATCTATCTCATATAAAAAATACACACATAGTAACAACTACTTTGAAAACTATTATGGACATGATCAGATCCAAAAATAACCTAAATCAAAATGAACAAGCAGGTGTATACCGAATAAATTGCCGGGATTGTTCCTCCATCTACATCGGAGAAACAAGTAGAAATCTAAAAAAAATGTATATATGAACACAAAAGAGACATCACTAATAATAATCTTACAAATACATTAGTGATTCACAGAAATAAATACAACCACAATTTCGATTTTAAAAATGCCACACTAATAAAAAGAGTAAACAATTTAGTCGCTATCCAATACTACCAAAACATCAATTTGCGCCCCGGATTTTTCCCAGTCTCACCTTTACTTATGGAAATTATACTAAAACAGACTAACATACATCATAAAACTTCAAAGAAAACAGTTTAATTCCCTTCAGTTTAACATCTCGTGACTTTGCACTACACATGAAGGAATTCTAAAACAGACGAACACTCAAAATAAACAGTTTTCAAAGAAAACGGTCAAATTCCCTTCATTTTAATATCTCGTGACTTTGCACTACACATGAAGAAATTCTAAAAACTAAAATATTCTTTTATCCATGATAAAATAGATAGATGTTTTGGTAGTATTGTTTCTCCGATGTAGATGGAGGAACAATCCCGGCAATTTATTCAGTATACACGCTCACAAATCATTTCAAAAGATATTTTGAAATGATTTGTGAGCGTCTTTGTGGTTGCCAACACTGTTTGTTTATAGATACGTAATTTAGAATAAAGCTCATTTCGTCTTTTTGCCTTTTGCAGGACGAAACGCGTAGGCGATTTAAAACACAGTTTTCCTCTTGTCTTTATTTCATTTAACCATATATTATATTATATTATATACTATAAATACATTGCTGTTAAATTACTATCAGGAAGTATTGAAAACCAGACAAAAAGGACTTGTCAAAGGAATGAATGATTGCAATTGGCAGAGAGAAGTAATTTATTTTGATAATTTAATTAAAATTAAATAGCATAAATAAGGGGAAAAGATTTCAATAAATAGATTGGAAGAAGAAGCATATTCATCCCGAGGCATGGATTGCGGCATTTGTTGGCAAGCATCCAATTGTTTCCATCGACAGCCACTGAATTATTACCCATTTACATGAATTTATATAAACCTGATTAGGCAAGACAAATTAAATTATGGAAGAAAAAAAGGACCCAAGTAAATTAATTAAGTAATCGAATTTCGCAGAAAAAAATATATATTTTCTTTGCAACGACAAATATTTGTTTTCGTCAAACATCCAAGATTCATTTAATTTCTATTAAACGTTTCAATTGATTAAGTTTCTAATGCCATTAACTTTATGTCTCATCAGCTATACGCTATCGCTTCTGGCAAATCGTCAATTTCAATGGAACGTTATTTTAAAATGTGCTTTATCAACGAATTACAAGTCGAATTTTATCAATCAGATTCATTTATTCTGGTCATTTACGACACAAAGGGAAAATAAAGAAAAACATCTCAGACATGTTACAGTATGTTTCGAATGTTAACTGTACTTTTAAGCTAAGGTCACGTTAATGATGAATTTTCTTCTTCTTTTATGTGTCCTGTCCTTTCAGAGCGGAGGCGATCATGGCTTTCCACATCTTCCTATTCCTGGTAGCTCTTAGCACGCTTTCTCCTGTTACATCATGCAACCCTCGTTCCATCATCCACCTGATCTGGTCATTTAAATATGTTATCAGCTGCTTTCCTCTGTCTGTTTTTCCTTCTATCTGGCTGTTAGTAACAGGTTCTCCAAGCCCTCCTTCCTCATTGCATGTCCCAGAAACCTTAGTTGTCTCTTCCTGATGCTCAGTATTAATTTCTTTTCCGTCTCCATCCTTTCCAAAATCTCGTCATTGTTCACATGCTCGGTCCATGATATCTGCAGCATCCTTCTGTAGAACCACACTTCAACTGCTTCACGTTTTTTCTTCATCTTCGAAGATATTGTCCAGCATTCACTGCCATATTGAAGGACGGACAGCATGTAGCAATCCAGTACTCTCCTCTTTGTTTCTAGCGAAATTGTCCTGTTTCTTAATACCTTACTCAACTTCTGGAATGCTTCCTTCGCCATGCCAATTCGCCTTCGGATCACTGTGTCGCACTATCCGTCTTCTGTTAGAACATTCCCAGGTATTTAAATTTTTGTACCTGCTTGATTCTAGTATCCCCGACCTGTATTTGGTATATTAGGCTGCCCTTTTTTACATAACCATGCATTCAATATACTTGCAGTTTATTTGTAGTCCTTTCGTGTCACTCTCTTCAGCTACCTTCTGTAGGAGATCTTGTAGTTTTCTTTCTGTGTCTGCTATCAGCACTGTATCATCTGCGTACCTTATATTGTTTAAAATGTGGCCTCCGATGACGAATCCTGGCATAACTTCTAGGGTTCTCAGAATATCCTCGCTGTATAAGTTAATAGCATTTCTTTATCAGGTTCTTTTTTTTCTGCTATTGCAACGATGACGTGTCCTTTTGGATCGTTGGCGCTTATGGCACTCCGCAATTTCCATAGCACTTAAAAAATTTGCATTTTAGTTATCACTTCTAAACCTTATTCCGTTATCCATTAACTAAAGTTCATTCTTCTTCTATGTGCTGTGTTGCTTCTAAAATGTTGGCGATCATGGCCCTCCATAATTACCGGTTCTTTTTAGCTCATAATGAATTTTGTCATTTTATCTCTCATAAAACCTGTTCCACCATTCATCTACGCAAGCTCATTCTTCGCCTTCTATGTAGCGTGTCTTTTCAAGACGTTGGCGATTATGACTCTCCACAATTTCCGCTTCTTTGTAACTTTTTGTAATATTTTTTCTTTTTGTTATTGCTCCTAAATAATGTTATAATGCTGGGATGTTTTTTTAATTGTATGATTTTATTTGATGACACGAATAGAAATTCCGAATGAGTTGTACCTGTGTTTCCTCGAACATTTAAAGGCATTCGACAAAATACGCTACGATATTCAGGAAATAGCCTAGAGTAATCAATAACCTTTAATGGCAGAAAACTGCTTGCATACGGAAAGAAAACGAGTTCAGTAGGTACACACAAAAATTGAAAGAAGTGTAAAACAAGGGTGTGTATTCTCATCAGATCTATTCAACCTCTACAGCGAGTCAATTCTGACAGCTTTATATGTCTTGACAGGATTCGTCATTGGCGACCGCAATCTGAACCATATAAGACTAGCAGTATAGCCCGGCGTTGCTCGGGTGTAATGAAAGCTTTAAAACTAACCCATGGTCCTGGAGATCAGACTCAGCCTAAAGAGTATTTTAAATAGTAAAATAATTGCGACAATTTACCAATCGCAACCGCACCTAATATATATATATATATATATATATATATATATATATATATATATATATACTAGCAGTATAGCCCAGAGTTGCACGGGTGTAATGAATGCTTTAAAACTAATCCATGGTCCTGGAGCTCAGACTCTTTGGACGTTGGCACGAAAGACTAAAAAGCAATAGTTGTTTCCAGTTAAAGTGAAACCGTAGACTGAAAGAAAAATGAATGGATGTAAGTCAAATGTTGATTTCCTGGTATCGATATCAAGTAAGTGTTTTCGTCGTAAACTGAATTTTGTAGGCTAATTAAGTCCTCTGAGTAAATGGTATCATGGCTAAGACTAAAAACTACAATTTTACCTACTTAAAGCCAAACCCGAAGCAAAAACTAAAATAAAAGGGCTGAAAAAAATACAGACATACAGGCAGATAAACAGACACACACACAAACATCTTGCCTTTTATATATATATATATATATATATATATATATATATATATATTATCAATTTTCTGCACTATTGTAAGAACTGCAACCTTGAAACTTCTGAATATCGTTTCTTATGTCTTTGTCTATGAGTGTATCAAATTTGATTAAAATCGGACCACTCCTTCTATAACCCGATTTTTTCGATTATCGATTTTCGATATTTATCGGGGGTTCCTCGACACAAAACTTAGCTAAGAACACTCGCAGACGCTTATAGTTCAAATGTGTAAATTTTCAAGAAAATCGGTTTTAGCCCTTTCGGAATCTATAGGTAACGGACACACACACACACACGCGCACACAGAGAGACAAAGTTCCATTTATAAATGACTTTAGATACGCAGATGATACAGTGCTGATATCAGATACAGGAAAGAAACTCCAAGAACTACGACAGGAACTAGTTAAAGAAAGCAGAAAGAAAGGACTGCATATCAGACTGAATGTCTGGTAATCAGTAAAAATCCAGAAATGCCAACTACAAGTCGGGGGTATTAAAATCAAACAGGGGCAGAAATTTAAATACCTAAGAAGTGTTCTAACAGAGGACGGAAAGTGCGATACGGAGATTCGAAAGCGTATTGGCATGGAAAAGGATGCACCCCAGAAGCTGAGTAGAGTATTAAGAGACAGGAAAATTTCGCTTAAAACAAAGAAGAGAGTACTGAATTTTTATGTGATATCTGACCTTCAATATGACAGCGAAGGCTTGACAGTCTCATCCAAAATGAAGGAAAGACTTGAAGCAACTGAAATGTGGTTCTACAGAAGGATACTAAGGATACCAGGGACAAAACACGCGAGCATTGATGAGGTTTTGGAGAGGAAGGACACTAAAAGGAAATTGATGATTAACACCAGGAAAAGACAGCTGAAGTTTTTAGGACATGTAATGAGGAATGGATGTGCGTTGTGGTACAGTGGATATCGGCTCGGAAGGAGAAACCGAGGAGCCGAGTTCGAATTTCAGTTGAATCCATTGTATTCACTTACGCGCAAATACACTTGGGAAAGGTATTAATCCGTCTCTTACTTCCAGTTATGGGTTAAATAACAGGACAGATTGGGTTCTATAGCCTTGGTCGGCAACCAGTCTACCGCAGAAAGCAATGGCAACCTACTGCGGGATAATCTTCTGCCCAGTCAGTCATGTCGCTTTCGAGACATGATCGCCCAAGCGTGTATCGCGCATGGCACTTAACTGACTGACTGATTTTTTTTTTCTTTTCGAGTATCAAGATTCATTGGGATTTGTTTTTAAGGGCAAGGTCCCTAAGTCCTATCCTGTTATTTAACCCATAACTGGAGGTAAGGCACTTAACTGACTGACTGAATGAAGAATGTGCGTTGTGGTGCAGTGGGTATCGACTCGGAAAGCGGAATCGGCGTACTGAGTTCGAATTCCAGTTAAATTCCTTGCAATCACTTACGCCCAAATACCCTCGGGAAAGATATTAATCCGTCTCTTCCTTCCACTTATGGGTTAAATAATAGGATAAATTGGGTTCTATAGCCTTGGCTGGCAACCAGTCTACCACAGAAAGCAATGACAACCTACTGCGAGATAATCTTCTGCCCAGTCAGTCATGTTTCTTTCGAGACTTAATCCCCCAAGCGTGTATCACATATGATACTTAACTGACTGAATATATTAGTTGAAATCATGATTAGTCTTCTACTGGTCATAAATTAGGGGATCGGTTTTCTATTATTATGAAGTAATAAACTGATCCGCCATTTATTACTACATAATAATATAATACATCTCTTCTCTCTCTAGCTATGAGTCAAATAATAGGACAGATTTGATTCTATAGCCTTGGCTGGCAACCAGTCTACCGCAGAAAGCAATGGCAACCAACTGCAAGATAATCTTTTGACCAGTCAGTCATGTTTCTTTCGAGACATAGTCGCCCAAAGCGTGTATCACGTATGTCATTTAACTGACTGAATGAGGACAGAGGGCTCAGAGAACCTGATGCTCACAGGATGGATACAGGGGAAGAGAAGACAAGGGAAAGCAATGCCCAACATACCTGATTGACATGAGCAGATGGAAGGTGGAGCTGAGATTGAGTGGAATAACGGGAGAAGCGGTATTAAGAGCGACAAGTGATAGAAAAATGTGGAGGGTCATGATCGCCTAAGTCTTGAAGGAACATGGCACATAGAAGAAGAAGAACTGAATTTGATTTGAAATCAAATCAACATGAATTCTACAATTATAAAATTATAAAACGCGAAATCAAAAAATACAAATCCCGCAAGGGTCAGATCATAATATGCATCTGATGATTGCACAATGCATAAAAGTCGTAATTTCAACGTAGGTTAATATATATATTTATTAAAATCTACTTAATAGCTCTATTACATAACATCGAACACCAGAAAATATTTATATATGTGTGCGTACTTGCATATTCTCCTCGGGCTGTAATGTGACTGATACCGACTTAGCTGACCGCCTGCAGTCACTCTCTCACCGGCGTGACGTGGCTTCCCGGTGCCTCTTCTATAAATACTTTCATGGCTTCTGCTCTGATGAACTTAAATCACTGGTGCCTCCTAGGTGTGAGTTCGCACAAGATACTAGATTAGCAACTAGGCCCCACCCTTTTACAGTGAAACCGATGAAATGTAACCGCAATTTCTACTCCAATAGCTTCTTTTCTCGCACTTCCTCCCTTGGAATTCCCTTCCGCATGCTTGCTTCCCCAACGTCTATAACCTCCAGGAGTTTAAATGTAAGGTCAATAGACACCTCCTAATACACTAACCCTCCCATTCTCTCCAACTCTCCCCCTATGTACATCCTAACTCGTCTATCGCCCTGTGTAAGCTCCTGCGCTATAGTGGCAGTGGAATGCCTTGCTTGGGGTGACATGATAAAATATATATATATATATATATAGTGTATTGAGGCAGCAAATAATTTTCTAAACATATACTGTTAAATATAAGAGACATTGAATGTTTATTATGTTTAATCATGAGCCGTTCTAAACATCGTATTTTGGCTTTAATTTCAGTATATATATATATATATTGAATATATATATATTCACACACACACACACACACAAACACACACACACACACACACACATACACACATACACACAAACACACACACACACACATATATAAGTATTTATCCTGCTCCCCCACTAGAGCAAGAGGTGACACAAGGTTTGTTTAAGGTAGCGACCCGACCGCGTACGGACGGGCACAGGGACAAAAATTCCCCAGTTACCTCCGGTTGAGCTGGGTAAGGTAACGAGCACCTGGTCCACCCCTGTGGTGCACTGTTCCTCGGGATCGGACATTTAGCAGTGTGCTCTTTCTTAGATGCAACCCTGTCATCGCGGACGGAGCCACAGCTGAGCCGCACTCTGTCTTCGAGGACAGAGACGCAACTGAGAGTTGATTCAGTACCCACCCGACACAAAAATATGGCGGGTAAATAATTTACACACACACACACACACACACACACACACACAGATAGATAGATAGATAGATAGATAGATAGATAGATAGATAGATAGATAGATAGATATGAACGGACGGAGATAGATAGATAGATAGATAGATAGATAGATAGATAGATAGATAGATAGATGATGAAGAGACTGAGATAGATAGATAGATAGATAGATAGATAGATAGATAGATAGATAGATAAGAACAGATTGAGATAGATAGATAGATAGATAGATAGATAGATAGATAGATAATGAAGAGACTGAGATAGATAGATAGATAGATAGATAGATAGATAGATAGATAGATAGATAAGAACAGATTGAGATAGATAGATAGATAGATAAGAACAGATTGAGATAGATAGATAGATAGATAGATAGATAATGAAGAGACTGAGATAGATAGATAGATAGATAGATAGATAGATAGATAGATAGATAGATAGATAAGAACAGATTGAGATAGATAGATAGATAGATAGATAGATAGATAGATAATGAAGAGACTGAGATAGATAGATAGATAGATAGATAGATAGATAGATAGATAGATAGATAGATAAGAACAGATTGAGATAGATAGATAGATAGATAGATAGATAATGAAGAGACTGAGATAGATAGATAGATAGATAGATAGATAGATAGATAAGAACAGATTGAGATAGATAGATAGATAGATAGATAGATAGATAGATAGATAATGAAGAGACTGAGATAGATAGATAGATAGATAGATAGATAGATAGATAAGAACAGATTGAGATAGATAGATAGATAGATAGATAGATAGATAGATAGATAAGAACAGATTGAGATAGATAGATAGATAGATAGATAGATAGATAGATAGATAGATAATGAAGAGACTGAGATAGATAGATAGATAGATAGATAGATAGATAGATAGATAGATAAGAACAGATTGAGATAGATAGATAGATAGATAGATAGATAGATAGATAAGACCAGATTGAGATAGATAGATAGATAGATAGATAGATAATGAAGAGACTGAGATAGATAGATAGATAGATAGATAGATAGATAGATAGATAGATAGATAGATAGATAAGAAGGTAAATAAGTATATAAATATATATACGCGTGTAAACACATCAATATATACATATTAACCAAGTGTGAATGGAACAGTGCTCAATGTTGTATAATAAAGCAAAAATATGCATTAATAAATATATATTATCCTATGTTTTACTCGCAACACTGAATTTCATGAATGTCAGCAATCTTCGGCTGCTATGACTATAGTATATTAAGCATTCGAAAATAGCCGAAATGCATGAAACTTAGAGTCGTGAAAAAAACATACAATAACATGTGTATTTATCTTTTATGAGGCATATTGACAGAAAATATACAATTTAATTAAAGTAATTTTATTTGATTTACTCAACAAATGATTGAAAAAGAAAAAAACTTTTTACAAAATAAATTTAATATTTAGTATAATATTCTTTTACTTTGATCACAGCCTTCATTGTGTCAGGCATTGACATCACAAGCTTCTTCAGTGTATCTAATGGTATCTCCTGCCAAGCAGCTTGTATTTGTTCCCAACGTGTGTCTTGCGAAGCAACATTAGATTTATCATTTCGAGAGGGGAGAATAAGAAAACAGTCAGTCATATCCAAAGATAATAGAATATTGTGTAGTTTCAAAATAACTTGTTCAATAGAAAATAGGAAAAATTAAATATAACTTCTTTTTAATACATTTCTTTTAAACCTTTTATACTGATATTTATAAATAATTTACTTGGCTTTTCACCCTGTATTTGAATTTCAATGTGGTTTTTAGGAAAATCACCCCTGGTTTAATACTTTTGCACACTACCGGTAGTGTGCAAAAGTGTTAGGACAGGGGTGATTTTAAACTTTAATTGATGCCTCATAAAAGATAATATAATTTTTCTCCTAATACTTTTGCACAGTACTGTATATATATATATATATATATATATATATATATATATATATATATATACTACCGGCCATAATTATTAGGCCACCCCAGCTTTTTAAAAGAAATGATGTATTTCATACTATTTTTAGTATTTATTGCCAAGTGGATAATTCTAAATGAAAATAGAATGGTTCTTTTTTTATTATTTTTATTATTACTTTGCAAAAATTTACAAGGCAAGGAAGCAAAGATTAACTCGTCCGAATCACCCTAAATTTTCTTCATTCTTTTCTTAATAAAACTGCAATAGAGGTAATAATTTATTCGTTAAAATTAAAGCCAGATTTGGAAAACGTCTCTATACGCTACATTTTGGATATATGTAAGACCGAATTCGTAAGTCAGCATGGCTGAAACAACACTGTTCAGTTAAGTGAAAAACCTCTGCACATTAATGATATATATATATATTGAGAGACAGAGAGAGAGAGAGAGAGAGAGAGAGAGAGAGAGAGAGAGAGAGAGAGAGAGAGAGAGAGAGAGAGAGAGAGAGAGAGAGAGAGAGAGAGAGAGAGAGAGAGAGAGATGTAATGTGTCCAAAGAGTAGAGATTAAGATAAATTATGCAATAACGAAGGAAATAAAGACCAAATATACCAATGGAAAATTGAAAGAAACAATATAAAATATCGAATAATAATAAAAAGAAATAGCGAGAAAAGACAAATAAATTTAGTAATTCAAGGTAAGAATCATGTTTAAAAAGTAGTGATTTCGAATAACAAGGAAATAAATAAATAAAGAGAGAAAAAGAAAAGAAAAAAAGAAAATTCAAGTTTGGAAGACGTTTTAAAAATGACGATTTCGAGTCACTTCGAATGTATGAAAAACAGACTTAAAACAGAATTATGAAGTAATAAAGACAAACTCAATGAAAAAGAGAAAAAAGATAAACACGAAATTGGGCAAAACAAAACAAAAATAAAACACAAGAAAACAGAAAATATCCTGGAAAGAAAAGAGAATTCTAGAACGAGGACTTACGGAGAGACAATATTAGAAAGAAAAAAAAGAAACAAATCTAACAGCTAAAAAAAATAATCAACAAAAATGATGAAAGAAACAAAAAGAAAACAAAATTCTGTTTCTTCCATTCAATCGACTTCATTTTTCCATTTGGCTTCCTAGCTGCCATTTATGACTGACAACATCATTCATATCGTCTGCAAGACGTTTGCAATGTTTGCAGACATCACGGCCTCATTTCACCTTATTGATTCAGAAATGGTTGCAGACAATTTCACATCTTGCTACATTTTTCAGTTGACCTGATTAATGAGTTATCAGAATTGTCCCTCGTCTCCGTTGGCGAGAAATTGTTTCTTTTCTCTTTGACATCAGTCAAGACTTTCTAGCTATCGGCAAAATATTCAACTTCTTCATAGCGAGACAGAATGGTTTTAATTGAATAAGTTACGAACTTAATCTGAGTCTATAATTCTTTACATCGTCGATATCATGGCTTGTGACGAGATAGAAATGATTGTACGTTCACAATATGGACGTTAACGCGTTGATTGAAAATCCACGACGCATTTGCGTGACATATCTTACATCTGAATCACAAAGTTTGATATAAGGAGAAACAATTTCTCTTTCTATTTATATGTAGTAAAAACTAATTGAGAAACAATCCGCAGTTCGTAGCATTTACTTTTTTAAAAGTGTTCAATACATAGTAGAGCAATATATATATAGTAATATGTTTATTAGTAGTAGTATTTATATTAAAAAAATTTTCACTGCTACACAAGAGCGTTCGTGTTTCAGTACCATCAACAATACCTCATCATTACGGTTTACAAGAGTTAGAACATTATATATGTATAAGGTAACAAAAAAAATTCTGTCCGTTTTTTGATTAGTCATTGAATGAAGTTGAAATATATACGAAATGCGTGTAGCAATTATTTTCAAATTCGGTCAGCCGGGAGTAGGAACATCAGACGTTATACAAAAACACGTGCACCGTGCCCGGTCATCAGTTATAAGCCGGACAGCCGAGAGAAGGATGGAAGTGTCTAGAGATCTCGTTCGGGGCTGTTTGATTTACGAATTCAAAGTGGGCTTACCAGCAGCTGCATCAAGTCGCCGCATATGTCAAGCGTTTGGGGATAGTGCTGTGGGTGAACGAACTGCAAGGCGATGGTTTCGAAAATTCAAGTCGGGAGATTTATCTCTCCATGTTGAGCCTCGCAGTGGACGACCACAGATCTTGAATGACGGAGCCCTGAAGGCGGCTATTGAAGAGGACAGTAGTCTAACGTGTGGTGAACTTCCAAGACAGTTCAACGTTTCCGATGAAACAGTTAGACTTCACCTGCACCGCCTAGGTAAGACGTACAAACTGAGCATATGGGTTCCGCAAACGCTGTTAGAGGTCGACAATGGACAACAAGTGTCAGCCTGCGTATCGCTACTTTCTCGCCACCGTACAGCATCCTTATTCAATCGAGTGCTTACCAGTGATGAAAAGTGGGTTCCGTACGAACCTCAAAAATATTGGCTACAAATGCCCTGACATTAAATATGTCAAACACAACAAAAAGCAGAAAATTAGTTGGTATACACCCCCATTTAACAAAATGTTTAGTACTAAGTTAGGGTATAAATTCCCCAATATAGTTGAAAAACACTTTTCTAAAAATAACCCCTTTAGTAAGATTTTTAACAAAAATACTCTTAAGTTAAGCTACAATTGTACTGATAACCTCAGAAAGATCATCAAAAGGTTTTTTTGAAGATTGTAGTAATTAGGGAAGCAAGTAAACGGAATTGCAAGAAAAAAAACTGTCAAAGTAGAAGAGACGGTTACATTTAACTATTCAACGGTAAATGGGTGGGAGGTGAAAACCAATCTAGTAGCCCGCTTAAATTAATCTATTCTGAGTAGTTCCCATGAGAATATTTGTAGAAGAGTCTGAGGGAACCCACTTCAGTTCGGTGAGAAAGTGACTGAAGTCGAGATGCCAAGTCAGGATCGATTATATTGCAGATAATTCTTTGGATTTTGTCGAGAACTTCCAGATGAATAGCAGGGACACCCGATCAAATATGGCAACAGTTTTCAATGCATGGACAAATGCTTGATTTAAAAGATGAAAGATCAATTCTGACAAGAGAAAAACATTTTGGCCAAACACAGTGACCCAAATTTCGTTGGGTTAGATGCAACTACTTATCCGATGTAACTTTAAAAAGTCAGTTGAAAAAGTTAGGCAAAGAAGTTTTCCAGGAGATTAGCATTAGCCCTTCTGATGGCTAGCAGGAAAACCTCTTTTGGTTTCTTAAAGCAGAACAGTTTTGTTTCGAAGGTATTAAAATTTCTTGCCCAAATCCATTTCCTACTGGGACGGAAGTAAATAGTGATTTCATCTGCATAGATGACTACATGCAAACTGATGACATCAGAAACAGCGTAGGACCTACTATATAGCCTTGGGAGACACTCACGTCCGTGTAAAAAGATCTGGAAACTTGCTCGTTCAAAACGACCTTCATTTCACGAATTGATATGAACGATTGGATTAAATCAAACAACCGTCCTGTAATACCTCAGCTCTGGAGCTTGTGTAGAAAGCCACCATGCCAAGCCCTATCAAACGATTGCAAGATATCTATAGCCCCAGCTCGAGATTCGCCATTATTATCAAGAGCCTGGTAGACATATTTAGTGATGGCCGTTAGAACATAAGTTAGAACATTAGACGATATTGTTTGTTAGAGTAGGTCGTGAGAGGTGAGATTCTTAACCACTTCAGCATTCACTGCAGCGATTCCCAAACTGGAAAAATTTCCCCCTGGGGAGGAAATTTGAAGCTACCAGGGGGAAATAATTACACTGCCTACTAAATAAAAATATGTCAGGTGGTTGATGTCACTGAGGACATGCAAAATGAGTTCTTGGAGCTCAAACATGACTCTTCTGCCAAGGACGAGTTTCGTGCACAAGATCTTGAAGAATTGTAGGTTAATATGCGTGAAGCATACCCACAACTGAGCAACAACGCATTGAAAATCCTCATTCTCTTTTCCACAACCTACTCTTGTAGGTCAAGATTTTCTACTTTACTCACAATCAAGCCCAAAGCACGAAACCGACTGGAGGTGGAATATGGCATACGTTGCACGCTTGCCAAAATTAACCCTGATATTGATACACTTGTGTACAAGAACCAGCATCACCCTTCTCACTAATTTAATTCTGAAGTAGAAGAGCAAACAAAAGTTCTTTTATTTGTTACTAACCGCTCTCTTTGGCTATGTTTACTTGTTACTAACTTCTATCCACTCTACTCTCTAACTATAAGTTTATCAGTATATTTGTACACTGGAAAAATAAATTAGTAGTCTCAGTGTGCTTTAACTGCTCTTTCTCACATACACACGAAGGGGGAAATCTGGATGGGTGAACTGGGTGTAAGGAGGAAATGAGAGAAAAAAAGTTTGGGAAAACTGCATTAAAGTCTCGAATATTTTTCCTGTCAGCGGTAAGAGACTGACAGGGCGATAGTTAGAGGAATCAGAGGGTTCTCCAAAACACGAGAGCTTCCAACAAGCTGAAAAACGGGAAGCAGAGAGGCAATATTTGAAGAACGAAGTAAATTCATACATACTTATTTTTTTTAATTCTTTTTTTCTCTCCCTAACGGCCAATGTCAAGCTACTTTTAACCTGATTTTATTTTCCTTTTTTTATTTTTTTTTTATTTTTATTGCTTCTCCCTATATTGTATTATAAAATGTTCTTTCCTTTCTTCATCCCTATCCTGTTTTTCATAAGAGGAGGTGAAAATATGGAGAAAGTAGAAAGGATATTTCGGTACTGGAATAGATATATCAAAGGTAACACGATATAGGGAAAAGCAATAAAAATAAAAAAGTAAAAATAAAATTAGGACAAAAGTAGGTGAACACTGACTGTTAGAGAGAAAAAAATGAAAAACAAAAGTATGTAGAAACTACAGGTCAAATTTCAAAGTGAAACTTCATTCTGTTTAGTTAAAGAAACACACATAAATTTCATATCTTCCCACATACATAAATAGCAAACCGATGTTTTTTTTGTATTTAAATGTAAATCATTTTCACAACCAACATCCAACATGGCCTGATGACGAGATTCTATCTCAAAACATGGAAATTTCCGTGTCGCAATGTACATTTAATTCATGATTATATATATATATATATATATATATATACTACCGGCCATAATTATTAGGCCATCCCAGTTTTTAAAAAGAAATGACGTATTTCATACTATTTTTAGTATTTATTGCCAAGAGGATAATCCTAAATAAAAATAAAATGCTTTGTTTTTTACTATTACTTTACAAAATTTAACAATTCAAGGAAGCAAAGATGAACTTGTCCAAATCACCCTAAATCTTTTTCATTCTTTCAATGATGAATCTGCAATATAGGTAATTATTAAATAATTATAAATTCATTTCATGCACATGTTATTGTGCAGTATTAACAAAAGAACCATTCTATTTTCATTTACAATTATTCACTTGGCAATAAACATTAAAAATTAATATGAAATACATCATTTTTTAAAACACTGGGGTGGCCTAATAATTATGGCCTGTAGTAGATAGATAGATAGATAGATAGATAGATAGATAGATAGATAGATAGATAGATGGGTAGGTAGGTAGGTCGGTCGGTCGTCTTTCACGTCATATTGCTATTTGATTGCATTTGTTATGCCCGCCAGTTTCAATTCAATTCTGCTATAATCACTGGACTCGACAGAACTGAAAACGCTGCATGAACTTAGCAATTTACCCAGAACCATTTGAATTCCCAGCAAATAAACATTTCGTGTGCCCAGTGAATTGTTGCCAGTCAAGCAGTGAATATTGCATAGAAAATATGGCAAATTCTTCAAAGTCAAAATAACAATAGTGAAAATATTTTGTTTTGCGCTAACATTATTATTTTCTTCTCATTCGAACTGTTGTCCTCTTAGGAGTGTTTTGAGGCAACCTTACGTTGAAACACAGATACCGCACGTTTACTAGAGTTAAGCTACATAGAGCGTGATCAAAAATCTTGATGTATGACCTTTTAGGAATACCATGTACTGTAAGCATGAATCATCTTGTTGTGTAATGGGTAATTGTTAATCAGAGATTTGAGTTCCTCATTCATCTGGGCTCGTTACATAATCTTGAAAAAGGTATGAATTCATCTATTCCCCCATCTGTGGGTTAATTAGTTATCACTGAACCATAACCAGTAAATGTTCGATACGCCGTAGAAAAAGAACCAATCAATACAAATTCATCGATATAGATATTTGTAATGATAAAACTAGAATTCAATACCTAGATCAGAAATAAACCAGAACTGACACTACAGGGACAAAGAATCACCCAATAATCGACAAATTATCTTATACGATGGTCATTCAATAAAAAAATTGTTTTTTTCGATATAAGGACTTCTACGAGGGTCATTCAATTAATAAGGTGAATCTTTCGGTATAAGGACTTCTACGAGGGTCATTCAATAAATAAAGTGAATTCTTTGGTATAAGGACTTCTACGAGGGTCATTCAATAAATAAGGTGAATTTTTCGGTATAAGGATTTCTCCGAGGCTCATTGAATAAATAAGGTGAATATTTCGGTATAAGGACTTCTTCGAGGGTCATTCAATAAATAAGGCGAATATTTCGGTATAAGAACTTCTAATACAGATAGAAGCTTACTTTTCTTTTCTTTTCTTTTTTCTTTTACTTCTTTTTCAAAGGGATTTAATTTATTTTTGCAGATTGAAAAAAAAATTAGTTTTGGAGATTAACAAAGATGGCAAACCAAGAAGCATGCTCCAGGATTGAACAGAGGTCAGTTATCAGGTTTTTGGTTGCTGAAGGATGCAAACGAGTTGAAATTTATAGGAGAATATCAACTGTATATGGTACCACATGTTTCTGCCAAAAAATGTCTATAAGTGGGCTAAATTGTTTAAAGACGGGTGGAGCAGTGTTGGTCTGGGAAGTCTACAGAAGTGAGGTCTCTAGAGGTGAATGAATCAGTCAATGACCTCATTCAGTCTGACAGAAGGGTGACAGTGGATGACATTGCAAGGTCTTTGAGCCTATCTGTTGGGATAGCACACAAAATTTTACATGATGACTTTGCCTACACGATGGGTGCCAAAGATGCTTACTGCAGAGCACAAACAGAAGAGGGTCGAGTTGTCCAAGCAGTGTCCCTCTAACAGCCCAGACCTTACCCCTTCAAACTTTCACCTGTTTGGTCCCTTGAAAGCGTTCACGAGAGGCACGAAGTTTGAAAATGACGATGAAGTCAAAAGTGCTGTGAGCGATTGGTTGTGACATCAGTCCAAAGATTTTTACGCTGAGGGAATACGGAAGCTTGTGCAGAGATGGGAAAAGTGTGTGACACTGCTGGGAGATGTTGAAAAATAAAACAAAGTAAGCTTCTATCTATATTAGAAGTCCTTATACTGACAAATTCACCTTATTTATTGAATGGCCCCCGTATAATGAAATAAAATAAGGAAAACATGAAGATGGTTCCGGATAATAGATCGAAATGTCACAGACTCGAACCATAAGACTCGGGACAATAGTCTAGCAAATGAAAGTGATAATTCGTGAATCATGAGTTCAATTCCTAGACTGGGTAATACTTAGACACTTCAGAAACGTTGGTAAAAATGACGGAGCAGTACTAAATGTGAACAATGTATGGCAGGCCGATATAGAAGGCCGAAATTTACAACGGTCGAAGTTTATGATAATAGCAACAAAGATGAGGCTATTAAAATGAATACAAATGACAGCACCAAATCCCAAAAAATATATTTATTGGCAATACCATTCAAACGCAATCTGACATAAGGCGAGTTTTAATGAGCACATAAGTGTTTGTAGCAAAATCAAAATTTGTTAGTTTATTTCGTTATTGCCTTAGGTATTACAAGGCTACGCTCCACGTCGGAGAAGTCGGTAGCCCGATGTGAGCTGTCATCAAGAATTTTCCTGTCAAGCCCTGATTTGCCCCAATAAATGTTATCATCTGAAGTGTTTGTGCCATAGAGTGGTGACTCATGGACAACCACAAACAATTCACAGTCAAGGCTTTCATGTTTAAAGACTTTTTTCTTTTCTTCACGTCTAAAGGGAAAATTGGAGAAAACAGCAGTAGACAAAAAAGAGACTAAGGGAGCCCACAGCAAAGCAGCAGTTCTTTGTTCCCTAAACCCTCCTAACCTACCATTCGGTGGCTGAGGACATTTCTTTAGTGTTACTCATTTCACACTGAAGGAAATGTCGATAAGCACCCCACTTCTTGGCTACGAGTTCCGCCAACGACGACGACGATGGATCAGTTATATATCTATCCCTCAGGCCAACCATGCGGTGGGTGAGGACATTTCTTTAATGTTACCCTAATACTCATTTCACACTGAAGGAAATGTCGATGAGTACCCCACTTCTTGGCTACGAGTTCCGCCAACGACGACGACGATGGATCAGTTATATATCTATCCCTCAGGCCAACCATGCGATGGCTGCGAACCTTTTATCAGACTCTACGTAGTACTCATTAAACGCAGAAGGAAATGCTGATGAGCCACTCAGTACACAGCGTCGAGTTCAAGCAACAACGACTACGAAAATGTTTTCACCTTTTCGTACAATGGAAGATGTTCTTTTTACAGAAAGATAACCAACTTGAACTTTACTTGGCCAATCTGTACTTCATAGGTTTTACGTTTTACCACCGGAAGTGAACTTAGACTAGTTCTAACATGCATGAAACTCTCTACAGGTTATGCTGACTTCTACGTCCGCACTGTTTGTTCTATGCTTGATATTCGACGTGCTTTACCCATAAATATAGCAAATTTTAAACATATACACCTACAGGCATGAATCAAAAATGTAAGAAAAAAATCTTTGCAACTTTTTATTCTTGTCTATAAACAGTTGTATTTTAAGTTTTGCAAAATGAGTTTCGCCTCCAAGTCTCTGCGGTGAGAACTTTCCTATCCCGAGTCTGAAACAGTTTTCTAAATTGATTCTTTCTTTCTGTCACTGATAAGTAGTCGGTCGACAAAATTTCTGTACTGGTGACAATAAAATTAGACGATGCAAACCATATACACTGTGCTATATAGAAAGAAGGAATAGAAAACCTTTCTTCTGCAGAAAAAGACAGAGACAGTCTGACAGGTATAATGGACTGAAGAGACCAGTGGAGACGAATCTAGTGATGTTGCGTGCACAAATGTAAAATTAATTTTTTTTAAATAATAAAAATTAAAATAAAGCTTTCTCTAGACATATATATCACTCTCTGTATACTTCCCTCTTGACTAATGAGAAGGCAGCTCTAAGAAGAAGAAGAAGAAGAAGAAGAAGAAGACGATACTAAAGAAGAGCTGCAAAATGGAAGTTCGTCGCTCTAGGGATTGTTTATTGGAACTAGGACTCGAAAAATAAGAACGTCGGAAAATAATTTTAATTAATCAAACGAATAAGAAAGCTATTGATTTTAGCCAAATCAAACTTTCTGCCAAACCGTCTGGAGCCTTTAGCAATCGGATATAAAAGACCAGGAGAGAGACAGTCAGAGAGGAAACCAAAGACGTGTCGGGTTAAGAACTAAACGGTTGTCTCCTTAAATCATTTTCGCAATCTAGTGAGTGCTGAAGTGATCAGCATATTTGTACAGCACTGTGTCTTGAAAATAAGCATATTACTTCAAAGTTGAACGGTTTTCTTTGAAGATTTACCAATTGTTGTATATCTAAAGTTTCGAATAAAATATAAACTCTAAAGATTCCGATAAATGATACTAAGACCTACTGGCGTTTCTTCACAATGACTCAAAAGAATCGGCCACATACGGAAAAAACTTCATCTATGTGCCCTGTCCCTTCATGGTTCTCCACGTCTCTCTATCCCTTTCGGCTCTTAGTATGTTTGCTCCTGTTACTCCTGGCAACCCTGGTTCCGTCATCCACCTGATCAGGCCCTTCAAATATGTTATCCGATGCCTTCCTCTGTCTCTCTTTCCTTCTATCTGGCCAGTCAATATCAGGTTCTTCAGACTCTCCTTCCTCATTGCGTGTCCCAGGAACTTCAGTTGTCTCTTCCTGATGCTCAGTATTAATTTCCTTTTTGTTGCCATTCTTTCCAACACCTCATCGTTGCTTGCATGCTCAGTCCACGATATCCGTAGCATCCTTCTGTAGAACCACATTCCCGCTGCTTCCAGTTTTGTCTTCATTTTCGATGATATTGTCCAACATTCACTGCCGTATTGAAGAACTGACATCAGATAGCAATCCAGCACTCTTTTATTTGTTTCTAGTGAAGTTTTCCTGTGTGTTAGTACTTTACTCAGCTTCTGGAACGCGTCCTTTGCCATGCCAATTCGCCTTCGAATCTTGAAAACTCACTTTTGAGCTACATAATTAACCACATATGACATCCTGACACTGTTTGTTTGTATATTAATGTATGTGTATATCGAAAAATTAATTTATATTTACAATGATTTAATTTTGAATTATTTGAAAAAGATATACAGCTTTTTTTATATATAGTTTAATGTTTTTATTTCTAAAGAATGTTGCAAAATGGTAAATATGTTGTTTACTAACTTTAATATCGAAAATTGAAAAAAAGGCATTCTCTTCAATCAATATATTTATAATTCACTCTTTTAGCTTGATAGCAAAAATTCAACTTTGACTGAAATGGCATTGCATTTTTAAAAACAGAATTTTTTTTTTATTTTTAATGATTATTTCTTTATTCAACTGCAGATTTAATATTTAGCATTTTTGTCAAAAATACATTTGATCAAAATTGAAAAATTCAAAGATAGCTTTTCACCGAGAAATATCGAGTAAAATCTTTTGCAATCGGCAAAGTTTCATTATAAAAATATACCTCATGTTTCCAGGCGAG
Source organism: Ascarosepion bandense (assembly GCA_037127315.1). Lineage (NCBI taxonomy): Eukaryota > Metazoa > Mollusca > Cephalopoda > Sepiida > Sepiidae > Ascarosepion > Ascarosepion bandense. The sequence goes on along the minus strand of JBBBDQ010001992.1, from coordinate 297,502 downwards.
CAGACGATTCATGACGTCACTTGTTTTGAAAGACTTAATATAGAAATACTTATTATTTTTGAAGGGGTTGTGGTTGTTAGAAATTCCATGATGCTTTTATGAAATATCAGATAACAAATCGTTAATGACTATGAGAAAATTAATGTTCAGTTAATGAGACGAAGAAAGATCGGTATATTAACTGAAGGTCACTTAGAATAGGGAACGGTGTTAAGCTCTAAGGTGTTCCACACAGTTAATCTATCTCTTCGAATAAATAAAAGGCTCTGACCGAAAAGTCTCTGGTCGAGCAATAAATGATCAGTTCTAAAAAATACAAACTAGACGTGTTATCCCTAGAAACAGGCAGTGGAAAAAGAACTATCTAAACCGTAAATTAAATAAAAGATTCTGAAACCAATTTTGTACACAACCGTCAGTAGCAAACAAGTTCGCCAGGCACATCAAATGAAACAGCTGATGCAAGCGAAAACGGTTTTAGTCCAGGTTACACTTGGTGAAGTCAGTCAGTTAAGTGCCATACGTGATACACGCTTGAATGATCATGTTTCGAAAGAGACATGACTGACTGGGCAGAAGATTATCCCGCAGTAGGTTACCATTGATTTCTGTGGTAGACTGGTTGCCAGCCAAGGCTACAGAACCCAATCCGTCCTGTTATTTGACTCATAGTCAGAGGGAGAATAAATGTATTACACTATTACGTTGTAATTAGTGGGGGATCAATTTATTACTTCATAACAATAGAAAACTGATCCCCCACTGTATTACCAGTAGAAGCATTAATATTGATTCCAACTATTACTATCAGTCAGTTTAGTACCATACGTGATACACGCTTAGGGTGCTCATGTCTCAAAAGAGACAGGACTGAAGATTATCCAGCAGTATGGTTGCCATTGCTTTCTGTGGTAGATTGGTTGCCAGCCAAGGCTATAGAACCCAATCTGTCTTGTTATTTAACCCATAACTGGAAAGAATAGACTGTTTAATACCTTTCCCAAGGGTATTTGCGCGTGAATGCAACGATTTCAACTGGAATTTGAACTTGATGAAGGATGAAGAGTAACAACAAAAACAAATGGGGACAATAGACCGAATGTAGATAATGTAAATATACGACCTTCAATCCAAACAGAAGAGGGTATAATGGACTCACCCGTCGGATTCGACGTATGAGCATCTGACAGATTAATTGCTTCAGTCGTAAACTGACAAAAGAACCACACAAGTGATTTGATTAAAGTAATGAAGGCTTGAACCGTCCACACTTTTCGGAACTATTGATACACTCATTTGGTGCATAAAAATGCCACAATGCCACAGATGAAGCAGATAATAGACATCAGGCTTTCACTTATCCCACAACAGGTTATCACTACCTACTGCGGTAAACTGGTTGCCAGCCAAGGCTATAGAACCCAATCTATCTTGTTATTTAACCCATAACTGTAGGAAAGGGACTGATTAATACCTATCCCAAGGATATTAGCGCGTTAAGTGAATGCAAGGCATTCAAATGCAATTCGAACTCGGCTCCCCGATTTCTCGTTTCGAGCCGATATTCACTGCATCACAACGCACATCCAATATATATATATATATATATATATATATATATATATATATATATATATATATATATAACGTAAAATACTTGCTATATTAGTCAGGTAAATTCCGATAGAAATAAACTCAAAAGAACTCAGTGTTAAATTTTTTTAATTAATTTAACAGACTAATATATATATTAGAAAAAAATTTAGTTATTTTACAATTTTATGGGTAATACGTATTTCGCCGCTAAACTTGCGGCTCGCAAGGTCAGCGGCGAAATATGTATTACCCATGAAATTGTAGAATATCTAAAATTCTTTCTAATATATATATATATATATATATATATATATATATATATATTATAAATTATACAGTTTTAAATTAATTTTATGAATGTTGTTAATATTTTCTTCGTTCCTTATTCACTTGGATACATATATATATATATATATATATATATATATATATATATATATATATATATAATGTTTTGCGTTTTCCTTTATAAATATCATATTGCTTTGGATAACATCCATTATGCTCTCTATACATACATAACACTTAATATTTTATATTAAGTATATCTTGTAGGATTATCCTCGCCGTATATATGTAGATGTCAAGTTCGTGAACGGCGAGGAGAAAAGAAAATTTTAAAAACAGTTTCCATTTCGGCTATAATGCGTGACTCTTCAGAAAGGAATTGAGTTCTCTCGATGACTGGCGTCTGTATACACTGCTTAAATATAAGACGTTAAAATTTCTCTTCTCAGGTGCCATACGCCGATGGCTTAGGTAGTAGGGACTCCGACTAACACCGAATCGGTCGAGTTTCGATCCCGGCCAGAAGCAAGTGGATGTGTTTAGCCACATTGATGAGCTGTGATACAGCGAAACGGACTTGTATTAGGATGATTTATATATATATATATAACAATACAAGAGAAAAGCTACTCTTACTCGACGAATTAGGACATTGGCACATTATCAAGACAAATGTCAGGATTTATTTTGTTTCACGTATTTATATACAACCACAAGTGTGTCATTGATTCATGAAGGCTTTTAAATTTGAAAACGTTAATGAATGTTCATCAGGTGACTGCCATTTTTTTCCATTCTAAATAAATCTTGTCGAACTCTTTGTTTTCGGGCAGAGAGGAAACCAAACAATTCTATGCCAAACGGCAAAGTGTCAGACCTTGTCTGATGCAAGGTTTTTTGCTCGAGTTCAAAGGCTCGCAATTCTCACGTTAAAAACCGACCCTGTGTCACATCCGGCCTCAGTAAAAAAGTTTCAACCCAGGTGATCGAAAGATCAGTCAAAATATGTGGAGGACACAAACTGCCATTAGGTCCTGGGCATGACGGTAAACTGCGTCCTGCAGCAAGGCCTCTGATTGGAAGGTTGTGAGTAGCATGGAACCACTTCTTAATTGCTGTTGTTCTCAAGTCCATTCTGACCTGGAGTTGTAGCACCTGTTAAGGTCCTAGCTATGGACAAATAGTTAACCCCCAAACTGGGGCCAAACGCTATGAAAGAATAAATATAGACTTTTATAGAAATATATACATAAATATAGACTTTTATAGAAATATATACATTTTTGAAGGAAAAATATTACCAACAATACATTTTTGAAGAAAAAATTCTGACCATAACACATTTTTGGAGGAAATAAACTTATTCTCAGCAAAGCATTTTTGAATACAAAACTAGAAGACATTTTCAGTTTTTGTAAAAATAAAAAAATAAAAATAAAAAAGAATAAACAAACTGTAATTATTTAACTTCTGGTAAGACATAAGTAAGATGATAATATTCAATAAATTTTTATGTACATTGCCAGTTTACAACACATTAGATCTTTTTACGTATTTATAGTACAGTTAATATTAATTAAACTGTTACTACTCGGAGAACATATATTTAGGTAGTCAGTCAAACAATCAGAAATTTTAATTTAAAAAAGGATCCCATGAAGAAAAAACGATATTTAATAACTCAAAACTTTACAACACATTTTGTTATTTACAACAGAATTTTTTTATTTATATAAAAGTGTTCAAATTTTGGTCATTGTTAAATTGTTATCATTCGATGTCATTTTTCGTGGATGTACTGTGTTACGCATTTTTTCTATCTCCTAACCACCTCATGCCCCCCTCCTCTCTCTCTCTCTCTCTCCCTCTCTCTCTCTCTCTCTGAGGTCCGTCGTTACTTAGTTTGACGTGCGTGGATCAGGAACACTTACAGTGTTACAGTATAAGTTTCATTTTTGTCACGTCTTGTAAACTTTTGCGTGACCCTTTATATTTTAAAATAAATGAATATTGTTTGAATTATATATCATTTATAAAAGATTTTAGAATATTACAATGGATGATACATATTTCACCGCGTCCTGATGTTATTATGGCTCGTCAAACCCAAATGGTACAACAGTTAGTCCTTAAAAAATATATATTTATGTGTATATATATATATATATATATATATATATATATAATGTTAAATAATATAGACAAGTTTTGTCGGTTTATTTTATGTAATTTTTTTTTCATATCGTCTAATAAGCTTAATAGCATTATTACAGGAAGAGAAAAGAAAATCACAATATGAATACATGTTTTTATTAAATCCTTTCTAAGTTCTTGTCCCCGACTCTCGTGTGGTCATGTGAGACGCCACAAGCTGTCGTGCGATTTTCGCTTCCAGCATGCACGCACGTGTTCATTAATCCTCCACACCAACAAAATAGACGACTACTACTATCGTACGTCCGGGAACAGCTCGTTACAAACAACTTTATTTTCATCTTTGATAATGGCTGATGTAAGCCGAAAGCTCAGAAAAGATTAAATACAACATGTATCAATATTGTGATTTTCTTTCCTCTTTCAACGAGAATTCTATTAAGCTTATTAGACGATGTGAAAAATTTACATAAAATAAATCGACAAAACTGGTCTATATTATTTAGTGAAAGATGCCTCAATGAAAACAATGCTGCCTAAATTCACACACACACACACACACACACACACACACACACACACACACACACACATATATATATATATATATATATATAATCATTTCACCGGAAGCAAGGTAGAAACGCCACTGGTCCGCAGTGAGAGAATAAAAAGGTACAGGTGATGTCGAAGAAAAAGATAAGATGAGAATCAAGTAGGTGAAAAAGTTATATTGAAAATGAAATATATATATATCCTCTCTTATATGATATATATATATATATATATGTGTGTGTGTGTGTGTGTGTGTGTGTGTGTGTGTGTGTGTGTGTGTGTGTGTTACGGAAATTAACGAAGATTAATGAAATGGTTATAAACAGCCGTCCATCTGAAATGATTTGTTTGTACATTATTTGTATCGATACTCGTATTTAAATAGATATTCAGTTTATAATCAAGCAGTATTATATATTTATTTCTACTGGCCTGATTATTTACGATAAATTCTTGTTAGGAAAATATCCTGCCGAATGACACATATTTTCGTAACAAAATTTATCGTAAATAATCAGGCCAGTAGAAATAAATATATAATACTGTTTGATTATAAACTGAATATCTACTTAAATACGAGTATTGATTAAAAACAATGTTCAAACAAATAATTTCATATATATATATATATATATATATATATATATATATACACTACCGGCCGAAATTATTAGGCAATCCCAGTTTTAGAAACAAAATTATGTATTTCATATTATTTGCCAAGTGGATAATTTTAAATGACAATAGAATGGTTCAGTTGTTAATACTGCACAATATCATGTGCATCAAATGAACTGTTCTGGTGTCCAGTTTATGTGCTCTCTTCCCTATGCTAGTCTCTTCTTATTGGCTGGACGAAGCAAAGGCTTCCTGGCTGGCTTGCAGAAATGTGCAAAGTAATAATAGCAATAGTATGAAATACATCTTTTTTTTTTAAACTGGGTCGCCTAATAACTATGGACAGTAGTATATATATATATTAGTCATCCGCATACAAGCCTGTTTCGCTGTATCACAGCTCATCAGTCGGAGTCGCTACTCCCTAAGCCATCGACGCATGGAATCAGAGAAGGGATTTTTTAACGTGTGGTGTATAAACAGTGTATACACACGCCAGTCACCGAGAGAACTCAATTCATTTCTGAAGAGTCAAGCATATAGCAGAAGTGGAAACAGTTTTCAAAATTTTCTTCTCCAGAGAGCTCAATCATAATGAGACCATAATATATATATATATATATATATATATATATATATATATATATATATATATACCCAAATATCATAAACTCAAATGATGATAAGTGGTTAGCAATATTCAAATATCACAAGATAATGATGTTCCTAATCAGATATTCAACGATTTCATTGACATGATATCCAACTATTTGCCGAGATGTCAACTAGTTGACCAGATGTTCAACTAAATGACCAGATGTTCAACTAGTTGACAGGATGTTCAATTAAATGTCCAAATGTTCAATTAGTTGACCAGATGTTCAATTAAATGTCCAGATGTTCAACTAGTTGACCAAATGTTCAACTAAATGACCAGATGTCTCACTATTTGACCATATGTTCAACTGAATGAACAGGTGTTCAACTATTTGACCCGATGTTAACAATTTTTACCGGATATATATTCTACTTGAAAAAAAAAACAGATACTAACATTGTCACTTAAGCTAACTTCAAAGTATGAAGAATGTTCGTAGCCATTTTTAAGTGAAATTCAAATATGTTTTGAAAACGCTCTCGGGAAGAACGAAAAACTGAACTCGAAATTTAAAAAATAAAGCCTTCAAAATGCAACTGGTTTTCAGAAATTTCTTTTTGTAAAACTTTTGGATGCTTCATCACTCGCTTTCTCTCTCTCTCTCTCTCTCTCTCTCTCTCTCTCTCTCTCTCTCTTTCTATATATATATATATATGGATATACGAACATATAAAATATTTTTATAAAATTTCTCGGATAATTCATCACTTTCTGTCTTTCTCTCTCTTTCTGTCTTTCTCTCTCTCTCTCTCTCTCTCTCTTTCTATATCTATCTATATATATATATATGTATATATGTATATACGAACATATCAAATATTTTTATAAAATTTCTCGGATACTTCATCACTTTCTGTCTTTCTCTCTTTCTGTCTTTCTCTCTCTCTCTGTATATATTTGTGTGTGTGTATAATATATATATTTAATATATACATATTTAATATATATATATATATATATATGGATCTACACACAAAAACACGTACATATCGAAATAGTTTTTGATGTTCATCAAGCAGTACTTGATATAATAAAACATACCTGTAAAGTATATATTAATAAATATACGTAGGATCCTATTGAGGTGCTAAGATTCTTTTCTGACGTATTTTTGGTTGTATGAATCTTTTGTTTTGTGGTTTCTACTGGCCATTTTCTACTGGCCACCTATTCAAGTCAAAATTTATTGGAGCGAAGTTGATCACTTTGTGTTAGAATTGTGGTCATTTATTTTACCTTCAAATTTTATTTTTAAGTTTTAGTTCAAATCAAATTATAGTATCTACATTTTTTGGACTATGGTCCTTATATTTTTTGCCATTTGTAAGACGTTTAATAATAGATCATTCTATTTGTCGATATTTCTGAGATGAGGTAGTATTTACAGTATTTACATTATTCGGATAAGTCATCTTTGTTGCCATTTGTACGAGATTTCAGACCTTGAGTAGAAGTTGTGGTTACATTTGATTTTTTTTCGCAGTAAAATCGTGGGACATTGTTACCTGTGTAGTAGCTCGATTAAATTCAAGTAGGGGGCAATAAAGAGCTAAGATCGTCTGAGTAGAATCCGTGAAAGTGTTTGTAGAAGAGACAGAGGGAAGCCACCTTTCGTCGGTGAGAGCGAGACTGGATTCGGGCCGCCAGCTCGGGATCGACTACATTGCAGATTCTTTTTTGGATCTTGTCATGAACCCCAAGTTGAACAGCAAGGGCGCCCGACCAGATTTGACAGCAGTATTCAATGCACGGGCGGGTCGTTATGTTAAATAATAAAACTTGCAATTTTCCAAAAATGTTTGACGAGAATTAATTATCCTAAGCTACGTACCCTAGTAAAAGTAAATATACTTTGTACATCTTTACCTGGCCGCATTTCTCCCCCAAAATTTGGCTCCCATTTGGCAATGGCTAGCTTAGAGAGTATGACGGACAGACTAATGGAAGTCACAGAATTTTATATATAATTTTTTTTCAGTCAATTCTATTATCGTTTCAGATAATAAATTTTCATGGAAATTTATTCTTTCTTCTCTTTTTCTCTCTTCCTCCCTCTCTCTCTCTCTCTCTCTTACTCTCTCTCTCTCTCTTTATCTCTCTCTCTCTATCTATCTATCTATCTTTGTCTCTCCTTTATTATTACTTTTTCTCTTCACACATATCTACCACTCTCTCTCTCTTTCTCTCTCCCTCTTTCACCGACTATTTCTCTGTATCTCTCTCTCTCTATCTCTCTATCTCTCTCTCTCTCTCTCTGGCTATTTTTCATTTTTTTCTTCACCTCTTTCTACCTCCGTCTTACTTCCTTTTCTCTCTCTCTCTGTCTCATTCTGATTATTTTTTCTTTTCGCCCACTCTCTCTTTCCCTCTTTTACTGATGCTCTCTCTTTCTCTGGTTCTCTCTCTCTTTCTCTCTCTTTGTCTATCTTTCATTATTCTTTTTTCTCTACACCTCTTTCTACCTCCGTCTTATTTCCTTTATCTCTCTCCCTCTCCTCTCTCTCTCTCTCTCTCTCTCTCTCTCTCTCTGTCTGTCTCACCTTGATTATTTTTCCTCTTCATTCCTATCTACCTCATTTCTCTTTCTCTTTCTCTTTCTCTGTCTTAATTTTCTTATTTCTTTTTCTCTTCACTCCTTTGTATCCTCTGTTTCTTTCACTCTCACTCACTTTCTCTGTTTATCTCTCTCTCCTTATTTGTTTTTCTACTTCTATCTTTCTGTCTGTCTGTTTCTCTCTCTTTCATTATCTGTTCTACTCTTTTTTTTCTCTCTCTCTCTCTCTCTATTTTTGTAACGTTATTTTTCACTTTCATTTTATCTCTTTCTCTCTGTCCTTCTTTGTTTCTTCACTCTCTCTCTCCCTCTTTCTCTCCTTCTCCCTCTTTATTTGCCTCTCTTTTTATTTCTCTTTTCCTTCTCTCTTTTCTCTTTTCATTTATATGTAAACATATGTAAATATGTAAATATATATGTATATATATATATATTTATACATGTAAATTTATACATACATAATATGTATATATATATATAAACTTATATATATATATATATATATAAATTTATGTATAGGAAAATTTTGTAACTTACTTGAAGCATTGTGCATATTAGGTGTATGTTTAGGTCTTGAAGGCTGTCACAATGCGTTTAGTGAATTAAATAAAGGTAAAGAAGATGTTGGGTATTACCTATTTATTATACATTAATATTTCGAGATCAAAATCTCATCTTCAGAATGGTAGGTGAGCTTGTTATCGAGTTCCGTGCCTTTCAACGAATGGTCATTCTTCGCTGCTACTGTTGTCGTTAATTGTAGTGTGTGTGTGTGTGTGTGTGTGTGTGTGTGTGTGCATTAGAGCATGTATGTGTGTGTGTGTGTTTTTGGTATATATACATGTAAATAGGGATGTGCGTTGTGGCGCAGTGGATATCGGCTGGAACGAGAACTCGGGGAACCGAGTTCGAATTCCAGTTTAAATCCTTGCATACACTTACGCGCAAATACCCTTGGGAAAGGTATTAATCCATCTCTTCCCTCCAGTTATGGGTTAAATAATAGGACAGATTGGGTTCTATAGCCTTGGTCGGCAACCAGTCTACCGCAGAAAGCAATAGCAACCTACTGCGTGATAATCTTCTGCCCAGTCAGTCATGTCTCTTTCGAGACATGATCGCCCAAGCGTGTATCGCGCATGGCACTTAACTGACTGACTGACATGTAAATATATATGTATGTATATTTATATACATGTAAAGATATATATGTATATATATTTACAGAACCTCCGAGTTATCTTAACTACCCTGATGATGACTGAAGTAAGTCGAAAGCTTGGACACTATTTCTTTCGAAATGGACAATTTCTGACAATGCCTCACAGAATCTAATGTTTTATGTCGAGATTTCTAAACTCTATATCTTGTTCAATTTCGCAAACCTTTACATGAAATTTCAATAAGTTTATTTAATAATTTACATTTAAAAGCCGAGCGTTATTATTAAATTATCCACTTGACTTTATTTTTATTCGGGGCCAAGCTTATTTTAAAAGTCAAACAGTTGGAAATAACGAAATTCAAATTTTAGTTGCGTCTGTCATCTCCGAATAAAACACGAACCATCTCCATGTATATAAATTGAAGTGGCAAAAACGTAGATACATTACACTAGCTGGTTTCATTTTAACTCACTAGATAAAAGAGGCGCTAAAAATGATAAAAACAGGATGAAATAGGTAAATAGGTAGTGAAGCTGTGGCAAAATAGAAATTTTTTCTAAATAGGATTTAACATTCGTTTAAATGCAGCATGAGTTTTTGCGTTAGAAAGATTTGATATCCGAATATAAATTTTGTATATTTTTGTCGAGAGTGAATGAGAAGATTGAGAAAGTAGAAAATTGAGGAAAGAAACAAAAAGGAACAGAGTTCAATGAAAACGAAGACTGCAATTGGCGTTGCATCTAAATTTTTAAAATCTGTTATCAGGGCAGCATGAAATCGGATGAGAGTTCCACAGAGGAGAAGTGTGAGAAAAGAATCTGTTCGAGTAGAAGCTGTGATTGTATGACAGTAAAACGTTAAATAATAAAACGGTTGGATCTAGTTGCCAATCAAGTTACAGAAAGGGGCTTTCCATTGTCTTTTCTACGTTTTGAAGTAGAAAAGACAGAGGGAGGCCACGTCACGTCATTGGGAAAGTGACTGATGTCAAGATGTCAGGTGGGGGTTGATTTTATTACGGATCTTTTCTGTAGATTTTGTCAACAATGTCGAGATGCATAACAGGAGCATCAGATCAGATATGGCAGCAGTATACAATCCATGGGTGAATGGTAGATTTGTAAATGTGCAAAATGGATTCTGACAAGAATAAGTTATACAGTCAAAATTGACCTCATTAACTGAGAGAGTTCTATATATTTTTTGTAATGCCTCTATTATTTTTAATCTTCTATTGCATGTGGATGATACTATTTGATATTATGTACGTATTGTCAACGAGTACGTCTCGGATAGGTCCTGGTAGATCTGGATGTGTGTTAAAATAGGATCGGGTGAAACTGTTGAAGGAAAGGTGTAATGTTAACATCTATATGACTCTATATACATAAATTTACACATATTTATTTACAAGTAAAATAAAATTAATTCTTGATAATGGCTAAAAGCATAGCCGAAAGCGATCGAAAGTACAAAACTTTGGACAATTCTTATATAATTTCAGTTTTGAAGAAAGAAAAGTCATAAGAACACATAAAAAATTATACAAAAAACTTAGTGATAATACACTGCCATTTAATATATATATATATATATATATATATATATATATATATATATATATATATATGTATTTAATTTTAAACAAGTTGAATAACTCGTTTACAAATGACAAATATTCAGAAGTACTGCAATATAATTGTATTGAACACCTTTTAATACAGCTGAGTACTGGTCTAATTTAATTATGACCAAAAACTAAATATCTAAATAATCATATGTCTTATTTAAATTGTTATATATATATATATATATATATATATATATATATATATATATATATAATTAATTTAAATTTAAATAATATAATTGTATTGACCCCTTTTTTTGCGAATAGTGTTTTTTGGATACTGAATTTTATTCCATCTACACCTACCCAGTATATATATATATATATATATATATATATATCAGCAAGCAGTGTGGGTATAGAAGAATCCAAACGAGTATCCTGTACATACAATGGTAGGATAACTCTCTAAGAGAGTTCTAAATATATATGTATATAAATACATATGGAGCAAATATATGAAAAATTAAGGCAGACACGTTATTTCATGGTAAATCAGAAGTATGGCCTATTTCAGGCGAACCATGATCAGCTTCCGTTTTTATTGTACAATAGATTATATATATATATATATATATATATATATATATATATATATATATATATACTAACGGCCATAATTATTATATATGTATCAGAGATATTTAGTTATATCTGGCAATATGTAAGTCGATGAAGAACTTATGAAACCTGTTCTGCTTGTTTTGAAATATTTAAATGATATGCAAATGACCTTTCAGTTGTCTTGCGCATTTCGTATAACGACTGAACTTTGCGTTTGACGCGCATCGTAATGAAAACTTATTCATAAATATATGTACAGATACGTGAGGAATGTGGGCAAGTAAAAAAAAAAGTGATTTTTTGCGGGGTGAACTGGAATGGGTAGGATTATTGCTTACGTAAATATTGAAATACATAAATTTGGGCCCATCTAATGTCTAGATATTTTCATGTGCTTTTCAGAGTGAACAAAACCCTAGTATTTTGCGAAAAAAATTTAGAATTGTTTTAGTTTTGATTTTGATTTTGTGGTGTTAACAGCCAGGAATCGTCCTTACTACCATAAATGGTCTGATTCATCTAAACTTATTTATAAATGGAACTTTGTGTGCGTGTCTGTGTCCGTTACCTATAGACTCCGAAACGGCTGAACCGATTTTCTCGAAAATTTACACAGTTATACTATAAGCGTCTGCGAGTGTTCTTGGCTCGGTTTTGTGGCGAGGTACCCCCGATAAATATCGAAAATCGATAATCGAAAAATCGGGTTATAGAGGGAGTGGTCTGATTTTAATCAAATTTGATACACTCATAGCCAAAGACATAATAAACAATATTCAGAAGTTTCAAGGTTGCAGTTCTTACAATAGTGCAGAAAATTGATAATATATATATATATATATATATATATATATATATATATAAAAGGCAAGATGTTTGTGTGTGTGTCTGTTTATCTGTCTGCATGTTCTTTATACAAATCCACAATTTTTATCCGATTCTCACCAAACTTCACAAATATTCTTTAGGCTAAGTCTGAGCTCCAGAACCATAGATTAGTTTTAAAGCTTTCATTACACCCGAGCAACGCCGGGCTATACTGCTAGTTTATTATAAGTGGCCATGGGTAATTGTGGGAAGAAGACACTACTATTGCAGTAACTTGCCAAGCTGATTATGTAATACATCTAAAACAACTCTGTTGAGTTGAGTGTAGTGTCTCACTGGACCCCACATCTAAATAACTTCTTTTTATTGTATGTATGCAATATGATTTGTTATCATGGATTTTCTTTTGTTAGGGCATCTGCAATGACATTATTGCTACAATCCTGTTCATCGCGATTTTTCACTGTATCTCGAACAATAAAAGACAATGCACTTAATGTTTTTTTAAATTAATGCATGCAAGATTTCACAGTTCTAGCATCACTCGTTCATAAGCAGCCGATGAATTGTACCTAGAAAGCAACAATACAGTTATTATTTGGAAGAGTTATAAATAATGCATGCAATATTTCACAGTTCTAGCATCACTCCTTGGTAAATGTACAGATAAAATGTAAAACAAAAAAATTTAAAACTTTTTTTATGGACATCAATTCATTTTTTTTTTTGTACGTGCAAAAGATTTAAATGAGAGAATCTTGTTCTAACTGACAAAAGGCCATTTACTGAGCATCCATAAAAAAGCTTTTACCGACATAGAATATTTTTTATTAGCAAAAGTCTTACGTGAGAGAATATTTTTTTATCAATTTTACCTGACACAAGGCCAATGAGCATTCGTCAAAAAATTCAAACTTTATTTTTATGGATATCCATTCATTTCGTTATTTTTTACGTGCAAAAAGAGACTCTCTACAAAATGAAATAATTATTCGAATCTCATAAAAATTTTAATAGAAAAACGTTTTTTTAGAAATTTTAGTTTATTTTTATAAGTCGGAAACTTTTTTAAAGATAATAAATGTTTTAATTAGTTTTTACTAGGTTCAAAAAATATTAGTGTTGCTTACATTTATTAAAAGTGATTTTTAAACACGAAAATCATCAACAAAGAGAAAATTCAATTCAAACAACATGTTAAAATTTAAAAAAATCTGGAATTAAATAAAAGTTTTCTTCACATAAAATTCTGAAATTGATTTTAAAACATAAAAACGTTACTAAATAAGAAATTGCTGACTTACTTTGCTATACTTGGTAACTGAAAAATCTATCCGTTTGATGGCCCGAAGCCATTTGTTGCACATTTCTTGATTTTCGGGAAATCTGAACACGCTAACTTTTGACCTTTTAGGATAATTTCCTTGGCAGTTAAGAACAACACAATGAAAAGGCATTTTCTTTTAAGTAGAAAAAACTGAAAATGAAACTTATTGGTAAAGTGAAACTTATTAGTGAAGTGAAAAACAACGTGTTCGTAGAACGATCTTCTGAACGTATTATGGCTTCTCAATTGACTACCCTTGCTGACGGCACAACAAACATGGCGGGTAGCGAGGAGGACCTTCTAAATGAAGGTCACGGTAGAGCCCACACACTAAAAGAGAACTTTGTCTTTGTGACGCTAGGGATGTTAGGGGAGATATAAAAACATGAAATGGAGCCATGACAACACACCACGACCTGCCTTAGGTCTTCCCGAAGATTTGGCAGGTAGTGCGACCAAAGCAGAAATCGAAATATGATAAAAAATGACAACATAATAATAATTATCAGGCATTGTGGTGAAAACTGTGAAACTTAATACGGCTGATCAGTGATTCCAAAATGTTAGCTCAAAAATAATATATATTAGGAGCCATGGTAAGAAATGTCTTTATGTTAATTGCTTATTGCGTCGAAAGTATGGTTACCAATTTACAAACCATTGACACGAACATGTGACTTGCAAAACAGTTGGAAAACTAACGATATTCTGGGACTATGATTGATCGAGAAAATTACAATCACTTCTCGTTTGAAAGTTGAGATATCAAGATTGTTTGGAATGCAGAAAAGGAATGTCAAGGTGATTCTAGTGGTGATTGGCACATTGGGATCAATCCAATTAAACCTGTGTGACTTCCATGACCAATTGTGGATACCAGACCAACTTTGAGTCATCCAAAAATCGACTCTTTTTGGCACTGCGCAAATTTTCAGGAATGTTTTGGCTGTCTGAAAATTGACAGATTACTTAATATATACGGGGCATTCAAAAAGTTACAGTGTAAAATAAATGAAATAATAATAACGATACATGTTATACTGCAGCACAGAGTATGGCTCTCGTGACTTCAAAGTTAATATTCCCTTTATTATCACAAACTAGCTTGTCAGTTTGTCAATATTAACCAGTTTGTCTGGGAGCACTTTAAGTGTTGATACAAGTTATTTGTACGAGTAGGTGCCTTGTAGAATAACGGAAGATGTTCGAAAGGCCGCAATATTCTAGGAGTATCAGACAATATTCTGGGAGTATCAGACAACTCATCGTCGGGATATTATTCCGCTATAAGGTTAGCCCAAAAATAATGGCCGCTCGAAATGTTGTCTTTTGAAATGCCATTTTAACATACTATTCATGGTACATATTAGGTGAATTTTTATATACATAATAATTTATGAGTGATCTTTAATTATTTTAACATATTTTCAAACAGAAATATTCTTGAAGCATAGACGTTCTTATGAACATGACAAAACATGATCTTTGTATACTTTTCTTGCGTGAGTTCAAACTTGGGTACAGTACTTCCCAAACGTCTACCAATATTATCAGAGCATGGAGAGATCGGTCCACAAGTGATCGGAAGATGGTTCCAGAAATTCCGTACTGGTTATAGGAGCCCTGAAGATGAAGAAAACAGAGGACGGTCATGCAGTTTTGACAACCAGTGTCATAAAAGGTCTCAGATGTTTGGTGTCAGTACTGCAACAGTCTCACGCAATTTGCAGAGTATTGGCAAAGTGAAAAAGCTCGTTAAATGGGTTCTCATGATCTCAATGAAAATAATAAAATTGGGCGCTTTGAAGAGTAGTCCTTTATGATCACTGCAAATGATCAGGTCAGTAGCTTGATCGTGATGAGTATCCCAAACATTTCCCAAAGCCAAAGTTGCATCAGCAAAAGATTTATGTTGACTGTCTGGTGGTCTGCAATTAGTGTTAGCCACTACAGCTTTCTGAAAGTCAAGTCAAAGCATTAATGCAATCAACTTGCTGAACTGCATGCACGCCTGCAAAAAATGAGATCTGCATTAGTCAATCGATGTGGTCGAATTCTGCTCCACGATAATGCGGCCACATGTTGCAAGAATGACGTTGCAAAAACTCACAGACTTGAGATACGAGAGTTTACTGCACTCTCCCTATTCTTTTGATTATCATTTTTAACCATTTAAGCACTTTTTTAAATGGCAAAACTTTTACGTCCAAACCAAAGGTGGAATCAGTTTTCAAAGTTTTCATTGCATCACAGCCAATAACTTCTTTATCGACGAGGAACAAATAATCTCGTCGATCGATGATAAAGGTGCATAAATGCCCAAGACTCGTATTTTGACCAATTTCTAAAATTAATTTTTCAAAAATATAATAACGTTTCTGAAATCGGCCATTTTTGTAACAACCTAATAAATAAAGGCACCAAGAACTGTCGTATTAGTGATATAGTCATATCAAATGATACAAACATTGGAAGGAAAATAATAAAAGCAATAAAAAACTACTATGAATTAAAAGTTGAGCTGAGAAAAGAAATATCAAGGTGATTCCAGTCGTGACGTGGGTACTGTGATCAGTCTTATTAAAACTGACTTCCACGACCAACTGATGATACGATAACACCATGGAGTGAAAAAGATCAGCACTTTGGGGTACTGCGCATATTTTTGAGGAAAAGTGTTTTCGTCGTCGTGACGACATGACATCATAATAATCAACCATTTTTTCAATTATTTTTTTTTATTTTATTCAATCATAAATGGAACAAGTCGAAGACACAGCTGCGTCAAGCGAAACGGACGATTCTAACTGGATGTAGTTTTCGGTGAAATTATATTAATGAAGTCTTGTCGCTGGAAAGCAGATTGAAATGGGAGGGTAAAGCATGGAATGAGAATTAAAATGACGATGATGATTATGATAATGATGATGATTATGATGATGATGATGATGAAGTAGACGATGACAACAATGAAAATAGTGATGATGATGACAAAGACGACGATAATGATGATGATTATGATGATGAACATGATGATGATGCAGAAGAAAAAGACGATGATGATGATGATGACGATTATGATGATGATGAAGACAATGGTGATGATAATGAAGACGATGATGATGATGATGTTGAAGTAGACGATAATGATGATGAAAATGGTGATGATGGTGAATAAGACGTTGATAATGATGATGATCATGATGATGAAGATGGTGATGATACTAAAGAAAAAGACGATGATGATCGTGAAGACTATGATGATGATGTAGAAGATGATGATGATAATGAAGACTATGATCATGATGATGATGTAGAAGATGATGGCAATGAAAAAGATGATGATGATGACGATGACAAAGACGATGATGATGAAGAAGGTACTTTTATGTACCTACACCCATATCTCCCTCCCTTCCGCCCTCTCTCTCTCTCTCTTTCTCTCTGTCTTCCTATCTCTCTTTGTCTTTTATGCATCCACGTTAATCTTGCTCTCTCCACTTGTCTCACTCTCTCTCTCCCTCTGACTTATGTACCTACGTTTATCTCTTTCTATCTATCTATCTCTCTGCCTCTCTCTCTCTCTCTCTCTCTCTCTCTCTCTCCCTTCCTTCCTATTTTCTCTCGGTCCTCATCTTCTTCTTTTACATAAAGTGGTAGCTCATAAGATCGCAGGGGAAAGGTCGATGGCTCTTGACGTGGCCATACCATTTCAACTTTCTTGAAAATGGATGGGATGACTTACAGTAGCACTGTTTCTTGTCCGTTCGTGTTTTTGCCCCTGTCATGTGCTCTAAATAGGATATTGACTTATTACCGCCACGAAAAACGCAATAAATAATAAAATCAGCACAAAAAAGGTTAATTTGTGAAATTGAAAAACGTATAAAAATAAAAAAACTTCTTTGAATATCGAACAACAGCGATAAACAAATAAAAAAAAGAATGGTTTAGTTGTTTTTTGTTTAGCAGCATATCAACACTTCTATGGGTTATTTAATACCGAAATATATGAAAATTCAAACTATATAATTAATTCAAGAGAAATTTATAATTACATAGCTGCATTTTTAAAAAAATAATCTTATAAAATCAAACTAAGAGAGAACTTTTTCTACTTACAACAAATGAGATTAATCATAGAAAATTGTTTTTATTTATTTATTTATTGTTTGTGACAATTTACGCCATGTCTTCAGTTATACTGTAAAATGTACTGAGTGTCATTTTGCACTTGTTTAATTTTCTCTGAGTGCAAAACTCGGTGCAGAGCTAGAGAAAATTAAATAAGTATTTTTGATGAATGGCTCTCGAATGAATCTCGAACGTGTTATTAAGTCTGCCACTGAACAAAAAATTGTTAAGTTCAATGAGGCTAAAACGTATGGGTCATCTAAAGATCTTGTATGTGTCTGATTACCGAAGATTGGTCCTCTTAGTCAGGCATTTGTCAACAAAAATTTCTATTTCTATTAAGTGGTGTTTATGTGTCGTTATGGTCGGGAGCATTTTTACAACTAGACGAAATTTCTCTCCATGCCGTAAGGTTGTTTTGCCTGCCCATCAAAGTAATTTTGGTTATATATCAATGTAAGTGTCGATGCGAGGTCGACTATGTGGGCAGGAATATCCAGAGGTTGGAGGTTAGAATCGTCCAACATGTTCCGGGCCAGGTGTGTAGACATGAATCGGTGACATCAAGGTGTTTGAAGACTCATGCCTCTGCAATCGACGAACATTTACTAGATTTTGCTGCTTGCAGGACAAGTTATTCTCCTGTATTGCACAGGGCACGGAACAGAGACACCAATTGGTGTCTGTTAATTATAACAGGCAAAAGACCGGTCCTGTGCACGCAGCGAGAATTAAAACACAAATTGGCCCTTTTCATTACCTGTCTGGGAATTTTTCCTTTTCTTTTCTCTTTTTTTTTTTTGTACTTCCCTTGTCCCTTCATTAGTTTTCGTTTTAACTTCAGTCATTAATAAATATTTTTCTTATTAACTGCTTAGCCTTAAATTATCGACAATTTTTGTTCTGAAGAAGGGTCGGTCGAATGACGCCTTAGATTTTAAACGTTGTGATATTTTTGTATTCAGTTTTATTAATAAAATATGATTCCTTTCTATTTAATGTATTATAGCTTGGTGTCGTAACGCCAACTTATTTATATATTTATATCTATCTATATATTTAACATAGCACACTTTCGTAAACAATCCAGGTAAATTATGATAGGGACGAACTCAAGAGAACTCAATGTCAAATGCATTTATTTAATTTAACAGAGTAATATAATTTATAAAAGATTTTAGATTATTACAATGGGTAATACATATTTCACCGCGTCCTGATGTTATTATCACGGCTCGTCAGACCCAAATGGTGAAACAGATGGTCCTCAAAATATCCTCCCAAAAAATGTTATTTTATTTTACATAGACCCTTACATGCCCATATTAGAATAGACATTTGTAACGGTTAGTTACGAAAATTTCTCGCTCATTCGAAAAGAACCCCAAAGAAAGAGGAAAGCAAGGATAAAAGAAGGATAGACGACTGATTAATGTAAAGAATATATATATATATATATATATATATATATATATATATATATATACTACCGGCCAAAATTATTAAACCACCCTCAGTTATTTAAAAGAAATGATGCATTTTATACGATTTTTAGCATTTTTTGCCAAGTGGATAATTCTAAATGAAAATAGAATGATTTTTTTGTTATTAATACTTTGCAAAACTTTTCAAGACAACGAAGCAAAGATGAACTCGTTCGAATCACCCCTAATTTTCTTCATTCTTTTATTGATAGGTAATTATTAAATGTTTATAAATTCATTTGATGGACATATTATTGTGCAGTATTAAAAAAAGAACCATTCTATCTATTTTCATTTACAATTATTCACTTGGCAATTAATACTAAAAAATAGCATAAAATACATCATTTCTTTAAAAAAATTGGGCGTTGCCTAACAATTAAGGCCGGTAGTATATATATACGCGCAAATACCCTTGGGAAAGGTATTAATCCGTCTCTTCCCGCTAGTTATGGGTTAAATAACGGGACAGATTGGGTTCTATAGCCTTGGCTGGCAACCAGTCTACCGCAGAAAGCAATGGCAACCTACTGCGGGATAATCTTCTGCCCAGTCAGTCATGTCTCTTTCGAGACATGATCGTCCAAAGCGTGTTTCACGTATGTCACTTAAATGATATATATAAACAAGTTGCCATTACCACACCAAGATATAATACACTTAAGAAAAGGAATCATATTTTATTAATAAAACTGGATACAAAAATATCACAAATAGTATGAAATACAGAATTTTTTTTAAACACTGGGAATGGCCTAATAATTATGGCTGGTAGTTTATATATATATATATGCTGTCTATTACTTTAATTTTTTTTTAATTGATGCTAGTGACCAGACTCTCATGCCTACTTTTTCTGCCGATACTGGTTTCATGATCTATCAACCGTCTATAGATTTGTTTGTTTGATGCAAATATTTATCTAAAGAAATTTCAGGGGAATCAGGTGAATTTTCTTTAATCCACAGGCTAAAATGCATAAAGAAATGTTAATATATTTTTCTGCCACAGGCAAATGTTCTTGAACTCGGTATTTATGCCCCATTTTAACTGGAATGAAAAGGAAATTGATACAAAACTCTCTGTGATTGAAAAAATTGGTTCATGTTATTCACGGTTACTGAACATGATTTCGAGGAGAGAAAAAGCCTGGCCGTAAATCATAGAGATCAAACCAGAAAGGGGAATAGCTTATTCAGTTAAATCTATGAATTCAAATCGCGTTTTATGCTTAAAATTTGAATTTATTTATATTAAGTGCTAAGGGTTATATGCTTTAATAAAACTCTTTTGTCCAGTGGCCTTGAGAATTTTTTTTTTTTTTTTTTTTTTTTGTCATGTGTCTGGGTATTTCAAGGTTTTTGATTGGATGTAGTAATGAGCTGAATTTGTGAATCACTTATCTACTTTTGTTTGAAGAATTGGAAATCTCCCTTTGTGTAACATATAATTTCCTGTCAATGAAGGCCTTTGGACAAATATTAAGTTTACTTATGATATTGATGTTTGGAATTCTGAAAGCAGAGAAACCGGAGGACCGAAAACGGAACCTTTTTTAGAAATTTATTTCTCTCATTCGCTTCTTCCATATTTTCTTTCGTCACAACAATCATTTCTCTCTTTTTCTTCCCACTTTTTCTTTTTCTTTCTTTCTTCTTTCTTCCTTTTTTTCTTTCTTTCTTTCTTTCTTTTTTTCTTTCTTTATTCTTTCTTTGTTTTTTCTTTCTTTGTTTTTCTTTCTTTCTTTCTTTCTTTCTTTCTTTCTTTCTTTCTTTCTCCTTTCTTTCTTTCTTTCTTTCTTTGTTTTTTCTTTCTTTCTTTTTTCTTTCTTTCTTTATTCTTTCTTTGTTTTTTCTTTTTTCTTTCTTTCTTTCTTTCTTCCTTTTTTTCTTTCTTTCTTTTTTCTTTCTTTCTTTTTTCTTTCTTTCTTTCTCCTTTCTTTCTTTCTTTCTTTCTTTCTTTCTTTCTTTCTTTCTTTCTTTCTTTCTTTCTTTCTTTCTTTCTTTCTTTCTTTCTTTCTTTCTTTGTTTTTTCTTTCTTCTTTCTTTCTTTTTCTTTCTTTGTTTTTTCTTTCTTTCTTTCATTCTTTCTTCTTTCTTTCTTTTTTCTTTCTTTCTTTCTTTTTTCTTTCTTAATATTCTAGATTCTTTATTCATTGTTTGCAAAACATGTGTTCTTTCATTACTTCTTTTTAAACATTTTTTTTCTTTGTTTAATTCTTATTTCATTTCTTTCTTAATATACCTGATCTTTTAGGGATTGCTTTAACCCCCCCCCTTTGCTTTTTTCTTTCTTTATCTTTCAACTTTTTTCCCCTCATTATCTTTCATTTTTCTTCACGTGTTCTTTAATTGCAGCATCCTTTTTTATACCTTTAATATTTGCTTTCAAATCATTCACTTTCCTTTTTTTATCTTATTTTCATTCTTTTTATTTCTTCTTAATCTTCTTCATTTTCTGTACTCTTTCCTTTTGACTTTTCTTTCTTTCTTAAAATCTTTTTCTTTTACTTTTCTTAATATTTTTTCTTTCTCTAATCCTCAATTTCTTTCATTTTCACTTCTTTACTTCCTGATCGCATTTTTTTAATTTTTTGTTTGTTTTTTCTCGGATTTATTCGGGATTTAATGTATCAATTCTTTCTTAATTTTTTCATCAAACGAAAGTGAACGATGCATTTTCATTTTTTTAAATAACGCTAAATAAAGAAAGCAATGCTATCAAAATGAAATTATGCTTGAATTAATTGCATTGAATACAAATATATGGCAGATTTCGCCACAGGAAATCGTACCATAAAAACCTGGAATGGAAAAGAGAAAATGGACATTTGTTTTTATTTCCTGACGAAATAGCTCATTTATTTGTTACGTAAAAAAAATATTCGGATTTTCCTCTATCATGATGGTGTTGAAGTTATGTCTCATCTCTTAGTTCCTTCGCAAGTTATACACTTAGTTGCTTTGTAAAACCTGAAATCTTATAGAATAACAGTGTCAAAGCTTTAATGACGACACTGCAAGACATAAACATGGCTTAACCATTAGGACGTTTTAATTTTTCTCTGTTTCTAAGGTCCTATGTGGATTTTTCGTTGGTATCTGCTGATTTTACAGTGGCTTGGTATATTACATTGTGCTGAAATCAGCTGCCTTTTATGGGGCATTTGTTCTTTACTCTTCTAATTTTAGTTCCTTTTCTTTAAGTGTTGTTCACGCCGTACAAGAGTGGGGGGCACAGTTTATACAAAAATATGTGAAGATAACGGCTAGCTCAAGATTGAAAAGAAGAAGATTGTAGAAATCGGGAAAACAACCTCTTAGGAATCGGCTCCACTGATCAACGATTTACGGGGAGAAGTTGCTCTATTCGAACTAACATCTTATTAATATGAAGGCAATGAGGGTTGGTCTCTACGATGTGCATAGACAGACGGGTTTTAGCCGTGAAGTCTAGAAATGTTGGAATGTAATTCGTCTTAGCACTTTCTATGAAAATTGCGACAGAGTAGCGAGGGGTTTGTGACGCTTCGACTGCGAGAAAAAGGGTTTGAAATGGAAAATAAGAAGGACCCAGAAATGCCTTTTGACGGTATCGAGACGGGAAAGTAATGAATGAGCAGTTCCTGTCCATATATGGCAGCAATACTCCATTTACAACCTGATCTTGTAAACGTAGAGTATAGCTGGAGGAGTCTAGTAATTGTTGGAGTGGTACAAGGAACCGCTGGATGTGCGTTGTGGTGCAGTGGATATCCGCTTAGAACGAGAAATCGGGGAACAGAGTTCGAATTCCAGTTGAATTCCTTGCATTCACTTACGCGTAAATACCTTTCGGAAAGGTATTAATCCCTCTCCTCCCTCCAGTTATGGGTTAAATAACAGGACAGATTGGGTTCTATAGACTTAGTGGTCAACCAGTCTACCGAAGAAAGTAATGGCAACGTACTGCGGTATAATCTTCTGCCCAGTCAGTCATGTCTCTTTCGAGGCATGATCCCTCAAAGCGTGTATCACGTATGGCACTTAATCCTTTGACTGAATATAATAGTTGGAATCATGATTAAAAACTTCTAATGGGCATAAAGTGGGGGATCGGTTTTCTATTGTTATGAAGTAATAAACTGATCCCCCATTTCTACTTAGTAATACCTCTCTTACATCTACATAATTACTACTTAGTAATACATCTCTTACCCCTCTGGCTATGAATCAGATAGCAGGAGAGATTGGGTTCTATAGCCTTGGCTGGCAACCAGTCTACCGCAGAAAGCAATGGCAACCTACTGCAGCATAATTTTCTGCTCAGTTAGTCATGTCTTTTTCGAGACATGATCCCTCAAAGCGTGTATCACGTATGGCACTTAACTGTCTTACAGAATATAATAGTTTGAATTATGATTAAAAACTTCTAATGGGCATAAAGTGGGGGATCGGTTTTCTATTGTCATGAAGTAATAAACTGATCCCCCACTAATTACTACTTAGTAATACATCTCTTCCCCCTCTAGCTATGAATCAAATAACATGACAGATTGGGTTCTATAGCCTTGGCTGGCAACCAGTCTACCAAAGAAAGTAATGGCAACCTACTGCGGGATAATCTTCTGCCCAGTCAGTCATGTCTCTTTCGAGACATGATCGCCCAAAGCGTGTATCACGTATGGCACTGAACTGACTGACAAGGAACCGGCTATTTTTCTAGCACCAAAAAAGGCATCGTTTTTCTACCTTCATTAGTTTTGATTGGTCTATTTAGTTTTATGTTTTATCTTCACTTCTATGAGTTACTTGGCAAGATTTTTAGGATAAAATATGTATTCTTTGTTAGAAATCAGTTTGTAGGTCAGGTTTCATTGACGTATTTTTGTAGAGAGAGTTCTTATAGAGTGTCAAATTTATTGCTGATATTTTTTTCTTCAAAAAGTATATTGCAGGTAATATTTTTTTTAATGTATTGCTGGTAATTTTTTTTAAATTATTGCTGATATTTTTACTATAAAAATATTTTTATACTTTCATAGTGTTTTTGACCGCATTTTGGGTGTTAACTATGTTGGACATTTTGCGTCCATTATATACTGGGCAGACCCCATGAACCAACCCATTTTATAGTTCACCAATAGAAGGCTTAACCAATCAGGGAGCTCAAAGTATTCAATGCGACGTCTATAAATGGCGGCCATATTTTTCCGAATATTGGAGTTCAAATCCGATTCTGGAGAGTGTCTGATTCGAGAGTGATGGTCTTTGACGTTGTTTCATTGAACAGATTACGTGCGGCGAGGATACTCTATATCCATATACTATGACGGACATGGTCAACAGATGCCAAGAGGATACTCTATATCCAGAAACGTTTTCAACATTACCTTCAATCCCTTACTTTGTGACCATCATGGGCTGTTGTTGCTATATAATATATATTTGGGAGATCGATTCTCTATTATAATCAATACATAAACTGATCCCTGACTTTGTGACCATCATGGACTGTTGTTGCTATATAATATACATTCGGGATATTGATTCTCTATTATAATCAATACAGAAACTGATCCCTGACATTGTGATCATCATGTAACTGTTGTTACGATATAATATACATTCGGGTGATTGATTTTCTATTATAATCAATACATAAACTGATCCCTTACTTTGTGACCATCATGGACTGTTGTTACTATATAATATACATTGGGGAAGTTGATTCTCTACTATAATCAATACATAAACTGATCCCTGACTTTGTGACCATCATGGACAGTTGTTGCTATATAATATACATTCGGTAGATTGACTCTCTATTATAATCAATACATAAACTGATCCCTGACTTTGTGACCATCATGGACTGTTGTTGCTATATAATATACATTCGGGAGATTGATTCTCTATTATAATCAATACATAAACTGATCCCTGACTTTGTGACCATCATGGACAGTTGTTGCTATATAATATACATTCGGTAGATTGACTCTTTATTATAATCAATACATAAACTGATCCCTGACTTTGTGACCATCATGGACAGTTGTTGCTATATAATATACATTCGGTAGATTGACTCTCTATTATAATCAATACATAAACTGATCCCTGACTTTGTGACCATCATAGACAGTTGTTGCTATATAATATACATTCGGGAGATTGATTCTCTATTATAATCAATACATAAACTGATCCCTGACTTTGTGACCATCATGGACTTTTGTTGCTATATAATATACATTCGGGAGATTGATTCTCTATTATAATCAATACATAAACTGATCCCTGACTTTGTGACCATCATAGACAGTTGTTGCTATATAATATACATTCGGGAGATTGATTCTCTATTATAATCAATACATAAACTGATCCCTGACTTTGTGACCATCATGGGCTGTTGTTGCTATATAATATACATTCGGGAGATTGATTCTCTATTATAATCAATACATAAACTGATCCCTGACTTTGTGACCATCATGGACTGTTGTTGCTATATAATATACATTCGGGAGATTGACTCTCTATTATAATCAATACATAAACTGATCCCTGACTTTGTGACCATCATGGACTGTTGTTGCTATATAATATACATTCGGGAGATTGATTCTCTATTATAATCACTACATAAACTGATCCCTGACTTTGTGACCATCATGGACAGTTGTTGCTATATAATATACATTCGGTAGATTGACTCTCTATTATAATCAATACATAAACTGATCCCTGACTTTGTGACCATCATAGACAGTTGTTGCTATATAATATACATTCGGGAGATTGATTCTCTATTATAATCAATACATAAACTGATCCCTGACTTTGTGACCATCATGGACTGTTGTTGCTATATAATATACATTCGGTAGATTGACTCTCTATTATAATCAATACATAAACTGATCCCTGACTTTGTGACCATCATGGACAGTTGTTGCTATATAATATACATTCGGTAGATTGACTCTCTATTATAATCAATACATAAACTGATCCCTGACTTTGTGACCATCATGGACAGTTGTTGCTATATAATATACATTCGGTAGATTGACTCTCTATTATAATCAATACATAAACTGATCCCTGACTTTGTGACCATCATGGACAGTTGTTGCTATATAATATACATTCGGTAGATTGATTCTCTATTATAATCAATACATAAACTGATCCCTGACTTTGTCACCATCATGGACAGTTGTTGCTATATAATATACATTCGGGAGATTGATTCTCTATTATAATCAATACATAAACTGATCCTGACTTTGTGACCATCATGGACAGTTGTTGCTATATAATATACATTCGGGAGATTGATTCTCTAATGTAATCAATACATAAACTGATCCTGACTTTGTGACCATCCTTGGACAGTTGTTGCTATATAATATACATTCGGGTAGATTGACTCTCTATTATAGTAGTAACAAACTGATCCTGACTTCTTGACCATCATGGGCAGTTGTTGCTATATAGCCAGCCATTCGGTAGATTTGACTCTCTATTATAATCAATACATAAACTGATCCCTGACTTTGTGACCATCATGGACAGTTGTTGTATATATATGGTAGTTGACTCTCTATTACAATCAAACCCATAGGCCAGTCCCTGACTTTGTAATTGCATAGACAGTTGTTGCTATATAATGTATACATTCGGGAGATTGATTCTCTATTATAATCAATACATAAACTGATCCCTGACACCTTGAAATACTCGCGGACTCGCTGTTGCTATATAACCTGCATTCGGGAGATTGATTCTCTATTATAATCAATACATAAACTGATCCCTGACTTTGTGACCATCATAGACAGTTGTTGCTATATAATATACATTCGGGAGATTGATTCTCTATTATAATCAATACATAAACTGATCCTGACTTTGTGACCATCATAGACAGTTGTTGCTATATAATATATACATTCGGTAGATTGATTCTCTATTATAATCAATACATAAACTGATCCTAACTTTGATACATCATAGACGTTGTTGCTATATAATATACATTCGGGAGATTGATTCTCTATAATCAATACATAAACTGATCCTGACTTTGTGACCATCATGGACTGTTGTTGCTATATAATATACATTCAGGAGATTAGTTCTCATTATAATCAATACATAAACTGAGAGAATCCTGACTTTGTGACCATCATGGACAGTTGTTGCTATATAATATACAGATGATTGATTCTCTATTATAATCAATACATAAACTGATCTAAACTTTGTGACCATCATGGACAGTTGTTGCTATATAATATACATTCAGGGAGATTGATTCTCTATTATAATCAACACATAAACTGATCCCTGACTTTGTGACCATCATGGACAGTTGTTGCTATATAATATACATTCGGGGAGATTGATTCTCTATTATAATCAATACATAAACTGATCCCTGACTTTAGAGCCATCATGGACTGTTGTTGCTATATAATATACATTCGGGAGATTGATTCTCTATTCATAATCAATACATAAACTGATCCCTGACACATGACCATCATGGACAGTTGTTGCTATATAATATACATTCGGGAATTGATTCTCTATTATAATCAATACATAAACTGATCCTAACTTTGTGACCATCATGGACAGTTGTTGCTATATAATATACATTCGGGAGATTGATTCTCTATTATAATCAATACATAAACTGATCCCTGACTTTGTGACCATCATGGACAGTTGTTGCTATATAATATACATTCGGGAGATTGATTCTCTATTATAATCAATACATAAACTGATCCTGACTTTGTGACCATCATGGACTGTTGTTTGTATAATATACATTCGGGAGATTGATTCTCTATTATAATCAATAAATAAACTGATCCCTGACTTTGTGACCATCATAGACAGTTGTTGCTATATAATATACATTCAGGGAGATTGATTCTCTATTATAATCAATACATAAACTGATCCCTGACTTTGTGACCATCATAGACAGTTGTTGCTATATAATATACATTCGGTAGATTGATTCTCTATTATAATCAATACATAAACTGATCCCTGACTTTGTGACCATCATGGACAGTTGTTGCTATATAATATACATTCGGTAGATTGACTCTCTATTATAATCAATACATAAACTGATCCCTGACTTTGTGACCATCATGGACAGTTGTTGCTATATAATATACATTCGGTAGATTGACTCTCTATTATAATCAATACATAAACTGATCCCTGACTTTGTGACCATCATAGACAGTTGTTGCTATATAATATACATTCGGTAGATTGACTCTCTATTATAATCAATACATAAACTGATCCCTGACTTTGTGACCATCATAGACAGTTGTTGCTATATAATATACATTCGGGAGATTGATTCTCTATTATAATCAATACATAAACTGATCCCTGACTTTGTGACCATCATGGACTGTTGTTGCTATATAATATACATTCGGGAGATTGATTCTCTATTATAATCAATACATAAACTGATCCCTGACTTTGTGACCATCATAGACAGTTGTTGCTATATAATATACATTCGGGAGATTGATTCTCTATTATAATCAATACATAAACTGATCCCTGACTTTGTGACCATCATAGACAGTTGTTGCTATATAATATACATTCGGTAGATTGATTCTCTATAATAATCAATACATAAACTGATCCCTGACTTTGTGACCATCATAGACAGTTGTTGCTATATAATATACATTCGGTAGATTGATTCTCTATTATAATCAATACATAAACTGATCCCTGACTTTGTGACCATCATGGACAGTTGTTGCTATATAATATACATTCGGTAGATTGACTCTCTATTATAATCAATACATAAACTGATCCCTGACTTTGTGACCATCATAGACAGTTGTTGCTATATAATATACATTCGGTAGATTGATTCTCTATTATAATCAATACATAAACTGATCCCTGACTTTGTGACCATCATGGACTGTTGTTGCTATATAATATACATTCGGGAGATTGATTCTCTATTATAATCAATACATAAACTGATCCCTAACTTTGTGACCATCATGGACAGTTGTTGCTATATAATATACATTCGGTAGATTGACTCTCTATTATAATCAATACATAAACTGATCCCTGACTTTGTGACCATCATAGACAGTTGTTGCTATATAATATACATTCGGTAGATTGATTCTCTATTATAATCAATACATAAACTGATCCCTGACTTTGTGACCATCATGGACAGTTGTTGCTATATAATATACATTCGGTAGATTGATTCTCTATTATAATCAATACATAAACTGATCCCTGACTTTGTGACCATCATGGACAGTTGTTGCTATATAATATACATTCGGTAGATTGACTCTCTATTATAATCAATACATAAACTGATCCCTGACTTTGTGACCATCGTAGACAGTTGTTGCTATATAATATACATTCGGTAGATTGACTCTCTATTATAATCAATACATAAACTGATCCCTGACTTTGTGACCATCATGGACAGTTGTTGCTATATAATATACATTCGGTAGATTGACTCTCTATTATAATCAATACATAAACTGATCCCTGACTTTGTGACCATCATAGACAGTTGTTGCTATATAATATACATTCGGTAGATTGACTCTCTATTATAATCAATACATAAACTGATCCCTGACTTTGTGACCATCATGGACAGTTGTTGCTATATAATATACATTCGGTAGATTGACTCTCTATTATAATCAATACATAAACTGATCCCTGACTTTGTGACCATCATGGACAGTTGTTGCTATATAATATACATTCGGTAGATTGACTCTCTATTATAATCAATACATAAACTGATCCCTGACTTTGTGACCATCATGGACAGTTGTTGCTATATAATATACATTCGGTAGATTGACTCTCTATTATAATCAATACATAAACTGATCCCTGACTTTGTGACCATCATAGACAGTTGTTGCTATATAATATACATTCGGTAGATTGACTCTCTATTATAATCAATACATAAACTGATCCCTGACTTTGTGACCATCATGGACAGTTTTTGCTATGTAATATACATTCGGTGAATTGACTCTATTATAATCAATGCATATTTGATCCACTGACTTTTAGGCCATCTTGAACGGTTATTGCTATATAATATACATTCAGTAGATTGACTCTCTATTATAATCAATACATAAACTGATCCCTGACTTTGTGACCATCATGGACAGTTGTTGCTATATAATATACATTCGGTAGATTGACTCTCTATTATAATCAATACATAAACTGATCCTGACTTTGTGACCATCATAGACAGTTGTTGCTATATAATATGCATTCGGTAGATTGACTCTCTATTATAAATCAATACATAAAACTGATCCCTGACTTTGTGACCATCATGGACAGTTGTTGCTATATAATATACATTCGGTAGATTGACTCTCTGTTATAATCATGCATAAACTGATCCCTGACTTTTAGGCCAGCTCATGAACTGATTTGTTGCTATATAATATGCCTTGTTCAAACAGGTGAACTCTCTGTATAATCAATACATAAACTGATCCCTGACTTTGTGACCATCATGGACAGTTGTTTGCTATATAATATACATTCGGTAGATTGACTCTCCTATTATAATCAATACATAAACTGATCCTGACTTTATGACCATCATAGACAGTTGTTGCTATATAATATACATTCGGGAGATTGATTCTCTATTATAATCAATACATAAACTGATCCCTGACTTTGTGACCATCATGGATATTGTTGCTATAATATACATTCAGGGAGATTGATTCTCTATTATAATCAATATAACTTCAGTCCCTAAACTTCAAACCATCATGGACAGTTGAGTATATATAATACCATTCAGTGAACAGAAGCTCTCTGTATAATCAATGCATATGATCCCTGACTTTGTGACCATCATGGACAGTTGTTGCTTTATATAATATACATTCAGTAGATTGACTCTCTATTATACAATCTCAGCCATAAACTGATCCCTGACTTTGTGACCATCATAGACAGTTGTTGCTATATAATATACATTCAGTAGATTGACTCTCTATTATAATCAATGCATAAAACTGATCCTGGCTTTTGTGACCATCATGGACAGTTGTTGCTATATAATATACATTCGGTAGATTGACTCTCTGTATATTCAATACATAAACTGATCCTGACTTTGTGACCATCATGGACAGTTGTTGCTATATAATATACATTCAGTAGATTGACTCTCTATTATAATCAATACATAAACACTGATCCCTGACTTTGTGACCATCATGGACTGTTGTTGCTATATAATATACATTCAGGGTGGAGTTCTGTTATGATCAATACATAAACTGATCCTGACTTTGTGATACATCATGGACAGTTGTTGCTATATAATATACATTCAAACAGTGGGCTCTCTATTATAATCAATACATAAACTGATCCACTGGCTTTGGCGGCCAGCCATGATGAGACATTTGCTATATAATATACATTCAGGGGTGGACTATACTACAATATAATCAAACTTGCAAGAAAACTGATCCCTGACTTTGTGACCATCATGGACTGTTGTTGCTATATAATATACATTCGGGAGATTGATTCTCTATTATAATCAATACATAAACTGATCCCTGGCTTTTGTGACCATCATGGACAGTTGTTGCTATATAATATACATTCGGTAGATTGACTCTCTATTCACTAGTCAATGCATGACAACTGATCCTGACTTTGTGACCATCATAGACAGTTGTTGCCCTGCATATAATATACATTCAGTGGATGGCTCTCCATGTAATCAACCACCAAATGAGAGTCTGGCTGTGATGCATCACTTGGACAGTTGTTGCTTATTATAATGTCATTCAGTAGATTGATATCTCCTTATAATCCATTCACCCA
This sequence comes from Ascarosepion bandense, assembly GCA_037127315.1. Taxonomy (NCBI): domain Eukaryota; kingdom Metazoa; phylum Mollusca; class Cephalopoda; order Sepiida; family Sepiidae; genus Ascarosepion; species Ascarosepion bandense. The sequence goes on along the minus strand of JBBBDQ010001992.1, from coordinate 265,002 downwards.
AGCTGATCCCTGACTTTGTGACCATCATGGACAGTTGTTGCTACTATGTCCTCATTCAGTGATTGACTCTCTGTTATAATGTCCCATAAACTGATCCTGACTTTGTGACTGTCCTGGACAGTTGTTGCCTTATAATATGCATTCAGTAGATTGACTCTCTATTATAATCAATACATAAGCCAGTCCCTGGCTTTATGACCATCATGGACTGATTGTTCTTCTCTGTCTACATTCAGTGGATGAGCTCTCTATGTGTCATCAATACATAAACTGATCCTGGCTTTGTGACCATCATAGACAGCGTTGTTGCTATGCATAGCTATACATTCATTTAGAATTGACTCTCTCATTATAATCAATACATAAACTGAGTCCCTGACTTTGTGACCATCATAGACAGTTGTTGCTGCCTATAATATAGATTCGGTAGATTGACTCTCTATTATAATCAATACATAAACTGATCCCTGACTTTGTGACCATCATGGACAGTTGTTGCTATATAATATACATTCGGGAGATTGATTCTCTATTATAATCAATACATAAACTGATCCCTAACTTTGTGACCATCATGGACAGTTGTTGCTATATAATATACATTCGGGAGATTGATTCTCTATTATAATCAATACATAAACTGATCCCTGACTTTGTGACCATCATGGACAGTTGTTGCTATATAATATACATTCGGTAGATTGACTCTCTATTATAATCAATACATAAACTGATCCCTGACTTTGTGACCATCATGGACAGTTGTTGCTATATAATATACATTCGGTAGATTGACTCTATTATAATCAATACATAAATCGGATCCCTGACTTTGTGACCATCATGGACAGTTGTTGCTATAGTATAATATACATTCGGTAGATTGACTCTCTATTATAATCAATACATAAACTGATCCCTGACTTTGTGACCATCATAGACAGTTGTTGCTATATAATATACATTCGGTAGATTGACTCTTATTGAGACCAATACATAAACTGATCCCGACTTTGTGACCATCACGGACAGTTGTTGCTATATGAATATACATTCGGTAGATTGATTCTCTATTATAATCAATACATAAACTGATCCTCCCGAATTTTGTGACCATCATGGACAGTTGTTGCTATATAATATACATTCGGTAGATTGACTCTCTATTATAATCAATACATAAACTGATCCCTGACTTTGTGACCATCATGGACTGTTGTTGCTATATAATATACATTCGGTAGATTGACTCTCTATTATAATCAATACATAAACTGATCCCTGACTTTGTGACCATCATGGACAGTTGTTGCTATATAATATACATTCGGTAGATTTGACCTTCTATTATAATCAATACATAAACTGATCCCTGACTTTGTGACCATCATAGACAGTTGTTGCTATATAATATACATTCGGTAGATTGACTTCTTATTATAATCAATACATAAACTGATCCCGACTTTGTGACCATCATGGACAGTTGTTGCTATATAATATACATTCGGTAGATTGACTCTCTATTATAATCAATACATAAACTGATCCCTGACTTGTGACCATCATTATAGACAGTTGTTGCTATATAATATACATTCGGTAGATTGACTCTCTATTATAATCAATACATAAACTGATCCCTGACTTTGTGACCATCATGGACAGTTGTTGCTATATAATATACATTCGGTAGATTGACTCTATTATAATCAGCATAAACTGATCCCTCGACTTTGTGACCATCATGGACAGTTGTTGCTATATAATATACATTCGGTAGATTACCTTCTATTATAATCAATACATAAACTGATCCCTGACTTTGTGACCATCATAGACAGTTGTTGCTATATAATATACATTCGGTAGATTGACTCTCTATTATAATCAATACATAAACTGATCCTCTGACTTTGTGACCATCATGGACAGTTTTTGCTATATAATATACATTCGGTAGATTGACTCTCTATTATAATCAATACATAAACTGATCCCTGACTTCGTGACCATCATGGACAGTTGTTGCTATATAATATACATTCGGTAGATTGACTCTCTATTATAATCAATACATAAACTGATCCCTGACTTTGTGACCATCATGGACAGTTGTTGCTATATAATATACATTCGGTAGATTGACTCTCTATTATAATCAATACATAAACTGATCCCTGACTTTGTGACCATCATGGACTGTTGTTGCTATATAATATACATTCGGGAGATTGATCATTATAATCAATACATAAACTGATCCCTCGACTTTGTGACCATCATGGACAGTTGTTGCTATATAATATACATTCGGTAGATTGACTCTCTATTATAATCAATACATAAACTGATCCCTGACTTTGTGACCATCATAGACAGTTGTTGCTATATAATATACATTCGGGAGATTGATTCCTCTATTATAATTCAATACATAAACTGGATCCCGACTTGGTGACCATCATGGACTGTTGTTGCTATATAATATACATTCGGGAGATTGATTCTCTATTATACCAATACATAAACTGATCCCTGACTTTGTGACCATCATGGACAGTTGTTGCTATATAATATACATTCGGTAGATTGACTCTCTATTATAATCAATACATAAACTGATCCCTGACTTTGTGACCATCATAGACAGTTGTTGCTATATAATATACATTCGGTAGATTGACTCTCTATTATAATCAACAATAGTAAACTGATCCTCGACTTTGTGACCATCATGGACAGTTGTTGCTATATAATATACATTCGGTAGATTGACTCTCTCTATTATAATCAATACATAAACTGATCCCCGACTTTGTGACCATCATGGACAGTTGTTGCTATATAATATACATTCGGTAGATTGACTCCTCTATTATAATCAACATAAACTGATCCCTGACTTGTGACCATCATGGACAGTTGTTGCTATATAATATACATTCGGTAGATTGACTCTCTATTATAATCAATACATAAACTGATCCCCGACTTTGTGACCATCATGGACAGTTGTTGCTATATAATATACATTCGGTAGATTGACTCTCTAATATAATCAATACATAAACTGATCCCTGACTTTGTGACCATCATAGACAGTTGTTGCTATATAATATACATTCGGTAGATTGACTTCTATTATAATCAATACATAAACCGGATCCCTGACTTTGTGACCATCATGGACAGTTGTTGCTATATAATATACATCTTCGGTAGACTTATTATAATCAATACATAAACTGATCCCTGACTTTGTGACCATCATAGACAGTTGTTGCTATATAATATAGATTCGGTAGATTGACTCTCTATTATAATCAATACATAAACTGATCCCTGACTTTGTGACCATCATGGACAGTTGTTGCTATATAATATACATTCGGTAGATTGACTCTCTATTATAATCAATACATAAACTGATCCCTGACTTTGTGACCATCATAGACAGTTGTTGCTATATAATATACATTCGGTAGATTGACTCTCTATTATAATCAATACATAAACTGATCCCTGACTTTGTGACCATCATGGACAGTTGTTGCTATATAATATACATTCGGGAGATTGATTCTCTATTATAATCAATACATAAACTGATCCCTGACTTTGTGACCATCATGGACAGTTGTTGCTATATAATATACATTCGGTAGATTGACTCTCTATTATAATCAATACATAAACTGATCCCTGACTTTGTGACCATCATGGACTGTTGTTGCTATATAATATACATTCGGTAGATTGATTCTCTATTATAATCAATACATAAACTGATCCCTGACTTTGTGACCATCATGGACAGTTGTTGCTATATAATATACATTCGGTAGATTGACTCTCTATTATAATCAATACATAAACTGATCCCTGACTTTGTGACCATCATAGACAGTTGTTGCTATATAATATACATTCGGGAGATTGATTCTCTATTATAATCAATACATAAACTGATCCCTGACTTTGTGACCATCATGGACTGTTGTTGCTATATAATATACATTCGGGAGATTGATTCTCTAATATAATCAATACATAAACTGATCCCTGACTTTGTGACCATCATGGACAGTTGTTGCTATATAATATACATTCGGTAGATTGACTCTCTATTATAATCAATACATAAACTGATCCCTGACTTTGTGACCATCATAGACAGTTGTTGCTATATAATATACATTCGGTAGATTGACTCTCTATTATAATCAATACATAAACTGATCCCTGACTTTGTGACCATCATAGACAGTTGTTGCTATATAATATACATTCGGTAGATTGACTCTCTATTATAATCAATACATAAACTGATCCCTGACTTTGTGACCATCATGGACAGTTGTTGCTATATAATATACATTCGGTAGATTGACTCTCTATTATAATCAATACATAAACTGATCCCTGCTTAAAGAACCTAATACTCTTGGGACATACTTGAGTCAAGAGAAGCAACAAATTTACATGGGTGGATGGCAGAACTGGAACGAAGATGGATAATAAAGCCTAAAAAACTAATAAAAGTCTGACAATTATGAAGGGTCATGAAGACTTCCATCCTGAAAGTCACAGCATATCAAATAAGATAGATATAAGTGAAGCAGTGGGGAAAAAAAGGTTTATGGAGACCAAACGATGGATGTAAGCATATGTGATAGATAATATTTAAATAACAATGTATAAATAGTTTTCGAAAATTGATGGCTAATGGTAATCACTCTATTGAAAAAATAGTTTCCTCCCAGATTAAGAATAGACTTGAAGGTTTACTATCGCCCGGTTCATACTCCACCCACATCTATTGTACAGGTGTAGAGGCTCATCTCTTGTTCCCTGTTCAGGATGTGGTTTCCGGCTTTCTCTTTTCCAATCTTTTCACTTTTCTTTTTTCTTCTTTTTCATTTTTTTTTTCTCAATTGGAGTAGATAGACTAAACTATCGCCCGGTTCACACGCCACCCACATCTATTGTACAGGTGTAGAGGCTCATCCATTGTTCCCTGTTCAGGATGTGGTTTCCGGTTTTCTTTTTTCCAATCTTTTCACTTTTCTTTTTCTTCTTTTTCATTTTTTTTTCTCAATTGGAGTAGATAGACTAAACTATCGCCCGGTTCACACGCCACCCACATCTATTGTACAGGTGTAGAGGCTCATCCATTGTTCCCTGTTCAGGATGTGGTTTCCGGTTTTCTTTTTTCCAATCTTTTCACTGTTACGTAGCCCCCTGCACATCAGTGACGTTACCGCCTTGCTCGTGGTGATATGATTGTAAAAAAAAAAAAAAAGATTAGCTTCTACTGAAAAATCCTGGGAAGAACATGAACAGAACATATGACCAATGAGAAAGTCTTAAGGAAATAGGAACTACATGGAAACTTACAATCAAAGACAGCTGAAATGTGAAGGCATGAAATGAGAAGACAAGGCCTGGAAAATCTAACACTTATAAGGATGCATTGAAGACAAGAGCAGCAGCAAGAAATAGCGATCCATCCGAGTTTGAATGAATGGGAGATCAATACAAGGACAAATAGGGATAGTGAACGGTCAAATATTAGTTACTGCAACAAAAGACGGGAAGTTGTGGAGAACCATGATTGTCTATATTCTGTAAAAATAGAACATGATAGAATTAGAACAAAGATAAATCCTAAAGAGTGAAAAGTTACTTAAGAACTACAAAAAACAGAAAGCTGTGGTGAGCCATGATCGCCTATATACTTAAAGAATATGTCACAGAAAGTTGTGTATGGCATTAAGGACAAAGAGGCATGGTTTAAAAATGACTTAGAACAAGAAAAGACAAGAAGTTGGGGAGAGCCATGGTCGCCTATGTCATGAAAGAACAATTGGGATGATAAAGTGCCAAAAGTTATTCAAAGCGACAAAAATGGGAAGTAGTGGAGAGCCACGATCGCTTATTTCATGAAAGAACAAGTGGGATGATAAAGTGTCAAAAATATTTAAAGCGACAAAAATGGGAAGTTGTGGAGAGCCACGATCGCTTTTGTCATGAAAGAACAAGTGGGATGATAAAGTGTCAAAAGTTATTTAAAGCGACAAACATGGGAAGTTGTGGAGAGCCACAATCGCTTTTGTCATGAAAGAACAATTGGGATGATAAAGTGTCAAAAGTTATTTATAGCGACAAAAATGGGAAGTTGTGGAGAGCCACGATCGCTTTTGTCATGAAAGAACAATTGGGATGATAAAGTGTCAAAATTTATTTAAAGCGACAAACATGGGAAGTTGTGGAGAGCCACAATCGCTTTTGTCATGAAAGAACAAGTGGGATGATAAAGTGTCAAAAGTTATTTAAAGCGACAAAACATCGAAGTCGTGGAGAGCCATGGTCGCCTATGTCATGAAAGTACATGATACATAACAGAAGCCTTTCGTTTTGAATGAGGTAACATCAATTTTTATTACTATTTCGTCCTTCTCCAGATCTTGTAAAATCTTAATGGTGTCGATTCAGCCACACATTTCACGGATCTGGATATTCTTTTAAAAACAAGTTTCAGCTTCTAAGATTCACACGCGACTAGAAAACCAGTTTATTTTGGTCGTTTCTAGAAAATTTCCGACTTCACAATAGCAGATCATTTTTACAAAGTGTAAATCGGTAGCAAGTCGCTCACAAGCAATTATAACATTGCATCTCCGACAGTAAACAGAATATTTAGCCAATCAATTCAAGGCAAAAATTATTTATAGGCCAATAATAAGCTTTATAATTACGAGTTGGAAATTCAAATTAAATTTTGTCTTTTTTCTTTTCTTTTTTTTCGCTCATTCATTTCCATCCATACTACATTATCTCACCCTTCTTTACTCCCTCTCTCCTTGTCTGTCTGCCTGTCTGTCTCTCTCTCTCTCTCTCTCTCTGTCTCTCTCTCTCTCTCTCTCTCTCTCTCTCTCTCTCTCTCTCTCTCTCTCTCGCATTCATTTTCGGTGATTTCTCCCATCCTCTATTCTCATCAGTTTTTCCAGAAAGACAAAGACATCATATTCGATACTGGTAATGCTATAAATAAACTTGACCGACATTGTTCATAATTGCGAATCTTGAAACTGTGTCTAATCCGGTTGGTAGCAATTTCGATTCTTCGTCAGTGTCTCCATACGAAACCTGGATTCTGGGTACAACGGTAAACTGCATCCGGCAGCAAGGCCTCTGATTATGAGGTTGTGAGGAGCATGGAACCATCCCTTAATTGCTGTTGTTCCCAGGTCCACACTGACCCAGAGTGGTAGCACCTGTTAGGGTCCCAACTATGGGCAAATAGTTAACACCCCCAAACTGTGGTCAAAATACGATGAAAGTATACAAATAGACTTTTATAGAAATATATACATAAAAATAAACTTTATAGAAAAATATATTTTTGAAGGATAGGTGCAGTATAAACCACAGCTCTGTGGGTGTTGAACAAGCACAAATGTATTTGTCTATACTTCAAAGATGGCGTAGTATTTGCATTATTTACACTGTTCAAAACTTTGTCTTCATCTTTATTGCCATATTCATGTGCAAGGACTTTTGAACCGAATCTTTTATTTCCACAAGAACATATGCCTCAGGGGGTATAGACCTTGGTTAGTTCCAGTCACTTGACCCAAAGAGTTGTGAGTTCAATACCGGGCTACAGCAGTGGTAAACAAATAACTTAGATAGTTGAGTTAAAGGGAGATAACTAAATGGAATCCGGAAATAGCATTGCATATGGAATAAAAATGATATACCCCAGCAATCGAAATGAAGGGTTGTGTTCAAAATTCCTATCATTTGAAGAAGACCGGAGAGTACAACGGCCGAAATGTCGTAAAAATCGCAAAAATGCCGAGGAGAACAACGTGAACATTGTAAATAACGTAAGCACGAATGTGCCTGAGCAGGCGTCTGCTATAGGAATTGACTAGCATACAAGGATACGAAGAAACGAGTGTCCAGTTATTACTAAACACAAATATATATATATATATATATATATATATACTAGCGGTATAGCCCGGCATTGCTCGGGTGTAATGAAAGCTTTTATATATATATATATTATCGGTTTTCTGCACTATTGTAAGAACTGCAACCTTGAAACTTCTAAATATCGTTTCGAATTTGATTAAAATCGGACCACTCCTTCTATAACCCGATTTTTTCGATTATCGATTTTCGATATTTATCGGGGAGGGGGGGGGGGTACCTCGACACAAAACTTAGCTAAGAACACACGCAGACGCTTATAGTACAACTGTGTAAATTTTCAAGAAAATCAGTTCAGCTGTTTCGGTGTCTATAGGTAATATATATATATATATATATATATATATATATATATATATATATATATATATATCCAAGTGAATAAAGAACAAAGAAAGTATTAACGACGTTTAAAGCATTAATTTAAGACAGTGCTCAATATAGAAATAGAGCAATGAATATTTATTATAAGTTATAGTTTAGAACATGTAAAAATTGTGATTTACTACAAAAGTGTCCATTTTGTTTTGACATCAAAAGAACAGCGTCTCATCAGGTAGTTAATAATGATGTTACGAAACGTTATTTTTGGAAAAGAAGATTAAAAAATCTCACGTCCTCTTTATTTTGGGAAAATTGTACGATGTAACTTCACCAATTGATTATATTCTCACTAAGGAATTTATATTTTCTGGTGGTTCTGTCGAATATCCGCAGATCTGCGATTTTTAAATAATTCATATGTTTGTCTATGTGATTTCATCATTTTTTTTATAAAAAATGCCAAAGGCTTTAGTGTATCCTATGTGACAAACAAAAAAAAGTATATACTATTCAAGCACCACCACTTAAATTTAATTAACAATACATAAAAATAAACCACCTTGAAAATGTTTTCCTTTAACTGCAAAATTGTATTACCCTTTGTATTGCTAATGATGGCGGATATGTGGAAACTTAAATAAAATTTCAATAAAACCTTAAAAATGCCAGGGCCACACAATAACCTCTGCTCGATATATTGAATATTCGCCGGAATATTGAGAAAGCATTTCAAGGATTTCTGTTGTAGATTTGACACAATCACTTTGCTTAAAATTGGTTAGAAAGAGTCAAGATTAGATATGTTACAGCATAACGTTATACAGGGTTCCCGTAAAGTTCAGGTGCACTTTAAAAATTATAACTTCATTTGTATTTGTGATAGAAATAATCTGTAAAAAATGTTATAAACTTTAATTTACCTAGAATCTATTTGATCCATGGTTTCAACCGAGGAAAAAGTAAACTATGTCGTTTGCTTGGCTGAACTGAAATCTACTTTTGTTGTACAAAGAAAGTTTAGAATTGAATACAATAAAGAACCATAAGAATATTACTGCTAAATGGATGAAAGATTTTACAGAGACAGGCTCTGTCCATGATAAGCCACGGTCTGGAAGGCCATGTATCAGCGACGAAACTTAAATAAACTTTCAGTAAAACCCTAAAATAGTCATCAGCAGACAGATCTGTTTCGCATCTCATCAGTACGGTTAGACATCCGATTGCTTTTTTCCCAGGATTGAAACTCGACCGAACTGGCGTCAGTCGGCGATTCTACCTCTGAGCTATAGGCGCTCGGTAGAAGGAGGCAGACTTTTTAGCATGTATATTATCAAAATATATAGATTTACTTCTTTTTTCATCCATCTTACAAATTATTAGTATCGCAAATACAAATAAAGTTATAAATTTTTAAAGTGCACACGAACTTTATGGACAGCCTGTATATATTAAACAGTATTTTATTTTCGTCTACCAGCTTGAATATTTGAGAAATTTTATTACAGGATTCGAAACTGCAACACCTGGACAAGGGAAAATGCCGTTAGTTCCGACATACTTTCGACAATCTTGATAAAAAATTGTGAAGATCAAAGTTGAATAGTCTTATATGAACTCAAATGTTTCTCAATCTCTCGGAATATAAAAACCTGCTCTGTTTCGTATCTTAACGTAAACAAAGCAATTTCTAAAGAATCGATGGATTTTACTACGTAAACGTTATATTTAGTGGCTGTTCATTTTTTACATAGTCGGTCTAAAGCATATTTCTTCTCTAGTAAGATTTCTCAAATATTCACAATGATAGACGAAAATAAATATACCATTAACTAAATAAACGGAACGTCTGATCTAAACTTATTTTATAAGTGAAACTTTGTCTGTGTGTGTGTGTGTGTGTGTGTCTGTCTGTGTGTCCGTTACCTATAGATTCCGAAACGGCTGAACCGATTTTCTTGAAAATTTACACAGTTGTACTATAAGCGTCTGCGAGTGTTCTTAGCTAGGTTTTGTGTCGAGGTACTACCGATAAATATCGTAATTCGATAATCGAAAAAATCGGGTTATAGAAGGGATTGTCTGATTTTAATCAAATTTTATACACTCATAGACAAATACATACGAAACGATATTCAGAAGTTTCAAGGTTGCAGTTCTTACAATAGGACAGAAATTCGATAATATATATATATATATATATATATATATTGTCATCCGCAGACAGATCTGTTTCGCCGTATCACAGCTCATCAGTACGGTTAGACTCCGGTTGCTTTTTTACCCAGGATTGAAACCCGACCAAAATGGCGTCATTCGGCGACTCTACCCCTGGGCTATGGGATATATATATATAAAAGGCAATATTTTTGTGTGTGTATGTGTGTGTGTGTGTGTGTGTGTGTGTGTGTGTGTGTGTGTGTGTGTGTGCGTGTCTGTTTATCTGTCTGTATGTCCTTTATATAAATCCACAATGTTTATCCGATTCTCACCAAACTTCAAAATTTGACTTACATCCATTCATTTTTTTTTTCAGTTTACGGTTTTGCTTTAACTGGAAACAACTATTGCTTTTTAGTTTTTCGTGCCAACGTCCAAAGAGTCTGAGCTCCAGAACCATGGATTAGTTTTAAAGCTTTCATTACACCCGAGCAACGCCGGGCTATACTGCTAGTCATTATATAACCCACTTTAGCTTGGTCAAGTGTTGCTACTCGACGTGTCATTGATTTCACAGGTTATCAAATGATCTCTGTAGCGACGTCGAACCATGTTTCATCGTCAGTTGTCCTCTGCTTCCTGATATTTGCAAGTGCAATATTTTACATACGAATAGGCCTTTCAATCACGTTGTAGGGGCCTCGGAGATGCCTGGTAAATTGGCCTTGTGTCAAACACGTCCGAAGTCCCCACAATTTAAATTTCAGAAGGTTAAAGGTTGAAATGTGAAAGGATAAAATATTTCGTGCGTATATTAAAGCAAAGATTTATTTACAGAATGATAAAAGTGTAAGAAGGAAAATATAAGTGATACCTTGTTAGCTGAACATTATAATATATTTGTGAAATGATAAGTGTTCATTGGGAAAATGCATGCAGTTTTGTAGTTAAAACTGTTCGTAGTAGTAATGTAGGTATTTAAACATTTCCGCAGAAGTTTAGAGTTCATGCTTGTGTCATAGCAGAATGTAAAGGCTTTGTTCCTTCCTCTTTTTAGTAGGTCGCGACAGATTGAGAGAAAGAGAAGGCAAAACAAATAAAGAAGTAGTTATTGGTTATTATTGCTGTCCTCTTTAGTGGCGTAGTGTGAAAATAAAGCAAAGGATGTTGGAAGAAGAGGGCGTATAAAACAGTAGTGTGCCCTACGTCCGGGTTGGCGTGGAGTGAAAAAGAAAATTGAAAGTGAGGGCGAGTCAACTTGAAGTGGTGGGATTCTGTCAGCTAATGCTTCCATCTGACTCACTGCTATAAAGTGAAAAAGAAGAAGAGAAAACTGGCAGGATGGGCGAATGAAACTGTGATGTAACCTGCGTCCGGGTCGGCTTCTGGAATTTTCTTTCGTTACATTGCCACGAGGTCGTCAGCTAACCGCTCCCATGTCGACTGCCTTTGACAGGTTAGCGTCGTAGTTTTTATAGTCAAGCTTTTCATGATCCGGGCTCCAGCGAAGCTTTTCACAGGTAGGCGTGAAAATACGTCAGATATAAATTTGCTGTTTTTAATCTAATCAAGATTCAGAATTTGCTTTACGCACTGACTTGTGAATTTTTCTTAGTTGTGTTTTTCCAATATTGTTTGAATCCCTTTTTGCGTGTGTGCAAATTACTTTTGTGTATGTGTGTTTTTTTGTTTGTTTTTTTTTTAGTTGTTTGATTGATTATATAGGATTTATACCCTATAACGTCCTATAAATTTTCTGATGTCGGGGGAACGTATGAGTAATTACGCTAGTCATCTTTCTCATTTCTTTAATCAGGAGTATATAGATCAAGCACCTAATCCCACTTTCCTTCCATTTGTGCCTTTTCCAATACCCACTGTTCCGCAGCTGTTTTCGGGGTGATGCACGTTTTTGTTTTTTTGTGATGTGGGGTCAGGCAAGAAACAACACTTAAATCGACAAAGTTAGTCATGATAGCAGTATGCAATCCTCAGCTAGACAAGTTACAGAAATAGTTATATCTTCTTTTTGTTTCGCTAGGCCTAGTGTTTCCAAACTTTTTAGAATTGCGACCCACCGTTCATGATCACAGCTTATGGCGACCAAATCAAATCTACTGGACAAAAACATACGAAAGTATTAAAAAAAAAATTATTTATCTGAATAGGTGCAAATTGATTTTATTTTTACGATGATGAATGATTAAATTGAGAGCATGACCAATATTAATTCGTTGGTAAATTTTTGTTTTGTTCCCCGAAGTCCTTTACTCCTTCTTATCTTTCCAAAAACATCCTTATTTCCGTGCAAATGTATATGCTGAACTCAAATCGATAATTGTTTATTGAAGAAACCTACCTTTTTTCTTGTTATCGACCAGAAAATAAATCGGACTATATCTCACCCCTTTCTACCGTTCTCATATCTGATTCACCGCTGAATGAATTGACGTGTAGGCTACTTATTTCGGCCTGATTACTTTCTTTGAGCAAATGCTCCGCGATTTGTTTGGTTTCGGAGCTCAATTTCCGCGTAGTAATTGCAAAAAGAAGTAAATTGGTCGAAAAACGGCAAACTACGCGTGGTGACGGGGTGAGATAAACAGCGAAAAGAAGTTCGATATCTTTCTGGTTGTAAACTTGAAAAAAGGTAGGTATTGTCAACAAACAATTATCGATTTGAGTTCAGTATTTACATTTGCACGGAAATAAGGATGTTTTGGAAAGATATGAAGGGGTAAAGGCCTTCGGGAAACAAATCAAAAATTTACCTATTCGTTAAGCTCGTCAGCACAACATACTGCTTGATACAACAACAGGCTGGCAATGAAAGCCCGTGTAATGAACTATCTCAACAGATAGCATTTAATCGAAGCCAATGCGTAATTCTAGTATAACTTTTTACGGCCCACTAACATTTCGCTTGAAACCCACCAGTAGATCGCGATCCATAGCTTGGAAACCACTGCTCTCGGCAGTTATCAAGGATTAATTATCATGAATGAACAGATCCATTCACGCTAATAAGAAAGTTAACTGGCTCTTACTACAATAGTTTTTTCCTACTTTTTCTCGTACAATCAATGAATTTGTTGGGACGCCCGCGCCTATTCGGCTATAATGAACTATTCCATTACTATGTAAAGTAATGGTGGCATCTACGTAGGAGAGTGTGCCGAGCAGCCGATCGACAAGTCAGTCGTAGACTTCCGGTGACAACCCGGAAGTACCCATTGCTCATACTACGTCATACGACGGTTGAGACGATTAACCCTTATTCTTGTATTGGATACTAATAACCTTTGTAAATACTATTTTCACGGAATACAACAATTAACCTATTCCTGTTGTTGAGTTATTTATTCTTACTCACGACATAACAGAATTTAAGCAAAGTCGACTCTGGCCTGTACCTAAATGAATCACTGCTTAGGAATACCAGATGGTTCAAGTGTCATTAGCGGCTAGTGTATTTTCTGGCTAACGAGTCGTCGTGATGAAACAGGGTAGTTCAGCTGTCACCAGTTTAGGCAGGGCAGCGAACTGAATCCATACTACTTGAACACAAATCATGCAATTATGGAAACATTACTCGCCAACAGAGTCCCAAGTTTACAAATAGAATCTATGAGCTCCATTCGAAACCTACCATTCGCCCAAATTTGAACCATGATTCATTGGTCCTTATTGGTCCTCCAGCCTCCAATCAAGGACCTTACAAGCCCACGTGAAGCGCTGTATCTGATAATAAATTCTTCAGCATCTGACATTTAATCTGACATATATATATATATATGTGTGTGTGTGTGTGTGTGTGTGTGTGCGTGTGTGAGAGAGAGAGAGGGAGATTAAATAAATTGCAAACACTATGTTTGCTTATTTTTAATAAAATCCAAATTTAATGAAAAGAACAGTTTTTTCATGTTTTAACACATGCATGACCATGACATTACAACAGATAAAAAAATTCCATTTTGGATAATTTTCACGTTCTAATGAACGCTAACGATTTATCAACCATTATATTTTAAGCAGGAAAAAATGTACAGTAATTTTTTACAAAACAGTTTTCCGGTTACATGTGTTACCATAACTCACACCACTGAAGATGACCTGGGAAAGAGGTTGAAAGTACTTGGATATCTAAAGAAATAAATAAAAATAGTTTGTGTCACCGTTACAGCTTATTTCTTACATCTTTTGATTGTAATACGCGAAAATGTATCCGTGAGTTTGAACGGATTTTATTAAAAATAAGCAAACATAGTGTTTGCAATTTATTTAAGCTAACATGTTTAAAAGAAAATTTGCTGTCTATATATATATATATATATATACAAGCAAATGCGCAGCGAACTTTATTATAGTAGGAAGGTTATACTTCACTACTCGACGACATAATTATTGCGAAAAAATAAAATAATAAGGAAATGTTTAAGAGTAAACACGCGTCAAGAGCTTTCATACTGGTAGCAAAGTTTAATAACTGGTAGTAAAGAGAATGAACTGAGCCGACGTTGCCTCGTTATTGTCTCTCTCTCTCTCTCTATCTCTCTCTCTCTCTCTCTCTCTCTCTCTGAACGTGACAAGAGGGTAATATATATATATATATATTATCATAGAATTATGAATTAAAAGTACATTGCGATACGGAAATTTCTATATTTCGAGATAGAATCTCGTCAACAGGCAATGTTGGGTGTTGGTTGTGAAAATGATTTCCATTTGGGTCCTCTTTATCTGGATTTATATAGATATATATATATATAGTGTATCGAGGCAGCAGATAATTTTCTAAACATATACTGTTAAATATAAGAGACAATCAATGTTTATTATGCTTAATCATGAGCTGTTCTAAACATCGTATTATCAGTAGGTAATATCAGATAGATTTTAGTCAACAATACAATAATCCTCACTCATACATATAATAAAAAGAACCTTCAGATGTTGGAGGCCATCTACATTAAATCCAAACAGCCCACACTTAATAAAACCACGTTTAAATCTGGTCATAACACATTACATTGCATTTAAATATATGGTTCTGTTAACATTTCCAGCTCTCACGCATTTTGACGTCATAGAACCGCATTACAAATTTGCGAACTGCGTTTGCTATTTTTGGGAACTGTTGCCGTTGCTTAGCGGAGTTTTATGTCAACACATGATAAAATCGTCGCTGATTGTGAATGTTTTTGTAACCTCTTTGGAAATGGCTCATGTGAGCCGAATGCTTAGAACAAATTAATAAAAAATTATCCAAATGTTGGAGAATTTTTGTCTTTATTTTCAACTGAAATTAAAGCCAAAATACGATGTTTAGAACGGCTCATGATTAAACATAATAGACATTCATTACCTCTTATATTTAACAGTATATGTTGAGAAAAAATATATATAAATTCAGTTATATTGATATACCTGATACACGTTCTGGTGATCCCGTCTCTTTCGATCCATGACTGATTAGGTAAGAAATTTTCCAGCAATAAGATGCCATTTCTTTCTGAGGTAGCTTTGTTTCCAACCAAGGATATAAAATTCAATCTGTCCTGCTATTTAACACATGACTGGAGGTTGGGAAGAGGGGCATTAATAACTTTTGCAAGGGTATTTGCGCGAAAGTGAATGCAACGAATTCAACTAGAATTTGAACCCGGCTCTCTGATTTCCGGTATCCATCGTACCACAACGCACATTCAGTCAGTTAAGTGTCATACGTGATACACGCTTGGGCGATCATGTCTCGAAAGAGACATGACTGACTGGTCAGAAGATTATCCCGCAGTAGGTTGCCATTGCTTTCTGCGGTAGACTGGTTGCCACCCAAGGCTATAGAACCCAATCTGTCCTGTTATTTGACTCATAGCTACAGGGAAACAATGTATTATATTATTATGTAGTAATTAGTGGGGGATCGGTTTCCTATCGTTATGAAGTAATAAACTGATCCCCCACTTTATGACCAGTATAAGCCTTAATCATTATTCCAACTATTATATTCAGTCAGTCAGTTAAGTGCCATACGTGAAACACGCTTGGGCGATCATTTCTCGAAAGAGACATGACTGACTGGGCAGAAGATTATCCCGCAGTAGGTTGCCATTGCTTTCTGCGGTAGACTGGTTGCCAGCCAAGGCTATAGAACACAATCTGTCCTGTTATTTGACTCATAGTGAGAGGAAGAAGAGATGTATTATATTATTACTAAGTAGTTAGTGAGGAATCAGTTTATTACTTCATAGCAGTAGAAAACCGATCCCCCACTTTATGACCAGTGGAAACCTTAATCATGATTCCACCTATTATATTCAGTCAGTCAGTTAAGTGCCATACGTGATACACGCTTGGGCGATCATGTCTCGAAAGAGACATGACTGACTGGTCAGAAGATTATCCCGCAGTAGGTTGCCATTGCTTTCTGCGGTAGACTGGTTGCCGACCAAGGCTTAGAACACAATCTGTCCTGTTATTTAACCCATAACTGGAAGGAAGAGACGGATTAATACCTTTCCCAAGGGTATTTGCGCGTAAGTGAATGCAATGAATTCGACTGGAATTCGAACTCGGCTCCTCGATTTCTCATTCCGAGCCGATATCCACTGCACCACAACGCACATTCCTTAATCTTCAACTCCACTTAAACTCATCATTTTCAGTTTTTGATTTTATTTCTTTATTTTAATTTATTTTCTTTATACTTTCACACAGGAAAAGTTACAAAGCAAGAAGAAAGCCTAATGAAAGAAAGTTATACGTCGATATAAACATAGAGAAATTGATTTCATCTTGACATTGTCGCTTCTGTTTTCCCCGCAACCATTCATTTTATTGCTTCGAGTGTTTTTTCAGTTGTGCGTATCTTTTACGAGAAGAAAGTCGACCAATAAATCAATGCTGTTAGTCTGAATTGAAAGTAGAATTTTGATTTTACACAACGCGATTTGAACAACAAAAGTAACGCGCCCATCTTTAAATATTATTATTTGTCAAACTTTCGCAATATTATGTCTTAACACGACTGGAGATTTGCATTTTTTTAAATCCTGGTGGTTTTATTGTTTCTGTTGTTGATACATCACCGAATTTTATTTTCCGAACAAATAGTTGAGAAATAGATTTGGTTTCCAACAAGAGTTATGATCTTAGCTGAACGAAAATGAATCAATATTTGTTGGTCGCCTTTTGTTTCCCAGGCTTTCCTCTTGTACGTAATTCCGTTTCTAAACAAGTTTGGAAACAACGAGACATTTTGTAATACTTTCAAGTCAGGCAAGGTGATAAAGCCACTAAGCCGCCACGGATTACTGAGAGTAAAAGAAAAATGAGAAAATATTATACTTACTTTCCTGGCGGTTAAAACCTCCAGGAATTTAAATGCAACGTCGATTCTCTTCTCTTATCCACTTGACTCCAGTTCTTTCTTCATCCCCCCGGTATATCTTGTTCTTTTCCTTTCTCTCTACCTTCACAAGTGGCTTCACACCTGTGTTCCCATCCTTCTCTTGCCCTTTCTCTGACACCTTCTGTAACTGTTTCGTCTTTCTCTTCCCTCGCCTACCGCCTAAACTTTTACTCCCCTTATATAGACCCCTGCTCATCAGTGGCGGTACTGCCTTGCTTGGGGTGAAACGATTTAAAACAAAGAGTAGAGAGGACAGTAAAAGAACAGGTGTCAAGGAGACAAAAGATGATATAGTTTACATTTAAATTTTTGAACAACGTTGTTGTGAGAAAAATAAGACAGAGGAGAGTTTACGATATGGAAAAATGCAAAATATGAAAACAGAAAAAAGGGATGTCTGGCACATCTGAAGGCGTTTTAACAAAGAAGAAGGCTCATCTGAAACTTACCGTGAAAATATTTACAGAACAGTAAGACGGTAACTAAGTTACGGCGATGTGAAATCGAGCGAAGCCAAAATACAGGAACAAGTCGTTAAATATACGGTGGTTGGAAAAAGAATGTATCCGTGATCAGAAATCAGGTGTGTGTGTGTGTGTGTGTGTGTGTGTGTGTGTGTGTGTGTGTGTGTGTGTGTGCACGCGCGTGTATGTGTGTGTGTGCGCGCACCCGCGCGTGTGTGTGAGTGTTCACACTATAGCGACACACTCTGTAGAATGCAATGCTGCATTTCTACATAGTTTTTTTTATATATAGTTACGCAGTTTACTTTTAATTTATTTAAGTGTTCCACAGGCGTCTGGAGCGTTTTTCAAATCAGCTAACAAGTGTTGGTTATTCATGTTTCAGTAAATAACAAACGTTTACTCTTTCTGCAACATAATCAACGCCCACACTTACTAGCTAACTTTTTCAACTTTTACCTTTCACAGTAACAGTTTCTTGCTACTGAGGTTGGTGTTTTTACATTTATTGTAGGTTTTTAAAACATGCCTTTTTCTTCTTTCATGTTTTCAAACGCTTGTACACATACTATTTCCGCCATATAACACATTCTTCCTTTCTCTTTCACCAGAAAAAAAGAAAAAACTCTATTAGACAGCTGCCATTATTCTTAAATACACTTTTCTATGCCTTTATCTCATATTAGTTCGACTCCTCTTTCATTTCTAGTGCCTCATTCAACATATCATAGATCATATCATACGACATATCATATCGTACAACATCATACAACGTATGCAACACGTCATATCATACAGCATATCATATCATACTTTACAATATATCTTTAAAAGTAGAAACTGCAACTTAAAAATTGACATCTTGCTCGTTAATATCTTTTGCCCGTAAATAAAGGGAACGATTTCATATTTGCTGTGCAAGATTTGGAAAAATTACGAGGCAAGACATGGCTCGTAAATTTCAATACTTGCAAAATGAAGCTGCTATCCTTTAACCACCATAGACAATCATTCCTACCCCCATCAGCACGAATCAGGCTTCTCTTCTTCTATGTGCCCTGTTCCTTCAGGACGTAGGCGATCATGAGTCTCCACGTCTCCCTATCCCTTGTGGCTCTTAGTATGTTTTCTCCTGTTACACCTCGCAACCCCCGTTCCGTCATCCACTTGATCAGGCCCTTCACATATTTTATCCGCTCCCTTCCTCTGTCTCTTTTTCCTTCTATCTGGCCTGTCATAATCAGGTTCTCCAAGCCCTCCTTCCTCATTGCATGTCCCAGGAACTTCAGTTGTCTCTTCCTGATGCTCACTATTAATTTCATTTTCGTTGCCATTCTTTCCAACACCTCATCGTTGCTTGCATGCTTAGTCCACGATATCCGCAGCATCCTTCTGTAGAACCACATTACCGTTGCTTCAAGTTTTATCCTCATTTTCGATTATATTGTCCAGAATTCACTGTCGTATTGAAGAAGTAACATCACATAGCAATCTTTTCTTTGTTTCTGGTGAAATTTTCCTGTTTGTTAGTATTTTACTCAGCTTCTGGAATGCATCCTTCGCCATGCTAATTCGCCTTCGGATCTCTGTGTCACAATTTCCATCACCTGTTAGAACACTTCCTAGGTATTTAAATTTGTGTACTTGCTTGATTCTAGTATTCCTCACTTGTATTTGGCATTTTGGGTCGCACTTTTTGATGATGACCATGCATTCAAGTTTATTTGTCGTCCTTTTTTGTCACTCTCCACCGCTACCTTCTTCAGGCCAGTCTATCTAAAAGCAAAACATTGCACCTTCTCAGCCTAACTCTCTCAGCCGACCTCAAGTGGAATGACTACATTGAATCCATTGCTAAATCCGCTGCTAGGGAGGTTGGCTCCCTGTGTAGGACCAGGATGTTTTCTCGTCTGAATCCATCTTGCATATATACAAATCTACTTTCCACCCGTGCATTGGATCATGATTTCTACTCCGATAAGCTTAGCTCCTTGATGCCTCCTCTGCATAAACTTAGTCCAGTTACTAGACTAGCGATATATATATCTTTAAAAGTTCACGTGATTCTAGAATTATACAAAAATTAAAGTCTTTTAAAATTTCCTCCTCATAGGTCTCTCAGATTTTTTTTAATTAATGTGTGGCAAATATATTTATTAATCGAAAAATCTAAACACTTACTCTAAAAAGGGATGCTCCTTTTTTGTAAAATAATTAAAACATTTTAAAATAATAATAAAAATAAAAACAATACTTGTAAAAATTCATTACTAACGGATTTTTTTTCTATTCAGACATTGATATCATTTTAATTTATGTTTATAAAAGCAATTAAAATTTTATCCGGATAAAAAATGACATAGTTTTATTGCATTTTTGTTATCGAACTTCGGAGCAGATTTTCTTATAATGGGAAAGTGTTTTAAGAAAAAAAGACAGTTGATTAGCATTCCCCAATGACTTCTGAATTTAATTAAAATTATCTATATGTTGAGACCTAGTCGCATTTTTCGACATTTCTGGAAATTAATTGGTGGTGGTGTTGGGTGGGTGTAACATATTTAAAAAATATTTTTACCAATTTTTTCTAAAAATAATTATTTCAAAACTGATTTCAGTCAATTTTGAATAAGTCCTGGAATTTTCATCAAAATCCAACGATTATTTGATTTTTGCAAGAATTTCCAAATTAATGTGTCTTTCACAGTCAAAAAATGCCTTCGCGTAATATTACGTTTTTGGCGTAATAAACTCTAGCATCAATTTATCCCTCTCACTGACGAGAGAAAAAAGATTTTCTACCACTATATGAGTTTGTTAGAACCTGTTAGAACAATTTTTTAAAAATTGTGAAAATAATTAAAAAAATACTATGATCTATCCTCTTAATGATAGCATAGACATTTTGCCGAGAAAACTTTGTTTATTTGGTTTTGAGGTCTTTTCCGTCAGACTATGCTGCTATTTCTAGCAAAATATTGGTGGTAGCTATAAAGAAATACTCGTTTTTGAGTAGACGCTCCGTTTATTTATTAAACAGTATATTTATTCATTTTCATCTACTGGCCTGAATGTTCAAGGAATCTTATTAAAGAAATACTCGTTTTTGAGTAGACGCTCCGTTTATTATTAAACAGTATATTTATTTTCATCTATCGGCCTGAATGTTCAAGGAATCTTATTAAAGAAATACTCGTATTTGAGTGGACGGTCCGTTTATTTATTAAACAGTATATTCATTTATTTTCATTTACCGGCCTGAATGTTCAAGGAATCTTATTAAAGAAATACTCGTATTTGAGTGGACGGTCCGTTTATTTATTAAACAGTATATTTATTTATTTTCATCTATCGGCCTGAAGGTTCAAGGAATCTTGTAAGAGAAAAAATGTGTGCACTGGATGGATTCGAACTTGCTTTCATCTATGAGAAACCGTCATTAGATCAGAATGTCTAATCAACTATAAATATTCAAAAAAAAAATAGATATTGCCTACTCCATGAATTTTGAATGACTTGAAGTGCTGAAAAGGTCTTTCAAAAGCAGTTGTGCTGCGAATACAATGCAGGGAAGGACCTTGCATGTCAGTTGGGGTTTAAAAATTTGAAAAAATCGCGAGACGCTTCGAATGAAGAATTTTTGAAGGAGGCGACTGAATTAAATTCACTCAAAAGCTATTGCGATATGTGGCCAAAACATCATGTGTCATGTTCAACTGTCCACGAATATCTCAAACGAATTTGGAAAATTTGCAAAAAAAATTTATGTAGTCTCATGAGGTTTCGATTGAGATCGCTCATTTTCGTCAGTAGGCAGCAGCCTTTTAACTAGAAATACCATCTACAGCAATCATTTAAAACTTTCATATTTTAGATTACATTGTGGCAGTTGAAAATGGGTTTTGCGTGTCAACCGAAAACGAAGAAAAGAATATTTCATAAGTGGCAGAATATTCGAGAAAAAACTTGAAAACAAGAAATTGTGTTCAAGAAATAATATCTGCTATCAAAAGCTTGCTTCCTCGCTGAGGCACGGTCATTGAAAATTAAGATGATTTAATTTGTAATAAATAGCAGGCATTCGTTTGTGTTCCGAGATAAAGGTAGAGAACCTGTTTAGTCAATATTCAGCCTTTTGGCAGCGAGATTGTAGTTATTTCTCCGGGCATAGGTCTAAGCAATAGATAGATAGATAGATAGATATGAAAAAACTTAGATAGATAGATAGATAGATAGATAGATAGATAGATAGATAGATAGATAGATAGATAGATATGAAAAGACTTAGATAGATAGATAGATAGATAGATAGATAGATAGATAGATAGATAGAAGTTGCTTTTCAAAGCGTTTTTAGACTTTTTCTCAAGTACCACTATATTAATGTTAAAGAAGTACAAAACCCCATCAATGTCGGATCCACTAACTTAAATTCAATTTTAGCGCCCCATCTCAGGAAGATCCCATAGAAGCCATGCAAAGTGAAGGACCATTATCACATCTGATTTCATCTGGACGTCTTCAATACGACTTCCTCTAGATTTCTTCTTCAGCTAAACGAACAACCAAAAGTCACAGGGTGTCAGGTTTGCACTGTAGCTCGGGCTGACGGACACTTTCGAGCCCATCTCTGTTAACATAAAATTTTATTTCATGCCTAGCCTCAAAATTGTCTTTACTTTCCAATTGCATTCGGCAAACTGGTCAGCCGAGAAAAGCAATTATTAGTGGAGTGTCCAAAGAGTCGTCTCTTTTAATTTGGAAATGACAAAAGTTGGCAGCTCAGCTTATTACATGTAATAGTAATGACATACTAAAATGACAATAATCTCGATCAGTTATAACTGCTACATCAAAACTGTCCTTCGAATGCCCCTCCTGGAGAGAGAGAGAGAGAGAGAGAGAGAGAGAGAGATTAATAGTGATAAATAGATCATGAAAATAGATAGATAGATAGATAGATAGATAGATAGATAGATAGATAGAAATGATTAGATTTAGATAGATAGATAGATAGATAGATAGATAGATAGATAGATAGATGATTAGATTTAGATAGATAGATAGATAGATAGATAGATAGATAGAAATGATTAGATTTAGATAGATAGATAGATAGATAGATAGATAGATAGATAGATAGATAGATAGAAATAGAAATTGATTAGATTTAGATAGATAGATAGATAGATAGATAGATAGATAGATAGATAGATAGATAGATAGATATAGAAATTATATTGTTCAAAATTTCTGATATCTACATTCGTCTCTTCTTTATCTGGTCTGGTGTTTCTACTAAATTTTTGTCTTAACGATATAAAGTTTTGTTATAACGAAAGCGCCATTAATGTTTGACTTACCCACGTAGATAAAATTTAAAAAAAAGAATTTGCAACTTCATCGGTTCTGACCTGGCATCTCGATTTCAATCACTTTCCCACAGCTATAATGTAGCTTCTTCTTTGCTATTTCTAAAAATAATTTCATGATAATTGTTCTGATGAGACTTTAAGACATTATGGTGGATGCTATAAGAATGGTAAGTAAGTATAATGTTGTTTTGATGGACGGAATACCGTGGTATGTTTGGGTCTGTAATTGGCGCTAGCTTGGTTTAGTTATAGGACAGAAGAAAACGAAACTTTTCTATCCCCACTTTTAGCCGTGTGCCACATTTTTTGCATCTTTACAAAAAATATTGGTCCAAATCAGACTAGGTCATGGCTAGATTGGTATTTACCAGGGCCTTCACACAAAGGCGAGATGTGGTACAAGGCTAACTTCTACGTGTGCACTCTGAGCGCATACAAAAATTACCTGCAGACCCCGCATACGCATTTGTTGTGTTCTTCTCTATTTACTCCAGACGAGATTCTGCTCTCAGGCATAGCCTTGTTTGGGTTACTCTCCGACCGAAGGCAGAGAGTCCTACAAAGTCAAACTAGCTTCTGGCTCAGAAAGAGCAGTTTTTACGTAGGGCTGTACAGGGTCATACGTTCGGGTAAAATTTCCCCTTAGACACTGTATACGAAAAGGTCGGGTTCTTGTCTATTCACACCAGTCGAACCTTGTTGTAGTTCCTCTTTGTCCAAAGGCAGAGAGACCGACAAAGTCGAATCAGCGAGCGAATCGATCTGTGTTTACCCGTCGTTTCCCATAAAACAGGGACATGGAACAAGGCAGTTTTTAACGTGGGACATTCCGTTCTCGTACACACGGGCAAAACTTCCAGTAGATTCCTCAAAGGCGGGGTTTGGTTATTGTCTGTCTACTTCTGACGAGACTCTTCCTTTCGACATAGCTTTGTCTGGGTTCCACTCCGCCTGAAACCGAAGAGTCCGCCAAAGTTAAACTAGCTCATGTCTAGATCGGTATTTACTAGTTCTTCCCTACAAGCCAGGATGTGGCACAAGGTCGGTTTTTACGTGGGAGGTTCCGAATGCGTACGCTCGGAAAAAATCCTGATATACCTCGTTTACACGCGTTCGGTCTCTTGTCTATTTACCCCAGACAAAACTCTGCCCTTTGCCATTGTCTCATCTTAGTTCCTCTTTACTCGAAGAAAGGGACTCCGACAAAGTCAAATTAGCTCGAATGGCTAGCTGGCGATTCTCAGCGTCATTATATATGTTATCTAGACGAGTCTCAATCATATGCTGAAGAAATGTGCTCACCTCTACAACACTATTTAATCAAAGAATGTCTCACAATATAATTTTTTTCAAATTGTATATATATTTTTATTTCGTCGTACATACGTCCAGATTTAAAACAACTGCATATATGCTTATATGTATTTTTGCTTCTGTGTGTATTTATTTCAATATATGCCCGTGTTCGTTTATGTGAGACAGTTTTTTTTACCTATCGCCATGTTGGTTAACCAGTGACTCGAGAAGATATATTTATTTTTCGGGCGACAAGAGAACCGGCGACAGCTGGTACAAAAGAAAAGATGGCAGCTGCAAAAGGCGGGTGAATCTGAAAGAAGCAGACGATCACTTGCATTTCTATGAAAGACGAAGGAAAGAAACGCGTTTGGAGCGGGCGGGAAATCTATCCATTATGGCTGCCGTCTTATAAAGCGGCGTTTGGTTTGACAGAAGTGAATGTGCCACGCAATCGAAAATAAAAATGGTGAAAGGCATCATTTTGATTAGTTTGTCGTGTCCATGAAATGTGTGCAACTCGGTTTTACATGCTGAACTGTTGTGCAAGGCAATTCTAGTATTATTAGACTGCGATTAATAGTCCAACGCAGAAAGTCATCTAGCTAATGTCCGGAAGGTCCGTCAATAATGTCCAGGTTAACTTTATCGCAACCACGTGACTAAAAAACACCAAACATTCTAGACGTGGTTGAGGAGTGTCTTATATACTACCGCCTTACTTCAGCCTAATTAGCCAACTTCTTGCCCTGACGATCCATTTGGTGAAACCGTGGTAGGTCTGTTGGCTCTAGGTTAGCTACTTCTATATATATATTATAGCGCCATTGCACAACATCTTATGTCACATACTGTTTCCCATCCGCATTCCGACATTCGTAAAATCCTTATAGACAATACTAAAATTATCGCTCAACACACAGACATTAGACGCCTTAAAATTTTAGAGGCACTAAATATAAGAAATAATAAACCTCTTATCAATCTCACAGCTTATCATGTTTCTGGACAGATACTGAGTTGTGTTTATAGGGTTTATTTGAAATATAATTAAGGCAAAAAATTCTTTCCCTCTGAGTAATTAGATAATTCATATAATTACTTCTCTTCAAGTTTAATTTCGCTAATGTATTTTTTACGGTATATAAAAAACCTTTAACAACTATTCCATATTATCGATAATGCACGCATCTACGTGATCAGATATCTTCACGCTTGTATGTATTTACATTATTACTTCCCTTGAATCTTTAAAAAAAAAATTCTTAACAAACTGTCGTGACACGTTTTCTGCCACAAGGCAATTTTTTATGTTTAAACTGTAAATTTGACCCTGATGATGAACGATGACGTTCGAAAGTACTCGGTTAAACTATGGACAATTTTTACATAAATATAATTCGGAAATAAAAAGCCTCGTTAGAAAATATGAGAAAATACAAAAGCAAATCTGCAAGACTAAGTTGTGTCTATTGTTTAGGTGTTTTAAAAAAAAGATGCTGCCAAAATATACCTACTTTATATATATATATATATATATATATATATATATATATACCGAGCGCCCATAGCTTCCTGGGTAAAAGCTATCGGATGTCTAGCCGTACTGATGATCTGTGATACAGCGAAACAGATCTGTCTGCCGATGACTATATATATATATATATATATATATAAGAAACTTAAATAAAAATTACATACAAACAAAAGGTATCCTTTAAAAAAATGAATCTGACCTCAATTTAATTCTAAAAATTGCTACTTTAATTATAAGAGAAATCAATTTACTGAGTCAATAGTGTATAGAAAGTGCTTTAATCGCTAGATCATCAGTAAATTTACGTCCAGTTTCTAACAGCATTTCATTTTTTCATGAAACCGTTTCGGTCGGTCTGAGAAGCTCATAATAAACTACACCCAACTGATTTCACCAAACGCCGCTGATATTGATGCGTGACCAGCTTACCCCCACGATCTTCTACGCTTTGAGCTATTGTAGTGCTTCTACTTTTCATCACCGGTTCCGATACGATGCAAAAAGCCTTTTCTTTTCTGCCGTTGAATCAGCTGTTAACACGTGACAAGAAGCCGTTTGACGTCTCTCGTACGGTGCGCAATGTCCTTGCTTTTGAATCATTTCTAATACTTTCAAATGTTTCGAAACTGTTGCGTTATCAATTCCTAATGATTCTGCAAGTTTAGCTTGCCCCTGTCATAAGTAATGCCTACAATTCTTTGTCTTCAAACTTTTTGGATTCTGTCTTCAACATCAACATCATTGCTTTTGAAGCGTCTAAACCGATCTCTGCATGTTGTTCCCGAGAGTATGGTCGTATGGTCACCGTAAATCTCAACAAGTATTCTGTGCGTTTCAGTCTTAGATTTGTTTTGAATAGAGTAGTGCAGTAAAATTTCCCGTAAATATACTTTCTTCAATGCGAAATCCACCATGAAACACAAAGTTGTTTACACTTCGGCGAAATGGCATACACTTCAAGCTTGCTTATAGTACTTCATTATAGACGCGTTATTATTTGAAACTACACGCACGCAGTCCTTCTAACGCCATCTGTTGGAAAACAGCGAGAGTTTACTCAAGGTCCTAATATATATATCCGTTACAAAATTGATTAATCCCACATATTTTTAATGTATTTGTTTAAATACTATTTTTGAATGGATACTCGTATACTCTGATTTTTATTATTAAACAGAATATTTATTTATATCTACCGACTTGAGTAATCGAGAAATCATGTTAGGAAAATATGCGTTCTCCTCCAGGATTTGAACCTGTGAACCCTGGGGGAACACATCAATTGATCCGACGTCTCCTAAACCGCTCGACCACGAAGAATTCGCAGTTAGACAAAGTCTGAATTAAGCCTTCTAAATGCACATTTTTTCTGATTTTTCTTAATATTCATATCTGCTCTGTTTTTATATCCTAATGTAAAAAAATGCAAACAAAGACAATTTATTTGCGAATTTTTTACGAAATTCGTTACAAAATGGATTAAATCTGACATATTTTGATTTATTTGTTTAAAAAATATTAAAATCCGTTAAAAATATTGTTTTAAAAAGTATTAAATATTTTTTGTTGTTTTGTATTTTAATTGAAAAATATCATCGAAAATGAGGACAAAACTTGAAATGTGGTTCTACAGAAGGATGCTGCGGATATTGTGGACTGAGCATGCAAGCAACGATGAGGTGTTGGGAAGAATGGCAACAAAAAGGAAATTAATACTGATCATCAGGAAGAGACAACTGAAGTTCCTGAGACATACAATAAGGAAGGAGAGCTTGGAGAACCTGATACTGACTGGCCAGATAGAAGGAAAAAGAGACAGACGAAGGCAGCGGATAACATATTTGCAAGGCCTGATCAGGTGGATGACGGAACGGGGGTTGCGAGGTGTAACAGGAGCAAACACCCTAAGAGTTACAAGGGACAGGGAGACGTGGAGAACCATGATCGCCTACGTCCTATTTGTCGTTGTAAGAATCTTTACTGTATAGTTTGTACAAATCATTATTTAGGCCGAACGTTGCGTCAAAGAGGGAAATCACTTTAGTGTTAGTGGCGATAGTGATTTTAAGTTCGCGATCCTAAAAACTTGATCAGGTCGTCTCTTAGTCGGCTGTTTGTCGTGGTCCTGTTTTTTGTAGGAAAATTAATCCCTCCTATCTGTACAGAATGGTGTTTTTATCTCGAAGATACACCTAAGTCTCCATAATAATAAAATGTCGACCAATTCACAGACCTTCGCAGAATTAAGCGCACCTATAGAAATGCAGAAATCTGGGTTGATTCCCTGTGGTGATCGTGGAACTCTGAAAATGGGGTAGATTTCTTGGGGCAGAGATTTTTTCTGAGGAGGAGGGGGCAAACCTAAGCAATGTCTTCATTTTCATACTCCACCCCCCTATCGTATACACAACTTAGGAATGAGTCTGAGTATAAATATGTTACTTCACTAAATTAAGTAGAATATCTTTTCATTCATAGTAGTGGGGGTTCTAATCTATTCTTGTTCTCTTTTCCATTCTCGAGTTGTAAAAAAACACAAGTGAGGTTAATTTCAAAACAAAATCAAAGGGTTGATACCAGCCTGTGGGGTTTGATACATTGACACCCACACACACACGCATGGTCACTCGGCGTCCACGTGATGACTTGTTTCCCGCCCTAACGATGCTAATAAAAGCGAAGAACATCACGTGGTACGCCAGTTAGGATTTCGTCCCGGGACAAGAGCAGACATGTCTCCCTAACTCACACAAACACACGCGCACTAATTGCGGGTAGCAATTAGTGGCGCAATTTTTTTTATTTTTCTTCTCACCGACATTAACATTATGCACATTAACTTTCATTCAAACTGGACTTTACATAAAATAACTTTCTACACATAAATTCACAATTTTTCTAACCTTCGTCAGTAGAAATCCACAGACTGCCTAAGACTACTACATTCGCATGTAAGTCTCTCTCTCTCTCACTCAACGCACACACAGACACAGACCCTTGTTTTCTGTCTGAATAATTTCATCAAGGATTTGAACTTTGAACTCTTGACGATAATCTTAACGATTGTACAAACCTTTCTTTCAGCTAGAGAAAAAGAACTTCATACATCTTATTTTGTTTCTACGAACAGACGAAGGGGAATGACTCTTTCCTTTTCACTTTCTTATGCATGCTCTCTCAACCCTATGTAACCTTTGTTAATACATTGTTTTTCTGGTTACTTTCGCCTTACTCGTTCTTTCTTATTGTCTGTTTTATTTCACCACCCATGTTACGTCGAGTCGACTCGTAAATCTAAATTAGTAAGTGGACGCTTCGTCCACTACAAGCCTCAAATTCTGGCAGAACAGTGTGATTTGTCTGCTCTGATTTTTTTCTACTACAAAACTTTCTTTAAAGCACAAAAAATAAATGCGAAAAAATAAAAAATGAATGCGAAAATAAAATAATGCAAGGAAATCAATCAAAATTCTGTAGACCCCACAGCCGTACAAAAATCAGCTGAGAAAGTAATTTATGTTTTCAGCAAAGTCCGACCATACGACCAAGAAGCTACTTTGAAATAAGGAAATAATTTAAATAATATTTCTCCATGACTCTGAAACAAAACATCAAATAATGCATCTAGATTGACACAAACACAAATTAACATACATGCTATATTGATTCGATTTTACTTACTTCTCTAGATTTCAATAAAAGTTAATGCAAAATGATTTTACATCAATATTCAAAGAAATTTACTTCTTAAAGAGCAGAGTCAATTGACACTACTACTATCTCAAAAGTGTAAGTTTGATCGAATGGTTGGACTCGGGGTATAGTCGGTAACTGGATAATTCACAAACGGGTGATTCATTCACTAGGCCGACTGCGAATTCCCGTTTGCACGTTGACGAAATTGACGAAATCACTATTAAGAGAGATATCAGTCAGTTAAGTGCCATACATGTTTTGGGCGATCATGTCTCTTTCGAGACATGACTTACTGGGCAGAAGATTATCCCGCAGTAGGTTGCCATTACTTTTTGCGGTAGACTGGTTGCCAACCAAGGCTATAGAACCCAATCTGTCCTATTTAACCCATAACGAGAGGGAAGAAACGGATTAATACCTTCCCCAGGGGTATTTGTGCGCAAGACAGATATACAAAGAAGACGGAAAAAAGCGTAAGTTCTTTTATTTTTCTTCGTTTTTGTTGTGGATTCTTGTTTAGAAAACCACACAATATAATAATAACACAAAAAAGATATGAGAGGAAAAAAGGTAGTGTATTGAACAAAAGATATACAACCTGTACACTGTTAGTAGATTCAGGAATACTTGTTAGTGGAAGTCAAATATATACAAAGAAGTAAGTCCGGAAATAAGTCTATATTTCTTGCTGACCAACGAGTGGCGTTTCAAGTGCTCTGGCTACCAACTTAACTCAACCGACTGCTGTATTTACTAGCCTTCCCACGCAAGGCCGGATGTGACACATGGTCATTTTAATGTGGGAATTTCCGGCCATATAGCCGGGCCAAAAAATACCGACTGCACAACCTTCTCTGTAGGCAGGATTATTTGTATACTATGGAAGAGTCCATACAGTGTGTAAATAGGGGTAACACCCTAACAGTTTATTTTTCTTTTTTTTTTATGGTAATCAAATTTTTAACTGCTATGATTTCACTTTTAAAAGGAAGAGTAAAGGGACCTTCTTTTTATTACCCTGGCCGGCCGCTGGTTTTAGCTGATACTTGTGAATGACGACTGATTATTTTGGGGATCGACATTTTATTGCTCTCTTTTGACTGACCGATTCACTAAAAGTTGCGAAATATATTTTTTTTTCAAATATTAGGAGTAAGACGAGAAATAATTGGAGAAATACAAAGTTTAATCTGTTTATGAAAAAAACAATAATTAAAAAGATTGAAGAAAAGTCTTTTTAAAAAGGTGTTTTTAAATAATATAAAAGTTAAATAAACAAGAGTATAACTAAGTAATATTAAATATCTAATATAGTAAAAAAGAGTAAACTTTACAGAATAAGGAAATTATAAACATTCAATCTATTATTAATGGAAAAGGTGGTAAATAAATTACAAACATAGTGAAATTATTAAATTAAAGAATTAAATATAAAATTTTAAAAAATCACAGAATTACAAAGTAGAATTAATAAAAAAAGATGAGAATCATAAAAAATAGCAAAAAATGTAATTGAAGATTAGCTTACGTGGTACTTGATTCGGAAAAAAACTTAATACAGTTTAATTATGCGATTATCGTGATGGCTATCAAATTCGTCAACAAAACATTCCAAGTCTATTCCTTTAGCTCGCAAACTTTCAATCAATAGCAATGCAAGGTCAATTAATCGATAATCATTCTTTGAATTTCTCCAAAAATGTTTTTACTAGTTTCGTTTTTGAGAAATTTCTTTCACATGAATCACTTGTATCCGAGAGAGTGTGACTGATATGAACAATAAATTGTATAAACAGTCAAATGCTGCTTTGTAGCTGTACAAAAAAAAAAGGAATTTTAAAATAGATTTTTTATTTTGTCAGATTGGTCCAATAGCAACTTCCTAACAAGGGGAATTTCATGTTGTCAATCATCTGCATTTAGTGAGTAAGCAGTCATATAATCTTTCAAATCTTCTATAAATAAAAATGTGTGCCCCTCTGGGAAAAAGAGCCGAAATACCACGAAAAATGATCGAAGACTCATTAGAGAATAGGTTGTCCAATTTATTAAACAAACAGTCTAATATTGGATAAAAAATCTAAATTTATTTATAAATGGAACTTTGTTAGTGTGTGTGTATGTATCTATGTGCGCGTGTGTGTGTGTGTGTGTGTGTGTGTGTGTGTGTGTGTGTGTGTGTGTGTGTGTATCCGTTACCTATAGACTCCGAAACGACTGGACTGATTTTCTTGAAAATTTACACAGTTGTACTATAAGCGTCTGCGAGTGTTCTTAGCTAGGTTTTGTGTCGAGGTACCCCCGATAAATATCGAAAATCGATAATTAAAAAAATTGGGTTATAGAAAGAATGGTCCGATTTTAATCAAATTTGATACACTCATAGACAAAGACATAAGAAACAATATTCAGAAGTTTCAAGGTTGCAGTTCTTACAATATATATAAAAGGCAAGATGTTTGTGTGTGTGTCTGTTTATCTGCCCGTATGTCTGTATTTTTTCAACCCTTTTATTTTAGTTTTTGCTTCGGGTTTGGCTCTAAGTAGGTATAATTGCAGTTCTTAGTCTCAGCCATGATACCATTTACTCAGAGAACTTATTTAGCCTTGAAGATTCTGTTTACCACGAAAAAAATTATTTGATATCGATACCAGGAAATCAAAATTTGACTTACATCCATTCATTTTTCTTTCAGTCTACGGTTTTGCTTTAACTGGAAACAACTATTGCTTTGTAGTCTTTCGTGCCAACGTCCAAAGAGTCTGAGCTCCAGGACAATGGATTAGTTTTAAAGCTTTCATTACACCCGAGCAATGCCGGGCTATACTGCTACTATTGATATAAATATCACTTGATGAAGATGTTGGCTTTTGACCAATAGCTTCTAAAACAATAAATTCCTCGAGCTGTTTAGATTTTATTCACTTGCATCAAATTGCGAGTGAAATTTTGCATTTCTTTGAGAATTCAATAATCAGATCAGAATAATGTTCAGTCAAGTTTGAAATCCAAATATTAAATAAATTTTCAGAGAGCGAAGTAATCAGTTGCACAGCTTTTCCTAAATACGTTTGCTTGTCCTGTAACTGCAGTGTGTAACACCGTCGTCCGGGCCTTGGGTCTAACCCCAAGCCGGGAACCTGAATCAGGGTTGATGCTGTCGAACACGGCGCCAATTATGACGACGCTCTCGGGCCGCTAGTTGTGATGGTCTCGTCACAGTAGCTGGTCATCAAGACATCTATTACAACAGTGAACTTTCCCTGTCCACGCTGTGTGTTTTAATCTCAGGAAAGACACGTTGAAAACCCGGTAGCTGTTTCTCTACCACCTGTACACTTGTGTTGATAAAATAAACACGGCACCAAAAAGAAAAAAATGAATAAGTTCAAAGAGGCCTGGATGAGTTGCGGGAAAAGTCTTTATATATATATAAAAAATTAACAACAAAAGCAGATTGCACAATCGTCGAATTCAATTTTCACAACGGAGCAAAAGATTCGTTTAGAATAATCAGAGCTTTCAATTTTCCCAATTACTTTTAAAACAAAAGTTCTTTCAGGGCTCTTTCTCGAAACTTTACGGAAATAGCCGAAGTGGAGTAGTGGGTTGGTGATGAGAGATTCATCTTGTCTCTTTCGCTCGGAAGTTCTAACTTAATTTAGCTTTTTCTGTTTCTATATATCTTCAGCTAGGATTCTATCGAAGGCGCGTTATTCGACTTTAACTCTTTTAAGTTGATCGGCAGCAGGCTTTTCGTCGTTTCTTTACATTTTCAGCCAGGAGCTCTATGAGAAGCGACCGTCACTGTCTCTATGGCTTGGCACCCAATCGGCGTGGCTCCCGGTTGGGAACCTTTTTCTCTAAGTCGTTACATCTCGACTGTAACTTAACGTACTGCAACAACAAACTTTTTTGCTACTTTTTTGCCGATTTTTATACTTGTCCCAAATTCTCTTGGGGGATGCAAATCAAATCTTTGACCAATAAGATTACTTCCACATGCACATCTCAAGGTAGGGTCTTGGTTCAACCAATGAACAACAAGATCTCCTTCTGACGTCATTTCTCTTCATTTTCTTCTTCTCGATTCAACTGATTACATCAGCAAATTTAGCTTTCAGCTTGGAAACTTCAACTCCAGTGAGATTTATAATTCATTTTTGTTCTCATAGTCAAAGCTTTGACCTTCTTAACCTCATCAAAGTTTTTGACAATTTGTTCTGACTATCGCCATTTCTCACTTCTACTGGCCGAATAACAATGCGAAAAAATTAATTTTTCCTTTCTCCCCAATTTTTAACTAGTTTTTCTATTTTCCAGATTTTACAAGCATGCGAGTATTAAATATTTCTAATCGCGATTTACAATAAACTGCAAAATCAACAATACCACTAATAATGATTTCTTTCTCTCCGTCGTATTAAACTAAAAATCACTTCTTTTTTTTTTTTTTCATATGTAGAAATTGGGTTACACAGTGATACTTTTATTGACTGTCCTAAGAATATCCAGAAAAACGTAGATGAACACATTCCGCATCTAGCTGCAAAAGTAATCCTTTGCTGATATAACACGAGTTCCTGTTTCATTTGCAGATATCTCCACCAAGAGTCTTATGATGGCTTTCAGACGCAACAGAGCGTTTTCCTTCAGCGAAACCCGACACCACCATCGTGTATCACTGAAATGTTGCGTATCTCGGTTGTTCGTTTTATTCCAAGAAATTTTCCATGAACACCAGGGTTAATTCCAAAAATATACAAATTTTCAAGTAGGCTGAAGAAACTTGCAGCACCAGGAATACGTTGTGTTTCATTGATCTAAACTTATTTATAAATAGGAACTTTGTGTGTGTGTGTGTGTGTGTGTGTGGTGTGTATCTGTGTGTGTGTGTGTGTGTCCGTTACCTATAGACTCCGAAACGACTGAACCGATTTTCTTGAAAATTTACACAGTTGTACTATAAGCGTCTGCGAGTGTTCTTAGTTAGGTGTTGTGTCGAAGTACCCCCTGATAAATATCGAAAATCGATAATTAAAAAAATCGGGTTATAGAAAGAATGGTCCGAATTTAATATAATTTGATACACACATAGACAAAGATATAAGAAACGATATTCAGAAGTTTCAAGGTTGCAGTTCTTACAATAGTGCAGAAAATCGATAATATATATATATATATATATATATATATATATATATATATATATATATATATATAAGGCAAGATGTTTGTGTGTGTGTCTGTTTATCTGTCTGTATTTCCTTTTTACAAATCCACAATTTTTATCCGATTCTCACCAAAATTCACACAAATATTCTTTAGGCTGAGTCTGAGCTCCAAGACTATGGATTAGTTTTAAAGCTTTCATTACACCCGAGCAACGCCGGGCTATACTGATAATTAATACTAAATTCAGCCCGTGCCCATAACAGTGAACAATAAGCAAATGACGATTTATCACGGATGCGTTTTTGAACACCTCTCAATTGACCCCTCACGACTGATGCTCCATCAAAACCTAATCCAATAAGTGAGGATATATAATCCAATGCCAGCGTCTCCAGAGTGTTCAAAATGCAATCAGTGAAAGATGCAGCATCCAACTTAATCATTGGCGTGAAGGAAATAAAGCACTCCTCAGTAGCAGTGGAAGTTTCATTGAAAAATCTTATCACGAGGGATAACTGTTCAGTTCGGCTGACATCATTCGCTTTGTCGTCCTGTGCTGAAACATATTTACAAGATTTAATATTTTCAGCTATTTTCTCCCTCAACATAGATGCAAAAATTGCAATGATCTCGTTCTGTATCACAGGACTTGTATATTCTTCAGTCTTGGGATTGTCTCTGATACGGTCGGCGATGATTACACCATGTTTGGTAGTAAATTATGAATTCTACAAACCTTTTCTGGGCTGAGTTCATTGTCCTCTTCTCTATGTCCTCTATGAGCGATATTCTGAGTTATTGTCGACAGGATAATTTCTGTGATGGTCTTGATGTAATGTCTAGTTTCCCCAACTTTCTTTTGACAAACCAAACGTGGTTTGTGCGACAGATGTCTTTTCGGGTACATTTCGTTGGCACTCAGTCCATGCAACACAGGAGGATTTGTGGCATTGGGAATTCATATGTTTTTGAATTACACCATCTTTTCCGTGTGCTTTGTTCCATCGTTGAAATCTAGTTTTAGTAAATGTGTCATCTGCATTGCCATATGTTGGTTGTGCAAAATGCCTTCACGCAAAACAGAACGTCCTTTCACGTTCTTGTAAATATGCAGCCCATTGGTATTTGTCAAACCAAGCATTTAGAAATGATCGAGCATGTCTCTTTTCTTCACTGGGCTTCAGATATTCTCGTAAACGTGGTTCAACTCGAATACCACCAGTAGACTGGGATATGTCGGCGGGCTCGGTATTATTCTTCGTTGGGATTTTTTAGATGAATGGCCAAGAACAGTTGTAGAATATTCAGCATCTAACTTAAACATTTTTGCAGATAGTTCTGCTTCTTCGGTGTCGCTGTTTGTTGTTGAAATGCGTCTTTTTCTTTTTATTCAGAAATTTATCTATAATGCTTTGTTGGTTTATAGTTGTATTATCGTGTGTGTGTGTGTGTGTGTGTGTGTGTGTGTGTGTGTGTGTGTGTGTGTGTGTGTGTGTGTGTGCTATGTTTTATAAAGTGATGTTTAGAAATATAACTGCGTTTAGTCATAAGGAATTGAATATGAGAGAAACAAAAAAACATTCGCTTGTTTGTTCGTTTAAATAAGAATCATTTCAGTTTTCAGTGGTGATTATCATAAATACGGAAAAAATGTCTAAATATTTTTTCTACTAAGCCCTTTTCTTTTACTTTTTTACCAAATGTAATATAACAATCTGGCCCCACCCGAGGAAGGCTGATGCAAGCGAGGGTGTTTCCGGTCGTTGAAAGGAACGGATGTCGTTTGACCTTATTTCCGGCAGCAGCGGAAATAACTACAGAGGCAAACAGAACAGGTGTCTCTGAGAATTACGTGGGCGTGCGTGGGCGAGGCAAAACCGGAAGAAAAAGTCCCGGTTCTGGAAGATTATAAAAGACCTCGGCACACGGATTCGCCAGTAGAGGAGCAACAGAGATCGGCCGGTGAAGAGAGACACAACAGATAAGACTACACTCCCGTCAACCCATTAGAAGCGCGCTCTCTCAATTCTCTGTTCCCTATTCTACACGGTTCATCGTCATTAATAAAAATATAACTTTATATTTTTATATATATGCGTGTTTGTTGTTTGTCGATATATAACACAAATGCCAGCATTGTCAGCAAATCTCAGAAGGTTGTATGAGTTTTGGTGATCTTGGTTGAAAATATTGATAAGCTATTCAGGCCACCTGCTGTGTGTAGCTCTCTATATGTGCTGGTGGACGAGCAAATCTGAAAACTTTCGAGACCTAGAAATTCGGCATCTGGGAATTCGGTGCCAACTGTCTTCAGTAGACTGGAAAAAATTACTGACCTTTTCTTTCAATCGTCCATAAATCACTGACTATCTACATATCAAGTTGGGGACATTATCTCTAATTAAAGTCTTCTTTCAGATAGGAAAATATGACTATTAAATATTTTTCCTCCCTAACAACATATCTGTTTCTGTCTATCTTGTTGTTTTATTTTGCTTGTTTTTCTTTCAAACTGGTCTCTGTATGCGTCCTTAAAAAGCTAAATGAAAAAGAAAATGCAAAGGGAAAAGTGTTGAAAAGTACTCAAATATTATCAAAATCAGAGACTGGGCAGTTTCATGAATTTTTGAAGCTTATAAAAGTGGTGGGGCTAATCGAGGTGTCAGCCATAGTTCGGGGATGCCCGTTCTGGTCCCCGTAGAATCACCCCTGTTGATTCTCTTGTTTCACAGATAGCCGTCATGAAGTAAACATTATTTTTGTGCCTGTTTGATAATACTGATGTCGCTAATGGGGCAGTAATTTTTAGCTAAGATTAAGGCAGCAGATAATAGTTTTTCAGTAAAAGACGAGTAAAAATCACAGATACCACTCTCTATGAACGCGCATCCCTTTTTTCCTGTTTTATTTTTGTGAATCGTTCTATAGACACAGCCGTGTTTCATCACGGTTCAATCCTATGCATATGATGATTGCATATAGCTTTGAGTCGCGCGATAGACGTATGATTATATCTACCTATTAATATATATATATATATATATATATATATATATATATATATATATATTAAATTGACCACTGTTCTATTAACACTAAAAATATCTACGTATATTAGTTATATATGAGTGTGTACGTGCGTAAACATATTTATTAATATCCATAACTATATATACAGATAGATAGATAGATAGATAGATAGATAGATAGATATACACTGTCAAAAGAATTCCGAAATTTACATTCTTTGAGTGGCCATTTTAGCGAGAAAATTCTCGTTTCATCAGCATCATTGCAGATGAAACAAGAGTTTTCTCGCTGAAATGGCCATTCAACGAATGAAAATTTCTGAATTTTTTTAAATACTATACACATTTTGATTTGTAAATAGATATTACTATTTACATCGAGCCCTCGACCTTGATCAATTTTAATACTAATAAAATTAATATTGTTAGGATCTGGTTTTGTAAATTTTATCTATTAGCTCACGTTTTTTAGATTACAAAATACACACACACACACATACACATATATATATATATATATATATATATATATATATATATATGGATATCAATAAATATACTTATGGCTACGCAGATACACACATATATAAACAGATATTATATATATATATATATATATATATATATATATATATATATCCTACTTACATTTTACACCCCTATTACAACTTAATTAATTTTGATTAAAATTTTGTTTTAAACGAGTTCCAACTACTCTTCTACAAGTAATTTTTTGTGTGTCCTTATTTACCATTAACATTTCTGCCAACGAGCACCTTTGATAATGTGTTGGCTGAAAAGATCCTACGGTCTTGCATGATGATGTCAACTTTATTTAAGTTCATTTGTTACTTCTGTGACTACAAGTCTCTCTTTTTGTATATATATATATCTGACAGAGTTATGCCGACTTCGAATTTTCGTGAAAACAGCGTTCTTTACTCATCAGGGCAAAATTTTCAATCTTCTGCTGAGTTACTTTTTTCTAATTTTAATGGAGCTTTGTACAATTTGATATTTTGGTATGTGTGTGATTTATATATGGTTAACTACTTTTATATGTATGTATTTTATATGTATGTGATTTATATGTCGTTAACTGCTTTTATATGTATGTATTTTATATATATGTGATTTATATATGGTTGACTGCTTTTATATGTATGTATTTTATATGTATGTGATTTATATATGTTAACTGCTTTTATATGTATGTATTTCATATGTATGTGATTTATATATGGTTAGCTGCATTTATATGTATGTATTTTATATGTATGTGATTTATCTCTGGTTAACTGCTTTTATATGTATGTATTTTTTATGTATGTGATTTATATATGTTTAACTGTTTTATATGTATGTATTTTATATGTATGTGATTTATATATGGTTAACTGCTTTTGTCGTGTCCACTTCTTTTTAACGTTGCATGATTTTCTTTTCGTTGTGCAGGATAGTTGAATTATTTTCATTGTTTTCTATTCTGAATGAATCCTAATGGCTTTATAATGTTTTTATGTCATTTAGGTTAACTTTTTTTATAGTATTTCGTTGTAATTTTTACCGTGTTAGTATGTGCTTCAGCACTTAACAATATAAATTTTCTTACATAAATAACAAATTTATCTGCATAAATCCTATTAACACTTTTTCTCTACGCCGATATCAAACCCTTAACGTCAAACAACCTGCGTCATAAAATATATTTTTATCAGTAAACTACTAAAAAGAACCACAATCTTAAAACTAAACGTCTTCACAATAGATATATTTTTTATCGTTTCACCCCAAGCAAGGCGGTACTACCACTGATACGCAGGGGCTACATAACACGACCAGCTTAGACAGGAGGTGAGTGAAGAAAACGACGAACCAGTTACAGGAGGTGTCAGAGAAAGGGCAAGAGAAAGATGGGAACATAGATTTGAAGACAGTTGCAAAGTTAGAGAGAAGGGAAAAAAACAAAATATACAGGGTGATGTAGAAAGAAATGGAGTCAAGTGGATAAGAGATGGGAATTGACATTGCATTTAAATCCCTGGAGATTGTAGCCGTCAGGAAAGCAAGTATATGGATGGGAGTTCCACAGGTGTGAAGAAGCTGATGGAGTAGAATTATATATATATATATATATATATATATATATATCGACGTGTCTTTGTGTATATTTGTATATAAGGATAAGAAAACAGAGAAATCTGTTTGGCAAATAAAAATATCTATGTGCCTAATCACCATGCAATGTTAGTTCTTAATCTAATGTATATCGATTGTTTAAAAATTTCTTCCCAAATATGCAATTCCAATTACATAGAGAAACAAATTTCAATACGAAAAAAATAATTACAAAATATTTAGATATTTTAGTAAACCAAGGACAAATTGGTCTTCAAACAACACACACTAAATATATATATTTTTTATAATCGTTAAACCCCCAGCAACTACTTCCACTGGTGCTCAGGGGGCTACATGAGAGAAGAGTGAAAAGAAAGAAGAAAGCGTTACAGGAGTGTCGGAAAATGGATAAGAAGGGCGGTAATTCTGTTGTGAAGAGGGTTACGTGAAAGTAGAGTGAAAAGGAAGAAGAAGAAGTTATAGGGGGTGTCAGGGAAAGGATAAGAAGGGCGGTAATTCTGTTGTGAAGAGGGTTACGTGAAAGTAGAGTGAAAAGGAAGAAGAAGAAGTTATAGGGGGTGTCGGGAAAGGGAAAGGATAAGAGAAAGATGGAAGTCAAGGAGATAAGCGATGACAATTGACGTTGCACTTAAACTATTGGCTATTGTAGCTATTATAGAAGTAAGTATATGGAAGGGAGTTTCACGAGCGGGAAGTGCGAGTAAAGAGTAGAAGTGGTGTCTACATTTGACTGTTTTGACTGTAAAAAGGTGAGGGACCTAATTGCCAATCTAGTAGCTCGAGTAAATTTGTCTCGATGGGACAGCAGGGATCTAAGCTCGTCGGAGCAGAAGCCGTGAAAATATTTGTAGAAGAGACAGAGAAAAGCCACAACCCATCGGTGAGAAAGTGACTAGAGTTGAGATGCCAGATCGGGATCGATTAAATTGCAGATTTTCCTTTGGATTTTGTCGAATAACCCCGAGACGAATAACAGATATGACAAAAGTATTAAATTACGCGGACGGATGGTAGGTTTGTATATGTGCAAGGTGGATTCTAGCGAGAAAAGTTCCTGGCCAAACACAGTAAAATGTAGTAAACAGACAAATAATATTAACAAGTGACTGTTATGTGTTATTCAAACGTCTAAACCGAATGAAGAGTAGGTCAGAAGCTCATTACGTTTGATTTCTATTTCTACAACTGAAAGCTAAATTCAATTGACGGTTATTGATTCAAGAGAGATGAACGACAAGAATAATGATTGGAAAATAACCAATCCTCATTCCTTATTAGAAATTTCAACTGATGTTAAGTATAAATCTTCTTTTGTTTCTATTTTCTCTAAAACTTTGTCGTTATTTACATGTTCAGTCTAGGGTATTCTTGGAATTCTCCCTTAGTTCATTACTAATTTTTTCATGCTTCTTATTATTTTATTGAATTCAGGTACATATTTATTTTATTGTAATTTTCTTTTCAGTTATTAACAAAAAAAACAAACAATCTAACACGAAATTTAAATATTCAAATTAAGTGTGGGTTGCTTGGATTTAATGCAGATGGCCTCCAATATCTGAAGCTTCTTTTTACTTTGTGTATGAGTGACGATTATTGTATTGTTGACTACTTAATAAAATCGTTTAAATCTGGTCATAACACATTACATTGCATTTGAATACATGGTTCTGTTGTCATTTCGCGCTATCACGCGATGTGACGTCATAGAACCGCATTGCACATTTGAGAACTGCGTTTGTTATTTTTGCTTAGCGGAGTTTTATGTCAACACAAAATAAAATCGTCGCTAATGGTGGATGTTATTGTGTTACCGTCCTTATAACCTTTCTGAAGATGGCTCATGTGAGCCGAAAGCTTAGAACCAAATGTTGGAGAATTTTTGTCTTTATTTTCAACTGAAGTTAAAGCCAAAATACGACGCTTAGCACGGCTCATGATTAAACATAACAGGCATTCACTGTCTCTTATATTTAACAGTATATGGTTAGAAAATAATTTGATGCCTCGATACAATACGCCATTTCGTTCGGGTTTCAATCCTGGGTAAAAAAAGCAATCGGAGTCTAACTGTACTGATGAGCTGTGATACGGCGAAACAGATCTGTCTGCGGATGACAATAATATATATATATATATGTGTGTGTGTGTGTGTGTGTATATATATATATATATATATATATATATATATATACGGGGACAGTATGTAATGAAATTTCGTTGTCATTAAAATAAAGCCTGACACCTCTGTTGCTTATTAATGACCTTACTGTATCGCAAAGAACTAGCTTGATAGATAGATAGATAGATAGATAGATAGATAGATAGATAGATAGATAGATAAAAAACAAACTGTTATAGTTCAGTAGTGAATTTTATCAGATCTCGAACTTCGTGTTTGTGGAATTCACTTTCATTTGTATGCTTTCCTGACAGCTACAATCTCAAACATTTTAAATGCAACGTCAATTGGTATCTTTTATCTACTTGATTCGCATCCATCTCTTATCTTTTCTTCAACATTCCAATAGCTACAATCTCGAAAAGTTTAAATGCAACGTCAATTGGTATCTTTTATCTACTTGATTCGCATCCATCTCTTATCTTTTCTTCAACATTCCAATAGCTACAATCTCGAAAAGTTTAAATGCAACGTCAATTGGTATCTTTTATCTACTTGATTCGCATCCATCTCTTATCTTTTCTTCAACATTCCAATAGCTACAATCTCGAAAAGTTTAAATGCAACGTCAATTGGTATCTTTTTTCTCCTTGATTCCTATCCGTCTCTTTTCTTTTCTTCGGCATCCTCTTTTTTCTCAATGTGCCCCCCGTTACCCATCAGTAGCATTTCTACCTTCCTTGGGGTGAAATGATTATTAAAAAGGGTCTTTTTCTGTGAATATTCAAGCTATTTTTGTTTGTTTAAATCAACATTCATTATGTTCTCCCTTCCTTAGCTGTGAAAACCGAATTCATTTTCAATGTACATTTCAACCATTTAAATAATAATTAGGAAAAACCTTTCGTAAACATCGATCATAAATTTGCTTGCACCTTGCTCGATTCTGATTCATCTTCACCATCATATCATCGTCACTTTTCTTGACTATCCTGAAACTTTTAGAAAATATCGTCTCACACCCTTACAACTTCCATAAACACGTTCTTCATTTCCTTGGTCGATTTCAGCGAATCACTAGATGGTAACTTTTAAACTTCTTCCTGCCAACACAAGCAATTTAGATCTGAATTCACAGCGTGATATCCAATTCCTACCTCGACACCCCCACTACGCACCCCCGCACTTGGCTTTGTTCATGACATGAGAATTCCTGCTTGGTTAATAATGAAGCGAGAGTTCCACGCGTTCGCCACACAGGCCGCTGTCGGAGTGGTCTTCGCCCACCTTGCCTTGAACAGATGGGAGGAATTCTTTCAAAAGGCCGCAAGAGGAAAAATCAAGGCGCTTAATGAAGCAGGAAGCATGTACAAGATTCGAATGCTTTGTTATTGCGTTAACATTTCGCGAGTTTCCTGGGAGAAGAAAATTGTGAAGACTTTTCATTCTTCGTTCCTTTTCTTTTATCCACATATTGGCTGAAATCAATCAATCGCTAATTTACGCATTTATTTGCTTTCAAATCATTGCTTTACAAAGGAATCAGATAGATAGATAGATAGATAGATAGATAGATAGATAGATAGATAGATATGAACCGACTGAGATAGATAGATAGATAGATAGATAGATAGATAGATAGATAGATACGAAAAGACTGAGATAGATAGATAGATAGATAGATAGATAGATAGATAGATAGATAGATAGATACGAAAAGACTGAGATAGATAGATAGATAGATAGATAGATAGATAGATAGATAGATAGATAGATAGATAGAAAGCCCAACTCAATCTGCTATTTAATCTTATATTCTTCAAATACTTTCACGGCTTCTGCTCCGATGAACTTAGCTCACTAGTGTCCCCTATATATATATTTTTTTTTAATCATTTCACCCCGAGCAAGGTGGAAACGCCACTGATGTGCAGGGGGTTACATAAATGTAAAAAGATTAATTAGAACAGAGTGAGGAGTACAGACTAGTTAGAAAGGAACAATAGAAAGCTGAGAAAGCAGGTGCGATGACAGATGCATAGGTGGAGAGAAAGGGAAGGTTATACAGGGGAGGGGAGAGAGCTAGAGTC
This sequence comes from Ascarosepion bandense, assembly GCA_037127315.1. NCBI lineage: Eukaryota > Metazoa > Mollusca > Cephalopoda > Sepiida > Sepiidae > Ascarosepion > Ascarosepion bandense. The sequence continues at coordinate 220,176 of JBBBDQ010001992.1, read as the reverse complement.
CAGTGGTTAGTAGATGAGTATTGACTTTACATTTAAATTTCTGGAGGTTGTAGCCGTCAGGAAAGCAAGAATACGGAAGCGAGTTCCACAGGCGGGAAGTGCGAGAGAGGAAGCTGCAGGAGTAGAATTGTCGTCTGCATTTGGCTAACCTGACTCTGAATGGGTGGGACCCAGTTGCCAGTCTGGTTGCACGAGTAAACACCTGTTGAGGAGGCATCAGTGACTTAAGCTCGTCCGAGCAGAAGCCATGAAAGTATTTATAGAACAGACAAAGGGAGGCCACATTTCGACGATGGGGAAGTGGCTGCAGTCGAGTCGCCAGATCAGTACCTATCACATTACAGACTTTCCTTTGGAGCCTGTCAAGAACACTGAGGAGAACGGCAGGGGCACCTGACCATAAATGGCAGCAGTACTCCATGCAAGGACGGATGGTTGACTTGTATATATGCAGGATGGATTCAGGTGGAAAAAACATCCTGGATCGACATAGTGACCCAACCTTCTTATCAGTAGATTTTGCTATGGATTCAATATAGTGGTTCCATTTGAGGTCTGAGGACAGGGTAAGTCCGAGGAGGCGTAGTGTATTACTCTCAGGGAGAATCACTTGGTCCATGCTTATGGGAGGCAGGAGAGGTTGCCTGTAATGGTTGACAGACAACAGCTTGGTCTTAGATGAATTGAAGTTGACAAGCCACTTCTTGCCCCAGTTCACCACAGAGTGTAGATCCCGCTCAAGGTCAGCAGTGAGATTATGTCTGTCCTCCACGACAGGTTTCTTACTGGAGTGGGAGTATATTGTAGTGTCATCTGCGTAGATGCCTACTTGGGACTTTATCTCATCTGGGAGGTCGTTGATGAAAATAAGGAAGAGCGTCCGGCCCAGGATAGACCCCTGTGGGACACCAGCATTCGTGCTGTAGGACGAAGAGGCACGCCCATTCAGAACGACCTTCATTTTGCGGTTATTTAAGAAGGATTGGATTAGGTCAAGCAGGCGACCGGTAATACCATAACCGCGTAGTTTGTATAGGAGGCCAGAGTGCCAAACCCTGTCGAAAGCCTTGGAGATGTCCAGAGCAACCGCGCGAGCCTCGTCAGACTCATCAATGGCCTGTAGCATGTACTCCATTACGGTTGTTAGCAGGTCGGCCGTGAACCTGGCAAAGCGGAATCCATATTGCCTGTCGGAGAAGAGTTTGTGGGCGGTGAGATGATGAACTATTTCAGCATTGATTATAGCCTCGAATACTTTCCCGAATATCGGTAGAAGACTGATAGGGCGATAGTTGAATGGGTCCGAGGGTTCACCACAATTCTTAAATACAGGAACGACTGAAGAGAATTTCCAGCATGCAGGAAAGCAGGAAGCAGAAAGGCAGTAGTTAAATAGTTTAGAGAGGACAGGGGAAAGTTCAGGAGCACACCTCTTAAGGACTATCACCGGGATTCCATCGTCTCCACACGCCTTATGGAGGTCAAGTTTTGAAATTACTCTGGATACTACTATCGGGGTAATATATACGTCGTGCAGTTTGGCCTCAGTTCTAGTAGGGAAGTCGAGTGGGTGTACTCCGGACGAGTCGAATGTAGAGTTGGATGAGAATCTGTGGGCAAAGCACTCGGCTTTGTCCGCAGATGACGTGAGAACCTCAAATCCATGGATTAAAGGAGGTATTGAGGATTTCCTATTGTTGAGCACTCGTTTACAAATCCTCCAATAGTCCTTGGAGCCGAACTTGCGGTCAGCTATGTGCTGTCGCATTCTCTTAGCAAACAACTGTTTGGCGCCATTTAGGGTTCTCTTGCACTCATTGCGAGCAGATGTGAACAGGCGCCTATTGTGATCAGTTGGCTGTCTCCGGAATAGACGGAAGTAATGGTTTCTGTGGGAAATGGCGGCTGAGCAGGCCAGAGAGAACCACGGAGAGGAATGAGGTTTTAAGCAATACTTCCTGGTGGGTATGAAGGCATCAATGCCAGCTTTCACCCATGACGAGACCTCAGAGGTACAGTCATCAACTGATAGGTCGAACACTTTTCCCCAAGGGACGTCGCAGAGGAAATCGCGAAAGGCATCCCAGTCAGCTTTTTGGTAGAGGTAGGAGGTCCTATAAGTAGGGGGCTCCCTGTGGGGAGTGAGATTGGAAAGAGATACTGAGAGAGACTACTGCGTGGTCGGAGTTACCGAGAGGGCAAAGCTGCGAAACTTGACAGGCGTCAGGCGCAGAGGTGAAACATATATCTAGCAGTGAGGAATGACCCGAGGGAGTGCTTGGGAAGCGAGTGGGGAAGTCCACCACTTGCGTAAGGGATTCGGAAATAGCAAAGTTCATGGCGTGAATGCCCGCCGGATCAGTAACGGCGTTTTCAAGCCACTCAGAGTGATGGGCATTGAGGTCTCCAAATGCAAATATGTGGGCGAATGGGTGATAGGAAATAGCCTTATCTATGTCGTCAGCAATGCTATCTAGTAGGGAGCAGTCCGGAGATGAATTTACTCGAGCAACAAGATTAGCAACTAGGTTTCACTCTTTTACTATGAAACCAATAAATTGTAAACGCAAATTCTACCCGACAGCTTCTTTTCTCGCACTTCCTGCCTGTGGAATTCTCTACCGTTTACTTGCTTTCCCGACAGCTACTATCTCCAAGAATTTAAATGTAAAGTCAATACCCATCTTCTATCTCACTAACCTGCATCCTCTCTCTCTCTCTCTCTCTCTCTCTCTCTCTCTCTCTCTTGCTCCCTTCTCCGTTCACTCTAATCTCATCAGTATTCTCATCTTTCTCTTCTCGATTTCTTGACATCCCGTATAACCTGTCACTCTTTCTCATAAATTTCCTCCTGCTCGGCAGTGGCAGCAATATGCCTTGCTTGGGCCAATATGATTATAAAAACAAATTCTGTTCGAAAATAATTCGAATGCCAAAATTTAACTTATTCCATACATTTTTTCTGTTTGTTCAATCCGGAAATATATACAGAAAAAATAAAAAAAGCAACAATACAAAGGGGACCTCGTGAGACAGAAAGAGAGCGAGGGGTAGTTGATTTTCTAAGCGCCGCTTAGATATGGCACAAGGCCGAAAGTATGAGGTACTCAGTGAGGATCGAACTCACTACCTAGTTGTAATAGGTTCTAGCGAGAAAAGCTTGCTATTCATTACATCAGTCGAGGTGCCCAGATATATAGATTAATAGATATGAACAGATTAAGATAGATAGATAGATAGATAGATAGATAGACAGACAGACAGACAGACAGACAGACAGATAGACAAACAAACAAACAAAATGAGAGTTTCTTTAAGTCCGCAGATTTCTCGTGAAGTGGGCAAAAGTAATGATCAGTGAAATATTTGTTTTAACAACAGCGTCAATATTAAAATGACTTGCTTGGGGCGATATAAATAAAAAATAAAATAAAAACATAATTGGTTGGGTAAACAATAGAATTTAATATGCCAGCAATGCATGAACTGATATTATACTGGCGTAGCTTGCACAACACCTGGAACATTGTTGCGTCGGGTAGGGACCCAAATCATCTCACAGTTCCGTCTCTGTCCTCGAAGACAGAGTGCGGTTAAGTTGTGGCTCCGTCCACGAGGGCAGGGTTGCAACTGAGAAAGCTTACACCGAACAGATGCCCGGTCCCGGGAAACAGTGTCCCACGGCTGCGCCACCCCATTGCACCAGAGGGGTGGACCAGGTGCCCGTCACCGGGGCCAGCTGAACTGACGGTTGAGGGACTGCGGAATTTTTGTCCCTGTGCCCGTCCGTACGCTGTTGGGTCCTTAAAATAGACCTTGTGTCACATCTCGCTCCAGTGGAGGAGCAGGGTAAATATCGAACCCCACAACTAACAATGTCAACAATCCAAGATGCAAACACATGAAAGATATCCGGGTAAGCAGTGAGGCAGGTTATACCTCAGAGTTTTCCTTCTCCCAGATGGATAAGGCTTTCAAGTTGAATCACCGTACGATCACCGAAGTTAAGCAACGTTCGAACTTTGCAAGTAACCAGATGGGTGACCGCTTCGAAATACCAGGTGCTGTAAGCTTGGATGTGCGGGTGGTGTAATAGATAATGACTCGGAATTGTTAATCGGAGAGCCGAGTTCCAATTCTAGTTGAGTTTGTTGTATTCACTTCAGTCAGTTAAGTTGCCATACGTGATACACGCTTTGGGCAATCATGTCTCAAAAGGGACATCACAGACTTGAAGATTATCCGGCAGTATGTTGCCATTGCTTTCTGCGATAGACTGGTTGCCAGTCAAGGCTATAGAACCCAATCTGTCCTGTTATTTTACTCATAGCTAGAGGGAGAGGAGATGTATTATATTATTAAGTAGTAATTAGTGGGGCATCAGTTTATTACTTCATAACAATAGAAAACCGATCCCCTACTTTATGACCAGTAGAATCCTTAACAATGTTTTAAACTATTATATTCAGTCAGTCAGTTAAGTGCCATACATGATCCACGCTTTGGTCGATCTTGTCTCTTTCGGGACATGACTGACTTAGGCAGAAGATTATCCCGCAGTAGGTTGCCATTGCTTTTCTATGGTAGACTGGTTGCCATCCAGTGCTATAGAACCCAATCTGTCCTGTTATTTGACTCATAGCTATAGGGAGAAGAGATGTATTATATTATTAAGTAGTAATTAGTGGGGGATTAGTTTATTACTTCATAACAATAGAAAACCGATCCCCCACTTTATGACCAGTAGAAGTTTTAATTGTTTCCAACTATTATATTCAGTTAGTCAGTTAAGTGCCTAACGTGATACACGGTTGGGAGATCATGTCTCTTTCGGGACATGACTGACTAGGCAGAAGATTATCCCGCAGTAGGTTGCCATTGCTTACTGTGTTATACTGGCTGCCAGCGAAGGCTATAGAACCCAATCAGTCCTTTTATTTAACCCATAACTGGAGGAAAGAGACGGATTAATACCTTTCCTAAGGGTATATGTACGTAAGTGAATACAAGAAATTCAGCTGGAATTCGAACTCGGCACCCTGATTTGTCGCTTCGAGTCGATATTCACTGCACCACAACACACATCACTTCCGCGCAAATATAAGGAAAGGTATGAATCAACCTCTTTTTCTTCTCCTCCAACCATGGATTATTTAGTAAAACATGTATCGCGAAAAAAGTTATCTTTCATGAAAATTGACTACAAATGGTTTGAATCTGGCATTAAATAACCGATAGAGACAAAAACAAAGACAAGCGATCAACCCAGACGGATAACATGCAAATATTTGAAATTGACAATTAAACACTTCTTTCTTTCTTTCTTTCTTTCTTTCTTTCTTTCATTTTCTCACCCAATTAGTGTTTTTTTTTCCTCTTTTCCACGGACTTCAAACATAATAGTCCATTATTGATGAGATATTGATTGGAGACGTTAAACACTTCAATTCCACCCTCATTCTTTCTTTCTTTCTTTCTTTCTTTCTTTCTTTCTACGAAAGACGAAATGATAAGACGAAATGATAAGACGAAATAAGACGAAATAAAAACGAAATAATAAGACAAAATAAAGACGAGACAATAAGACGAAATAGAGACGAAATGATAAGACGAAATAAAGACGAAACAATAAGACTAAATAAAAACGAAACAATAAGCCGAAAAAAAGACGAAACAATAAGACTAAATAAAGACGAAATAATAAGACGAAATAAAGACAAAAAAAGGTGAATTAATAAGACGAAATAAAAACGAAATGATAGGTTGAAATAAAAACGAAACAATAAGACGAAATAATAAGAAACATAAAAAAATTAGTAATGAACTAAGGGAGAATTCCAAGAATACCCTAGACTAAACGTGTAAATAACGACAAAGTTTTAGAGAAAATAGAAACAAAAAGATTTATACTTAACATCAGTTGAAATTTCTAATAAGGAATCTGATAAAATTCGCTACTGAACTATAACAGTTTGTTTTTTATCTATCTATCTATCTATCTATCTATCTATCTATCTATCTATCTATCAAGCTAGTTCTTTGCGATACAGTAAGGTCATTAATAAGCAACAGAGGTGTCAGGCTTTATTTTAATGACAACGAAATTTCATTACATACTGTCCCCGTATATATATATATATATATATATATTATTGTCATCCGCAGACAGATCTGTTTCGCCGTATCACAGCTCATCAGTACAGTTAGACTCCGATTGCTTTTTTTACCCAGGATTGAAACCCGAACGAAATGGCGTATTGTATCGAGGCATCAAATTATTGTCTAACCATATACTATAAGAGACAATGAATGCCTTTTATGTTTAATCATGAGCCGTGCTAAGCGTCGTATTTTGGCTTTAACTTCAGTTGAAAATAAAGACAAAAATTCTCCAACATTTGGTTCTAAGCTTTCGGCTCACATGAGCCATCTTCAGAAAGGTTATAAGGACGGTAACACAATAACATCCACCATTAGCGACGATTTTATTTTGTGTTGACATAAAACTCCGCTAAGCAAAAATAACAAACGCAGTTCTCAAATTTGCAATGCGGTTCTATGACGTCACATCGCGTGATAGCGCGAAATGACAACAGAACCATGTATTCAAATGCAATGTAATGTGTTATGACCAGATTTAAACGATTTTATTAAGTAGTCAACAATACAATAATCGTCACTCATACACAAAGTAAAAAGAAGCTTCAGATATTGGAGGCCATCTGCATTAAATCCAAGCAGCCCACACTTAATTTGAATATTTAAATTTCGTGTTAGATTGTTTGTTTTTTTTTGTTAATAACTGAAAAGAAAATTACAATAAAATAAATATGTACCTGAATTCAATAAAATAATAAGAAGCATAAAAAAATTAGTAATGAACTAAGGGAGAATTCCAAGAATACCCTAGACTGAACATGTAAATAACGACAAAGTTTTAGAGAAAATAGAAACAAAAAGAAGATTTATACTTAACATCAGTTGAAATTTCTAATAAGGAATGAGGATTGGTTATTTTCCAATCATTATTCTTGTCGTTCATCTCTCTTGAATCAATAACCGTCAATTGAATTTAGCTTTCAGTTGTAGAAATAGAAATCAAACGTAATGAGCTTCTGACCTACTCTTCATTCGGTTTAGACGTTTGAATAACACATAACAGTCACTTGTTAATATTATTTGTCTGTTTGCTACATTTTACTGTGTTTGGCCAAGAACTTTTCTTGCTAGAATCCACCTTGCACATATACAAACCTACCATCCGTCCGCGTAATTTAATACTTTTGTCATATCTGTTATTCGTCTCGGGGTTATTCGACAAAATCCAAAGGAAAATCTGCAATTTAATCGATCCCGATCTGGCATCTCAACTCTAGTCACTTTCTCACCGATGGGTTGTGGCTTTTCTCTGTCTCTTCTACAAATATTTTCACGGCTTCCGACGAGCTTAGATCCCTGCTGTCCCATCTAGACAAATTTACTCGAGCTACTAGATTGGCAATTAGGTCCCTCACCTTTTTACAGTCAAAACAGTCAAATGTAGACACCACTTCTACTCTTTACTCGCAATTCCCGCCCGTGAAACTCCCTTCCATATACTTACTTCCATAATAGCTACAATAGCCAATAGTTTAAGTGCAACGTCAATTGTCATCGCTTATCTCCTTGACTTCCATCTTTCTCTTATCCTTTCCCTGACACCCCCTATAACTTCTTCTTCTTCCTTTTCACTCTACTTTCACGTAACCCTCTTCACAACAGAATTACCGCCCTTCTTATCCTTTCCCTGACACCCCCTATAACTTCTTCTTCTTCCTTTTCACTCTACTTTCACGTAACCCTCTTCACAACAGAATTACCGCCCTTCTTATCCATTTTCCGACACTCCTGTAACACTTTCTTCTTTCTTTTCACTCTTCTCTCATGTAGCCCCCTGCGCACCAGTGGAAGTAGTTGCTGGGGGTTGAAAGATTATAAAAAAAAATATATATATATATAGTGTGTGTTGTTTGAAGACCAATTTGTCCTTGGTTTACTAAAATATCTAAATATTTTGTAATTATTTTTTCGTATTGAAATTTGTTTCTCTATGTAATTGGAATTACATATTTGGGAAGAAATTTTTAAACAATCGATATACATTAGATTAAGAACTAACATTGCATGGTGATTAGGCACATAGATATTTTTATTTGCCAAACAGATTTCTCTGTTTTCTTATCCTTATATACAAATTTACACAAAGACGTACGGGGATGTGCGTTGTGGTGCATTGGATATCGGCTCGGAACGAGAAATCGGGGAGCCAATTTCGAATTCCAGCTGAATTCTTTGCATTCACTTACGCGCAAATACCCTTGGGAAAGGTATTAATCCGTTTATTCTTTCCAGCTATGGGTTAAATAATAGGACAGATTGGGTTCTATAGCCTTGATCGGCAACCAGTCTACCGCAGAAAGCAATGGCAACCGACTGCGGGATAATCTTCTGCCCAGTCAGTCATTTTTCTTTCGAGACATGATCGCCTAAGCGTGTATCACGTATGGCACTTAACTGACACAAAGACACGCCGATATATATATATATATATATATATATATATTATTCTACTCCATCAGCTTCTTTTCTCACATTTCCCGCCTGTGGAACTCCCTTCCATATATTTACTTCTATAATAGCTACAATATTCAAGAGTTTAAGTTCAACGTCAGTTGTCGTTTTGTTTTTCTATTTAATTAACATGGAATAGTCCGTTATGTATGAGGTATTAACAAAGTTAACACATTACTCCATATTTTTTTACAAGGTAGCTTAAATAAAAAAGAAGGAAAATTTAACTTTTTTTTTTTTTGGTCTTATCGACCTTGTTGTCTCGGGGCTGTCACGGGTTTCACATTTAAGGTTTCACATTCTCTAAAACGCCATGAAGTTTCAGCTTCATAAGAGCTAATTAAACCAAAGGAAACATGAAAGTTACTAATTATTAAATCCAGTGGTTAGTCGTCAAATTGTGGTCTATATAACCGGGCTTATATTAGAACTCGATGTTTCAGTAATAACACCGAATTCTAAAATTATTCCAGGTTGCTCGTAATCGCAGGTGTCTTTTTTCATAGTGGCACTTTTGCAATCAATATTTTTTTCAGATTCGATTTCCAACCAACGCATCTTTGCCAGTGATATGCACAAAAATTTCTTCCGGACAGATATCCAAATATTTCTGCCAAATGTTCATTGATTGCTTGAGATTTTTCATGCGTTAATAAATGTACTCAACATAGTCCACTTTCATTTATAACAGTGACTCTCCAAAACGGTGCGGCGCGCTTCAAGGGATGCGGTTTAAAAGGATAGCCGGTGAGGTGAAATAGGTTAACCGGTGAGGCGGATAAGGATTGCCGGTGAAGAGGAAGAGGATAGCAGGTGAGGATTAATGATTGGAAGACAGTCAAAGATTTTTTTAAATTTCAAAATGTTCATGTATCAAAATTAAATATGATTTCAAATATTATTATGGATTACTTATAATTGCATGCATGAGTTATAAAGAAGTAGTGACCTATTTAATCATTGTGATATTTTTTAATTATATTAAGTATTAAGAACTAGGGTCTGCAAATTGTAGGAGAGAGTTATCAATAATAATGTTCTAGATATGCGATTATCTCCCTTTAAAACTTTCTCTGTTGTCTTTTTTTTATTTTTGAATATACTTTTTATCAGATAGAAGTTTGTCAGGCGTGAAAGATTTCATATCGAAAACATCAGCGAAAATTTAATTTGGGAACTACTGATTTAGAATATATAATAAATTTTAAAATAGATGTTTAATAAGTCACTTTACTCAGTTACCAAACTCCAGGTTCGTCTTTTTCCACTTGTCAGTCAAGATGTACATATCGATATCTTTGTTGAGTATAAGTAGCAAGATTGTCCCCACATTCAAACTTTCTAGTTCTGTCGCATTGGCGTTAAAACAAGCATCCAATTTTTAATAATTTTTAGACTATAGTTTAATTACAATTTTTCTTGCGCGTTTATCACGACGATAAACTTTAAGACAAATACTAAAAATATTTTGCTGAATTTTAATTTCACATGTAAATAGTTTTTTCTTATATTCATTCAGCAAAGTATTTTTAATGTTTGTAGTTTATTGTTTTGTCGTGACAACATTGCATGTGAAGTGACGAGATTTAGTAATAAATGATATTATTAAATAATCACATACCACTGGTGTCAACAGGTGTATTTTTAATCAACTTTAACCTTATTTCATTGTCCCAGTCGGAATCCCAAGTTTGTGACATTCTCTCTCCAATCACGGCTCCCTTGCAAACGATATGCAAAAGTAAAATATTCCGTTATCTGCCTTCTTCCCGCTGGAACTTTGCAGGTTTTTGGATATTTTTGCCAAAGTTTAGAATTTTTTTGTTATAATCATATCGCACCAAGCAAGGCATTTTACTGCCACTGTTGAGCAGGGGGTTACCTAGGAGGAAAGTTATGAGAAACAGTGACAGGTTATAGGGGGTGTCAGGAAGTGGATAAGAGAAGGATGGGATTACTGATGAGAGTGGAGTGGACGGAGAAAGGAGCATGAGAGAGAGGATGCAAGTTATTGAGATAGGAGATGACTATTGACTTTACAGTTAAATTCTTGGAGATTATAGCCGTCGGGAAACCAAGTAAATGGAAGGGATTTCCACAGGCGGGAAGTGCGAGAAAAAAAGCTGGTGGAGTGGAATTTGCGTTTACGTTTTATTGGTTTCACAATGAAAAGGTGAGACCTAGTTGCTAATCTCGTGGCTCGAGTAAATTCATATATAGTGGGGGGGGGGGCACCAGTGAGCTAAGTTCACCGGAGCAGAAGCCGTGAAAGTATTTGTAGAAGAGGCACAGGGAAACCACATTGCGCCGTTGAGGAAGTGGCTGTATCTGAGCTGCCAAGTCAGTAATGTAATAGACATTACTGATTCTCAGAATTTTGTCAAGGACACCTAGGTAGATTGCAGGAGCACCTGACAATATATAACAGCAGTATTCAATGCACGGGCAAATAGTAGATTTATATATATGCAGGATTGTTTCAGGCGGAAAAAACTTCCTGGCCCTACACAGAGAACCTACTTTATTAGCAGCGGATTTAGCCATGGATTCGATATAGTCATTCCACTTGAGGTCTTTTGAGAGAGTTAAGCCGAGGAGGCGCAGTGTTTTACTTTCAGGGAGACTAGCCTGATACATGCTAATGAGGGGTAGGTCTGTGATGGTTAATAGATAATGTAAGAATGATCTTACATTAGTAGAATCACCCAGTCTAGCCTGGGTTTTCATTTTAAGGATAGTAAATCTACCCACACACTAATCGCCACAGGCAGACTGGAACGGATATGGAAGAACATTAGTTTCCAGACTTTTCCAGACTTCTAGCAAATCGCTGGTCGTATCCTCCTGCACTGCACTGGCTGAAGCAAGAAGAAAGTAACCAGGTGTTCGAAAACGAATGCTTGTGCATCTTGTATTGGGAACACGAAACAAATGAGGAGAATTTCCCCCTCGCCACTATTAAGCCACGAAGGCGACATGTTTTTGTTACGTCACACGGCTGTAAGTCTATCATGTCAGGCAGTTGAAGGCGGATGCAAACGAGAATGGCAACGCAAATACATCAAACACGGAACGGACAACTTTAGCATATCGGAACTCTTGAGAGTCACTTCCAACAGACCATCCTGGAGGGGGTTGTTTCTTCTACCCTTAACTCCTCCCAGACAATTGAGGCTGGCAAGAGACAAATGATGATTATGAAATATATGACAATTTGGATGGCTGATCTGATTTGATTTGTTTAACGGTACATGGACTTCTTATGGACCATTTTATGCCGAAATCTAATTTTCCTGTGAGCTTTGAAGTAATAAAAAATGTATATGCTATTCTGCTTTTACTGAAGAATATCATGAACCAAACATGTAAACAACGACGATATTTTAAAGAAAATGGAAACATAAAGAAAACTCATATTTAGCATCAGGAAGAGATTATTAAAAGTTCTAAGACACATAATGAGGAAAGAGGGTTTGAAAAATCTGATACCCTCAGTACAGTTTCAAGGCAAGAGAGAAACAGAGAAAAACAACTCACAACCTAGTTAGTGAGCTTGAGTAAATGAATGACGCAACAAGGTTTAGGAGAAATAACAAAAAGACCAACTTGATTAAGAGCTGCGAAGGACAGGAAACTGAGGAGAGTCATGATCGCCTACGTCCTAAAAGAACACGGCACAGCAAGACAAAGATGAAAATGAAACTTATACTTAACATACGAAAGACAGATGAAATTTCTAGGGTATATAATGAGGAAAGGGGGCTTGGAAAATCTGATACCTACAGGAGATATTGTAGGCAATAGGGACAAATGAAAACAGTTTACTATAACAGTCCTGCTACGGATCCAACCTGACCTGATTGATTCAACTATATTAACGAAAGCACACTTTTACTTGTTTTTTTTCTCGTGAGCCTCTGTTAGCCCCAGTTTCGTATTCGAAAGTGAAAAAAACTAATTTTTTAAAGGATTTTTTACCGCTATTATTTCATATTACTCTAAATTATATTTTTAGTTTAGAGTAAACATTCCAGATTGTTCCTTTTATTAAACAGTAAAATTAATGACAACTATTCTAAGTGTCACGTAATAGTTAACATTGACTCAAAAAGAGATTTCCCTAATGGAAAAAGAGGGCAGCTTCGATTCTTCTTAGAGGCGCAATTAGAACATATCAATTTAGGTCAGTTGTTATCAATTTCACTGTATAATGCTTATAGTAATAAGGAATATATATATATATATATATATATATTCTAAACATGTACTGTTAAATATAAGAGACAATGAATGTCTATTACGTTTAATCATGCGCCGTTCTAAACGTCGTATTTGGGCTTTAATTTCAGTTGAAAATAAAGACAAAAATTCTCCAACATTTGGATAATTTTTTATTAATTTGGTTCTAAGCTTTCAGCTCACATGAGCCATCGTCAGAGAGGTTATTAAATGTTGGAGAATTTTTTGTCTTCATTTTCAACTGAAATTAAAGCCCAAATACGACGTTTAGAACGGCTCATGATTAAACATAATAGACATTCATTGTCTCTTATATTTAACAGTCTACGTTTAAAAAAGTATTTGCTGCCTCGATACACTATATTTATATATATTTGTAATGAATTATTTTGAACATTATTTTTACCGATACTCGTATTTAAGTAGATATTCTGTTTTTAATTAAACAGTATTTTATATTTATATCTACCGGCCTGATTATTTCACGATAAATTTTTATGACGAAAATGTGTGCTATCCAGCAGGATTCGAACCTGCGACCCCTATTACAATTTCGTTAAATTTCGTTAATTTCCGTAACATGTTTACATTTGTTTGACATTACGATACATTACAGAGCAGATATGGTTTGTTTACGATAGATCGAAAATTGTGTTATATAAGCATGATAAAAACCTCGTCTGATCAAGAGGCTATTCATGGTCGAGTGGTCAAGACGGTACCAGATCAAATGGTATGCTTCCCCTATGTAATAGGGGTCGCAGGCTCGAATCCTGCTGGATAGCGCACATTTTCGTCATAAAAATTTATCGTGAAATAATCAGGCCGGTAGATATAAATATAAAATACTGTTTAATTAAAAACAGAATATCTACTTAAATACGAGTATCGGTAAAAATAATGTTCAAAATAATTCATTACAAATTGTCGGTTGCTTATAACCAAGTTTCGTTAATTTCCGTAATATATATATTAAACATTTTGTGTTAAACGATAGAGACAAAATCGTCTTATACATTTTATTTTGAACTTTTTCATATTTTCTGATTAGGCTTTAATTTCCAAATTATATTTGTATAAAAATTGTCCAAAGGTTGTCCTAGTACGTACGAACGTCATCGTTCATCATCAGGGGCTATATTACAGTTTAAAAATCAAATATTGCCTTGTAGCAGGAAAAGTGTTACAACATTTTCAAAGAAAATAAACGTAATGAAAAGATTTTAAATTCAAGGGCAGTCATAATGTAAACAACATGCACACGTGAAGATATGTGCTCACGTAGCTGCGTGAATTATATGGAATACTTGGTTGTTAAAGATTTTAAATGCCGTAAAAATACGTTAGAGAATATTAACTTCGAAGGAACTAATTACGTAAATTATGAAATTATTCAGAGGCAAAGAATTAATTACCTTAATTATATTTCAAATAAACCCTCTAAACACAAATACGTTCATGTTAAGAAACTTGGTAAGCTGTGCGATTGATAAGAGGATTTTTACTTCTGATATGTAGTGCCTCTAACATTTTTAGGCGTCTAATGTCTGTGTGTTTGTTGATCAATAATTTTATTGTCTGTAAGAATTTTAGGAATGTCAGAATGCTGAAAGAAAACAGTATGCGACTTAAGATGTGTAATGGCACTGGAATCATTTAAATGCATATATATATATTGATTGTTTAATACTTAGTTTTTGCTCCTAATAGGGTTAGACCAGTACACATTTGTATTAAAAAGTGTTCGATACAATTATATTGTAGAACTTTTGAATATTTTCTATTTTTAATCGAGTTATTTCGCTATCCAGTTTTCTACCATGAATGGTATCTTCGGGCGATTTTAATAACTGATTTTACTGTTTACTGTTTTTCTTTTTAAGAACGCTCTTGTAACGGTGTTTTATTTGAACGTTCACGTGGTAGGGAATTTATGAACAACAATGCAGGAATGAAAAATATTACACTCTCTAAAAAACTTACCGATACCGAACAGGAAATAATATATGATTCAAATACTACAAAAAATTGAACAATTTTTAACAAGGATGAGATGGAAAGCTTTTTCATTTTGAATAAAAATACAGAAACAAGAAATGATAAAAATATAAGTAATTTCAATTTTAAAACAAAGAATTATCTCCCTTTAATCAAAGAATTAATTACTTTTGAAACAGACATGATCTCCATTTCAGACAATATAAAATTTTAAAAAATCAAAAACAAATTCCAGAAATTATTAAATTCCGAAGTAAAGAAAAGAAATAAAACGCAAAACACCCTTATTAAAGAGATAAATCCAGCAATATATACCAAATAAGCCCAAAAATATATGAAAAAAAGTTATTAGAAGAACTAAGTCTTACAAAAAAAGCCCCAGATTCATACATTGAAAACATCAATAATGAGGCTAAAATCATCACAGACAAAATATAAGTAAACAAGCTTTCCTTACAGTGAAAGACCACAAGGATGACTTTAACAACAATCCATCATACAGACTAATTAATCCTACAAAAACAGAAGTGGGCAATTAAGCCATCAAATATTTAAAAATATTTGCGACTTGTTAAAAACAGCCACGCAAGCAGTGGAAAAGCCCTAGTGATTGTATTTCCTGGTTCCAAAATATTAAACGCAAAAGTAAATACACATTCATCAAATATGATAATAAAAACATTTACTTATCAATATCTGAGAAAGTTTTACTGGAAGCATTTACTTTTGCTAAAATGTACATAAAAATACCATCAGAGCATATTGACATAATATTACATTGCTGAAAATCTATACTTTTCCACAAAAGTAAAGCATGGATCAAGAAATCCATCAACGGAGCATTCGATGTACCACAAGGATCATATGATGGAGCAGAAATCTCAGAATTGATGGGAATATACATTTTAAACAAAATAAACAAAATAATCCATATTGACAACCACGGATTATATAGAGATGACGGATTAATGATAGCACCAGACAACAAAAGAATAAATGATAAAATAAGGAAACAACTTTTCAAATTATTCAAAGAACTAGATTTTGATATTACAATGGACACAAATAATAAAGTGGTACAATATTTAGATGTAGAACTTAATAAAAAAAACGGGAAATGTCTCACCATACATGAAAACAAACACTAAGTTATCATACATAAATACAAAGTCCAATCATCCAAAAAATATAATTAAACACATTTACAAACGTATAGAACACAGACTATCTAATAATTCGTCAAACAAATAAATATTTAATGAAAAGAAAAATATACATGAGGATGCACTAACATTTTCTGGCCCAAAAACATTTTACAATATAATTCTCAACCAAACAGCCAAATCAAAAACACCAATAGAAAACGAAACATTATCTGGATTTTTTGTTTTTTTTAATCATCTCACCCCAAGCAAGGCATTCCACTGCCACTATTGCGCATGGGGCTACATAGGGGAAGGTAAAGAGAAGGAGTGGTTAGACATAGGGAATGTCAGGAGGAAGGTGACAGATGAGTAAGGATAGCGAGGATGAGGGTTGGGCAGATGGGAAGAGTGTTTGATTTAATGGGAGCAGGTTAGTGTGTTAGGAGGTGTCTATTGACCTTACATTTAAATTCCTGGAGATTGTAGCCGTCGGGGAAGCAATCGTGTGGAAGAGAATTCCACAGTCGGTAAGTGCGAGGAAAGAAACTGTTGGAGTAGAAGTTACGGCTGCATTTTATCGGTTTCACTGTAAAAGGGTGGGATCTAGTTGCTAACCTAGTATCTCGTTCAAATTCGTATTTAGGGGCACTAGTGATCTAAGTTCAACCCACCATTTAATTTAGAACTAAAGACCGAAATAATTTAGATAATTTCATAAAAAAAGAAAACGCCAGAAACTTAAATAACATCGTACAAAACAAAACCACCAACAAAGAATTCAACTGCAGGGACAAAAATATATTTCCACTTCAAGGTCTCTGCAACACAAAAGAAATAATTTATAAGGCAGAGGTACATGACCCAGATGGCCAAAACAAAATATATTTGGGCTCAACCAAAGATACATTTAAGACCAGGTGGTTCAACCACAGGCCTACATTTAAAATAGAAAAATTAAAAGACAATACAAAATTGGCTAACCACGCGTGGAAATTGAAATCAAAATTTGAAAAAGATCCACACAGAACGTAGAGCATTGTAAAAACAGCCAAGCCTTATAGCGGTGGACAAATATGTAGACTGCGCAAAGAAGAAAAATTAGAAATTATGACATTCCCACATAAAGACGAACTGCTAAATGAAAGAACAAAAATTATGACTAAATGTATCCACACTAAGGAATACCTCTTAGGTTCAGACAACCATGGATGAAAACGTCATAATTCGTTTTAATTTAAACAATGCGCATTCATAAATTCTCTGCCACGTGAACATTCAAATAAAACACCGATACAAGAGCGTTCTTAAAAAAAAAACGGTAAAATCAGTTATTAAAAATCGCCTGAAGACACCTGGGTAGCAAAATAACTCGTTTAAAAATGGAAAATATTCAAAAGTTCTACAATATAATTGTATTGAACACTTTTTAATACGATTGTGTTTTGGTCTAACCCTATTAGGAATAAAAGCTAAGTATCAAACGATCAATATATATATATATATATATATATATATATATATCTTAAACATATACTGTTAAATATAAGGGACAATGAATGTCTATTATGTTTAATCGTGAGCCGTTCTAAACGTCGTATTTGGACTTTAATTTCAGTTGAAAATAAAGACAAGAATTCTCCAACATTTGGATAATTTTTTATTAATGTGGTTCTAAGCTTTCGGCTTACATGAGCCATCTTCAGCGAGGTCACCAAGACGGTAACACAATAACACCCACCATCACCAACGACTTTATTTTGTGTTGACATAAAACTCCGCTAGGCAACGGCAATAGTTACCAAAAATAACCGTCTTAATAACCTCTCTGAAGATGGCTCATGTGGGCCGAAAGCTTAGAAACAAATTAATAAAAAATTATCCAAATATTGGAGAATTTTTGTCTGAAATTAAAGCCAAAATACGACGTTTAGAACGGCTCATCATTCAACATAATAGACATTCATTGTATTTTAAATTTAACAGTATATGTTCAGAAAATTATTTGCTGTCTTGATACACTATATATATATATATATATATATGTGTGTGTGTGTGTGTGTGTGTCACCTAGTCGATTTCATAGTCTTTTTCTACATTTTTTCATCACTTTTGTTAGTAAATATCACACATTGGGATAATAATAGTTTTGACAGGAATAGTGAAATGTTGTTAGAGATGGGGTGCAAATTTACTGACGACAGACTTTGGATTAAAGCAATTTCTAGAAAATTTTCGTCATAGTGAATTTCTTTTCCTTTTTTTTTCTTTTTGTCAGAAAAACATTTGCTATGTACAAATTGTGGTCACTCTCGTTACGGTGGACAACTAATAAATTTGATATATTGTTCTGTAAAAATTTTAAATGTCTTTTCTGTGTTAAATTTAATCTTTTATTGAGATTCCTTCAAGTTTCTCATATGTATTTTTGTGGCAATTATTCCAGGCAATTTAGTAAATTCCTCCTTTAAGTTTTAGCTTATTGTTTTGTTTAGTATTGGCTAAGCCTTTTATTGCTTTAGATGGAGCAGTAACAAGTTTTATGTTAAGTTTGATAAGTTCTCTGCAATTACAGTCGTAATAGAGTTAATTGGTTGGACAATGTATTGTTTGATTAATTGATTTTTTCAGGAAATATCTAAGAAAAATTATTATCAAATTGGATTGTTTTGTGACACGTTTTGTACTTCAAGTAGGAAATTCTGAAAATGTCGGAACGCTGACATTTTTAAAATGTCAGCGCACCAACTCTTTTAGCGTTTCTAACCTATGCATGATTGTAAGCAAGTGTTGCTTTTTTATACCCCCCACCTCTTCCTATGCAGATATGATGACATCAGAAAAATATTAATTTAGTTCGATAACGTGATTAAGTAAATGCATGTCACACGCACACAAAGAAAAATTCCTCGTTGTCATTAATTTTTCTAACATTGTTCTCATATAGAAAAAATCTATCGCAAAGGGGAAAAGTGTTTTGTGACGCGTTTTGTTCTGTTTGTCCTTCATCAGTCCGATGAAATCATCACTCCGATAAAACCCTAAAAGACAAAACACATTTCACGAAAACTTTTTCCACCTTTCATATTTTTCCCTTAAGTTGTTCTTGATATCTAAAACTAATGTATATATCAGTCAGTTAAGTGCCATACGTGATACAGGCTTGAGCAATCATGTCTCGAAAGAGACATGACAGACTGGACATAAGAATTATTCCGCAGTAGGTTGCCATTACTTTCTGCAGTAGATTAGTTTTCAGCCCAGGCTATAGAAATCAGTCTGTTTTATTATTTAACCCATAGCTGGAGGGAATAGACGGATTATTACCTTTCTCAAGGGTATTTGTGCTTAAGTGAATGCAAGGAATTCAATATATAGTTATCCCATAAAATATATATGTCCATGATCACTTCGCGTTAGAAATGTATTAAAAGTTTTTCACTTAGGGAAGAGTTAAGTTTTTTGGTGGCGGGGTTATAATTTCACTCAAAGCAACGCAGGACCGCCATTAGTACTCAGAGGTTTACAGTGAGAGAAATGACTGGGTATTGAAAAGTGGAAATTGTTATGGAGTAGTTTTCACACTGAAGGTTATAATCGTGCTGTGTCAGTTACTAATCGAATTAATGCACCCAAAATGTTAGGAAATTGGTAATCTTCTACTGAAAGCTGACTCCTTAGTATTCAGCTAACTGCCGACTAATATCAACTGCCTAGTAGTTCTACTGAACTCCAATAGAAAACTAAAGAACTCCGATAAGCTTCTCAAGAACTTCTCGAGAACGTCTCCCCTTAACTCTAATTAATATAAGAGCGAGTATCGTTTATCTGAGCAATTGACGTTACATTTGAATTTTGGGAGATTGCAGCCATCTGGAAAACAAGTAAACGGCAGAGAGTTCCAGAGGCGGTAAGTGCAAAAAGAAAAACTACTGGAGTAGAAGTGGTGGATGTAACTATTTCAATGCTAGAAGTTCGGGACCTATATGCCAACCTAGTAGCTCGATTAAATTTATGAGGTCGAGGCTCCAAGGAAAGTAGTTCGTCATAACAGTTGCTATGAAAATATTTGTAAAAAAATATACAGAAGTATAATCTTTATTTTAATAAACTTATGAACTTAGCTCCCTGGTGCCCCCTATATATGAATTTACTCGAACCACAAGATTAGCAATTAGGTCCCACCCTTTACTGTGAAACCAATAAAATATCAACGCAAATTCTACTCCATCAACTTATTCTCTCGCACTTCCCGACTGTGTAATTCCCTTCCGTTTACTTGCTTCCCCGACAGCTACAATCTCCAAAATGTTAAATTTAAAGTCAATAGTCATCTCCTATCTCACTAACCTGCATCCTCTCTCTCTCTCTCTCTCTTCTCTCTCATGCTCCCTTCTTCGTCCACTCCACTCTCATCAGTATTCTCATCTTTCTCTTACCCACTTCCTGACACCCTGTCACTGTTTCTTATCACTTTCCTCCTATGTAACCCCCTGCAGAACAGTGGCAGTAATATGCCTTGCTTGGGGCAATATGATTATAAAAAAAAGTTCTGTTCTAAAATAATTCGCGTGCCAAAATTTAACTTCTTCCATGCAACATTTTTTCTGTTTGTTCAATTAGGAAATATACAGAAATAATGAAAAAAGCAACAATGCAAAGGGGACCTAGGGTGATAGAAAGAGAGCGCGGGGTGGTTGATTTTCTAAACGCCGATTAGATGTGGCCCAACGCTGAAAGTATGAGTACCCAGTGAGGATCGAACTCATTACTTAGTTGTAATAGGTTCTAGCGAGAAAAGCTTGCTAACCATTACACCACACCGAGGTGCCCTTAGATTTTCTAAGCATAGCTTATATGTGGCACAAGGATGAATGTATGGGACACCTAGTGAGGATCGATCTCACGACTCAATTGTAATGGTACTCGCGATACAAGCTTGCTAACCATTACACTACGCCGAGGTTTCGATGGAGACTGAGATAGAGAGACAAAGAGTAAGAGATATGATTTTTTAAGAGCTACACTTCCTCGATTGCTGTTTCTTTACACTTTAAGAATTTACTCTTGTCTCTGGAGGTTTTATTTTCTTTCATCTCCCTCAAATAGACACTGTTATTTGCATTTTCCTATAATCCGTGTCTCAGTCTCCTTTCTTTTTTTACCGAACTTATTCCACTCTCTCCTTGTCTTTTATCTCAACCATTCTTTGTTCAAAACCAACTAAACTTGAGTCATTCAAACGCCCGTCTCTGCAGCACAAATTATTCTCAAATCGCAAGTTGCCATTTTTATTTGGCTCGTTGCTCCCAAAATGTACGGCTTGCGCCATTAAGTCGCCATAATTGATTGGTTAGAAACATTACTTTGAGCTCATTATCGCTTGCGACAGATCAATTTCGACTTGTGAAATACATCGACTGTGAGCTAATCAGTCGGTATACCATGAATATTTTATTCCCTGTACTGAAGCCCGGTACTGAACTCACAGCATTTAGGGTCAAGTCACCTGGCCCGATGGATAAAAGTGATGGCTGATTGATGCGAAATGGACTCAACCCAAAAAGTTCAATACCTGACCACAGCAGAAGAAACGAAAACTTGGAGAGTTGAGTTATTAAAGAGAATTAATTGATACAGATATATCCAAATAAGGCATGGCACAGGGAACAAGAACAATCTAACCCGTGGATTAAATAAAAGTTTTTCAACAGATTTCACCTGACAAAGTTAAAACAGAAATTTGAATATTTCACACCATCTTGTTGATTTGTCAGTTCCTATCAGTGTGTTGGTATGAGCTCCAAGTAATAAATTGTATTCAATGATTTCATATTATTGCAAAGTAGCAGAAAAAAATAACAAGAAAGGACTAGAAATAAACTGCACGAAAACCGAATGCATGGTCATCAGTAAAAAGGGCAGCCCAAAATGACAAATACAGGTCAGGGATACCAGAATCAAGCAGGTACAAAAATTTAAATACCTGGGAAGCGTTATAACAGAAGACAGAAAGTGCGACACAGAGATCCGAAGGCAAATTGGCATGGCGAAAGAAGCATTCCAAAAGTTGAGTAAAGTATTGAGAAACAGGACAATTTTGCTAGAAACAAGGCAGAGAGTACTGGATTGCAACGTGATGTCAGTTCTTGAATATGGCAGTGAATGTTGGGCAACTGAAATGTTGTTCTACAGAAGGATGCTGCGAATATCATGGATCAAACATGTGAGCAATGATGAAGTCCTGGAAATGATGGAAACAAAAAGGAAATTAATATTGAGCATCAGGAAGAGACAACTGAAGATCCTGGGACACGCAATGAGGAAGGAGGGCCTGGAGAACCTGATACTAACAGGCCAGATAGAGGGAAAATGAGACAGAGAAATGCGATGGATAACATATTTGAAGGACCTAATCAGGTGGATGACAGAACGAGTATTGCACGGTGTAACAGGAGAAGGCGTGCTCAGAGCCACCAGGAAACGTGGAAAGCCATGATCGCCTATGTCCTGAAGGGACAGGGCACATAGAAGAAAAAGAAGAAGAAGACGACGAATCTAGCTATCTTTGGTTTGTAGTCAGTTTAGAAGAAAAACTATGGATTCAACACTACAGAGAAAGCAACCAGACACCACTTCCCTATATTTCCCAAGAAGTCATAACAACTGACAAATCATAAACAAACAGAATTTGTGGAGAGCTGTAATCGCCCACTTCTGCAAGGAATATGGAATTAATACAAAAATGTTCTGTCTAAAATTCGGAAATGAGGTATTGTAACTATTTACACTATTTACTATCTTTGGATTGTTCTGCTCATCATTATTGTCATATTCATGACGTTTAGACCGTTGTCCTCAGCGGCCTTCCTCAGGATCTATCTGTATTTCTGACATTCATCCTTGTGATCCTGTTAATAGAAATAAAATGATAGAAAGACCACAAAAGTACTCTTTTACGAGATGCATTCTAAAACTATTGAATCATTTTTTGGAGAGGTAAATATAATTTTCCTGGATTATTACAGTTTTATTATAGAATTAACATAAATCTAATAACTTTACATTCCAACTTTTGTTAATCGAGACTGAAGGAGTCGGTTGTAAAAGATCTTTTAACAAACGCTTCGAGACACATTGTTACAGAGGAGAAGTTTTCAGGATGCCGATGGGACGTGAAGACAATGCGGAAGCTTGTTATGCACTAAAACCTTCTCGTTAAACTGGGCAAAAATGCTACAGAAACGTATGGAATGTCTCAGACTGCGTAGGGATTAACTTTTATGAGCTGGAACGAGGACGGTGGGGTGGATGTGAGGGACAATGAGTGATATGGTAAGTAGGCAATGTCGATGTGGACATCAGAACCGGTTGAGATACTTCGCAATTTTCTGGATGAAAAATCCAAAGACAATGAGCATATATTTTGAAGCTAGTATTCAGAATTATTCACAAATAATCTGAACATTCACAAAATTTGTACCAAGCTTTTTTCAAGGGTGTTCAGTGCCAACCAGAAGGAAAGATGCGTTGGTGAGAGCATAGAGATGGTTGAGGGTCACCGAAGGTGTTCTTCGCCCTTGCTACAGTCCAGACATCGCTCCCTGTTACTTTTGGTTGTTCCTCAAAGTGAGGAAAAATACCAGGCTTAGTCGCTTTGAATACATTGAAAAGATAAAGGAAGCGGTGACAAGGGTTCTAGACACCGTAACTTTGAAGGACTTTCACGGTGTCCTTCACGAAGAGGCTGGAGCGCCACAACTCAGGTCAGAGGACCCGACTTTAAAGGCGATCAGAGTTTCGTACTTCTTTGAAATTATTAAATGTATCGCCTCTAAACGTCTCAAAATTTCAGGAACGTATTTCTTGTAATATAAAAAAGAGAACAACTTTCCCCTCAGACTGGACGCGTCCAGCCTTTCGCTACTCTCTCTCTCTCTCTCTCTCTCTCTCTCTCTCTCTCTCGCTATTTCCATGGCAAGTGTTCTGACGAGCTACACACATGGTGATTCGTGAATAACTCCAATCTTAGCTGTTGTTGGATCTCCCCCTTTTTATATGATAATGGACTCGACTGGAGTATACATATACTTCTGCCATAGTAAAATACGAAAGCTGCCATAGAGTAGATAGTAATCGTAGAGATCCGTGAGAGTTATCGGGAAGTAGCGGAACTGATACGTAAGTTACCGAGAGATACCGAACTTACCCAGAGACTACCGCAAAAGAAGTCAGACTAGCTCTGAGCTCAACTCAGCTAGAATATTATACACGGATATACTATTTCGAACGACTTCACTTCAAGACTTGTATATATTTATTTCTTACTAATAGTATTTCTTACTAATAGTATTCTTACCCACCAGAGACGTTATGAGCTCCACTCAGCTAGAATAATATACTATTTCCAACGACTTCACTTCAAAACTTCTATATATTTATTTCTTACTAATAGTAGTCCTGGATTTACTAACCTGCGTTCAAGTTTGTATATTACGTTCAATATAACCTACTTTTCTATCTCCATATCTGGTTTGTTGTTCATTATTTTGTGCGGTTCCTCACCTGGAATCCTCAACATTAATCTTTACAAGTCGAGAGTTAATCGTTATCTTTCTTACATAATCTCATAAGCTACGCCTCATTCTTTCTCTTACACTCATTCAATAATCATAGATTAACCCTCTATGTGGAATTTGTTTTTGGTGTTTGTAAAATTTTGTTTCTAGTCAGGCGTGAACTTACCATGAATTTTGCTTGCCTTTACAGAATTCAATACGAATTTGTGGAAGATTAATTATTTATAAGTATCTGACTCTTTCAGATATGTCCTGGGCATGACAGTAAACTGCATCTGGCAGCAAGGCCTCCGATTGGGAGGTTGTAAGGAGCATGGAACCACCTCTTAGTTGCTGTTGTTCTCAGGTCCACCCTGACCCGGAGTAGTAACACCTACTAGGGTCCCAGCAGCTATAGGCAAATATTTAACCCCCAAACTGAGGTCAAAACACTATGAAAGTATAAAAATAGACCTTTATAGAAATATATACATAAAATAGACCTTTATAGAAATATATACATAAAAATAGACCTTTATAGAAAATTTTCATTTTTGAAGAAAAAATTATTACCATAAAAAATTTTGAAGGAAAAAATATTTTCAGCAGAACATTTTTAATACAAAACTAGAAGACATTTTCAGTTTTCTAAAATAGAAAAGAAAAAAAGCATTTTTTATGAAAATCTAAACTAAATCAACCTTCCCGCTATAACCGAACATTAAAAAAATACCTTTAAAACCCCACCTTTTTGGCATTAAATAACCCACAGAGGTGTTGATATGCCGTTAAACAAAACTCCAACTCAAAAACTCTCTCAGATATAGACGATAGAGCTTCCCGTTCATCATATGCACAGCATCTGCACCGCCTGGTAGTTGATACATATTTTAAATTTACATTAGTCTGACATTGCCGTTCTCCTCAGTGTTCTTGACAAGCTCCAAAGGAGAGTCTGTAATGTGATAGGTACTGATCTGGCGACTCGACTGCAGCCACTTTCCCATCGTCGAAATGTGGCCTCCCTCTGTCTCTTCTATAAATACTTTCATGGCTTCTGCTCGGATGAGCTTAAGTCACTGATGCCTCCTCAACAGGTGTTTACCCGTGCAACCAGACTGGCAACTGGGTCCCACCCGTTCACAGTCAGGTTAGCCAAATGCAGACGACAATTCTACCCCTGCAGCTTCCTCTCTCGCACTTCCCGCCTGTGGAACTCACTCCCGTATTCTTGCTTTCCTGACGGCTACAACCTCTAGAAATTTAAATGCAAAGTCAATACTCATCTACTAACCACTGGCCTCTAGCTCTCTCCCCTCCCCTGTATAACCTTCCCTTTCTCTCCGCCTATGTATCTGTCATCGCACCTGCTTTCTCAGCTTTCTATTGTTCCTTTCTAACTAGTTTGTACTCCTCACTCTTTTCTAATTAATCTTTTTACATTTATGTAACCCTCTGCACATCAGTGGCGTTTCTGCCTTGCTCGGGGTGAAATGTTTAAAAAAAAAATAAAAATAAAAAATAAGCCTGCAACACTAGAGCTGTGATGAGCGGTCAATTCAGAAGCAATTTGTGCATGGGAGTCACTTGCTAACTTTGATTCGAAGAGGAGCACATCTTTCTCGTCGCATTTATCTCTTGTGTGTACCTTCGTGTGTGTGCGTTTGTGTGTATGTGTCCGTGTGTGTGTGTGTGTGTGTGTGTGTGTGTGTGTGTGTGTGTGCTCGTGATTGTGCGTGTGTTGCAAACGCGGAGAGAGAGAGAAAATCTGGGCAAAACTTTGAGAAGTAGTGCTACGCATGCGCATTTCAATGATAGTAATTTATGTGACTAACTCACTGAACAAGGGAACTGGGTCATTTTCATGGCGTTCAACTATTGGACGTCAATTATCCAGATTCGTTTTTTGCAAAAGATCTGCACACGGAAGGAAATAGCGAAAGAGACTTTGATTAGATGTTCACATCATTCGCCTTCTCCAGTTCAGGATTCTGATCAGACGCTAGTGATTAATTACGTCACACACAAACAAACACACACACACACACACACACACACACACACACACACACATACACACACACAACACACACAAATAAAAGAGGTGATGTTGAACTAGAAGGCGGTAAATCACAACATGCTAATGCCCAACCAAAACGTAAGAACTGAACATGCAGCGCCAACAATATGTCCCAGAACGAAATACACATCACTTCCTTGCTATCTAAGTTTTGATCACACCTGTCTCCTTTTTGCTTGAAGAGACCAGTGTAAATTTTGTTCAATGACACACACACACACAGACACACACACACACACACACACACACACACACACACAAACACACAAACACACACGCACGCACACACACACACACACACACACGTGTTTTGTCTATTTTATTTAAATTTTTCTCTCTGATAAGCTTAATAGCTTTATCATTAAATGAAGAAGGAAAATTACAATATTGATATATATTGTTTTTAATAATCCAATCTAAGCTTTCGGCTTACATAAGCCATTTTCAAAGATGTCAAATTACATTATATATGAAAAACATAGACAAACGATAATGACAAACTGTTTTTGATTACATGGAAGATTTCCAAGCAACAACAAACTGGATCATTTAAGACGCTGAAAGCAAAGGTCGCGTCACTGCTTGTGACGTCACATATGAGCAAGTGAGAGTGAAAACAAGAAATATTAAGTATGGGAAGACATTGGAATAAACCAATGGCTTCTTTTATTAATTATAGGCATTTAAGGATATTTGTGGAGATTTCATAGTTTATTTTGTTCAGGTTAAGTTTCAACTGTTTTATGTATATAGCTTCGAGAATTTTTAGTTTTTGTTTATTGTTTTCATGTTTAAGTATAGTTGTGTTTTCAATGAGGGTTTTCCGGAATTGTGTATGTGGCCAGGCATGTTGTATTAAATGCCTAGAAATGTTAGAATTATCGTCAAATGGAGTGTCAAGCGTCGTGAAAGCGAGTTCGTGGTGTGACCAATATAACATAGTGTGTCATTATGATTTGTCAGTGCTTAAATATATAATGTAATTTGGCATCTTTGAAAATGGTTTATGTAAGCCGAAAGCTTATATTGTGTTATTAAAAAGATTATGCATGAATATTGTAATTTTCTTTCTTCATTTAATGA
Organism: Ascarosepion bandense; assembly: GCA_037127315.1. Lineage (NCBI taxonomy): Eukaryota > Metazoa > Mollusca > Cephalopoda > Sepiida > Sepiidae > Ascarosepion > Ascarosepion bandense. Next base: position 192,466 of record JBBBDQ010001992.1, on the reverse strand, counting down.
TAATGCTATTAAGCTTATCAGAGAAAAGATATATATATATATCAGCATGCAGTGTGGGTATAGAAGAATACAAAGTAGTATCCTGTACATACAGTGGTGGGATAACTCACTAAGAGAGCTCTAAATATATTTGTATATAAATATATATAGAGCAAATATAAGAAAAATTAACGCAGACACGTTGTTTCATGGTAAATCGGAAATATGGACCTATTTCAGGCGAACCATCATCAGCTTTTACACGAATTTCGTGTAAATTTTACACGATTTCGTGTAAAATCCTTTGTAAAATAAATACTGAAGCTGATAATGGTTCGCCTGAAATAGGCCTATTCTTCAGACTTACCATGAAATAACGTGTCTGCCTTAATTTTTCTGGCACTGGCTAACCTTACAGTGAAATCGCGGATATTGTTGGTATCAGCCTTTAAACTGTCAGTCGTGTCATCAAGGCAAAGAAACAAACTGAATCCATCATTCGGAAACGTAAAGGAAAATGAGGTTGGAAGAAAAAACAACACCAGGAGACGATGTATAAGTGATCAGGAAACGTGAGAAAAATCCTAAGACATTATTTCTTTAAGTTTCAATAAATTTAATAATGTGCTGAAAGAAAGTTGCTTCACTTAATTTGTACAAGTTCGTATGTGCAAGATTTAATTTTTTTAACTTTATAGACCTTGTTTGCCTGAATACGTCTCCGGCTTTCAATGTGTGTAGCAGGAAGGATCAGTGCTCTGCTCTGCAACGATAAGGGTGGTGATGATGAAGATGTTGATGACGACGATGATGATGTGGAAGAAGATAATGAATATGATAATGAGGATGATGAACAGGATAAGGCCGATAATGATGATAATGAGGAGGAGGAGAATGATGAAGATGGTGAATATGAGGATGATGATGATAAATCTAATTATGCCGAAGATGATGATGATGATGATGTGTAGACTGATAATAGATGATATATACGATGATGATGAAGACGTTGATGATAAGGATGATGACAGAGATGGTCAATATGACGATGATGATGACGATGATAATAACTGAGGATGATGATGAGGAGGTGGAGGACGACGAAGATGATAAACATGATGGTGATGATGATAAATCTCATGATGCCGAAGATGATGATGATGATGATTAGGACGATGATGATGATAAGGATGGAGATGATGAAGATGTTGAGGACGAAGATGATGAACATGATGATAGGATGATGAACATGATGAGGTCGAAGATGATGATGATAATGATGTGGATGATGACGTTGATGAGGACGATGATGGAACTTAAAATGATGTAAGTGATGATGAGGATGTTGATAAGGAGGAGTAGTGTGAGGATAATAATAAGAATGATGTAAATGATGTTTGTGAGGAGGAGGGGGAAAAGAGGAGGATGTGTTCGTTATCATTGTGATCATTAGGATGATTGTGAGGACGAAGATGTTGATGATGATGATGATAGGGATGATGATGAGGAGGAGGAGAAGGACTAGCAGGAAATGGATGAAGTTGATGTGGGTGAGGGGATGATGAGACACATGATAAGCATCGTGATGATGATGATTATGCAGGATGGTGCGGATTGTGATGATGATGATGAGGTTAATGAATATAATGCTAAGCATCATGATGAGAATGATCATGAAGATCATGATGATGATAATGCGGAGAATGACGATTAAGATGATTTAATCAACAGATAGCCAGAGATTCTAATGCCTCAGCTGTTCACGCCCGATCTCGAGTAGAGCTTATGCATGCGCCCCTTTTCTTAAGGAGCTGGGGTAATTCCAATTCTATCCGTGCAGTAATTATCTGACCCCCTACTGTGATGCCTTATCATTTCAAGAGTCGAATTAGAGGAAATATGGTGACTTACAGCTATATTTGTGGTAATGCTGCTCAATACTCGCTTCCTAGTCTTGATAAAGTTAAATAAAAAAAACACTATTTGTTACTTTCTTGCCATTAATGGTGCATGAATTCTATAATAAAAAATGTGTTTAAAGTATTTATATTGTTCGGACTATTGTCCTCATCCTTGTTACCAGTTGCACGACGTTTAATAATAGATCATTCTATTTGTCTATATTTCTGAGATGAGGTAGTATTTACAGTATTTTTACATTATTCGGACTATTGTCCTCATCTTTGTTGCCATTGGTACGACGTTTAATAATAGATCATTCTATTTGTCTATATTTCTGAGATGAGGTAGTATTTACAGTATTTACATTATTCGGACTATTGTCCTCATCTTTGTTGCCATTTGTACGATGTTTAATAATAGATCATTCTATTTGTCTATATTTCTGAAATGAGGTAGTATTTACAGTATTTACATTATTCGGACTATTGTCCTCATCTTTGTTGCCATTTGTACGATGTTTAATAATAGATCATTCTATTTGTCTATATTTCTGAGATGAGGTAGTATTTACAGTATTTACATTATTCGGACTATTGTCCTCATCTTTGTTGCCATTTGTACGATGTTTAATAATAGATCATTCTATTTGTCTATATTTCTGAGATGAGGTAGTATTTACAGTATTTACATTATTCTGACTATTGTCCTCATCTTTGTTACCATTTGTACGACGTTTAATAATAGATCATTCTATTTGTCTATATTTCTGAGATGAGGTAGTATTTACAGTATTTCCATTATTCAGACTATTGTACTCATCTTTGTTGCCATTTGTATGACGTTTAATCATAGATCATTCTATTTGTCTATATTTCTGTGATAAGGTAGTATTTACAGTATTTACATTATTCGGACTATTGTCCTCATCTTTGTTGCCATTTGTACGACGTTTAATAATAGATCATTCTATTTGTCTATATTTCTGTGATAAGGTAGTATTTACAGCATTTACATTATTCGGACTATTGTCCTCATCTTTGTTGCCATTTGTACCACGTTTAATAATAGATCATTCTATTTGTCTATATTTCTGAGATGAGGTAGTATTTACAGTATTTACATTATTCGGACTATTGTCCTCATCTTTGTTGCCATTTGTACGACGTTTAATAATAGATCATTCTATTTGTCGATATTTCTGAGATGAGGTAGTATTTACAGTATTTACATTATTCGGACTATTGTCCTCATCTTTGTTGCTATTTGTACGACGTTTAATAATAGATCATTCAATTTGTCTATATTTCTGAGATGAGGTAGTATTTACAGTATTTACATTATTAGGACTATTGTCCTCATCTTTGTTGCCATTTTTACGACGTTTGAGCCGTTGTACGCTCCGACCTTCTTCAGGTGCTAGGAATTTCGAACCGAACCACTTATTACAACCACTGGGGTATATTTACAGTATTTAAATTATTCGGAATATTGTCCTCATTTTGTTGCCATTTGTATGACGTTTCGGCCAATGTATGCTCCGGCCTTTTTCAGGTGCTCGGAATTTCAAAAAACGTGTTGATGATTTTTTTTGACAACTACATGTATTTATTGATCTATACAATTTTGTGAATATAAGAATTTATACGTGCATGTATATACGTATATATACATAATCAGCTGGAAATATCTGTCATAGATTTTCGACGATGAATGATTCCCCTTGTTACGAAAAACGTAAATATTTGGCATTGATCATTGAAGAACGAATCCTATGGCTGGAAGCAATTTCTTTCCTGCAACGTTTCTTGTAATTTTCTCGCGAAAAACCAAAATTCACGTCTATTAAACAGAATTGGCAAAAAATCCCATAAATCTGGCTTTTTCTTCCCATTCTAAATTATATTTTTGCAGATGTATTTATGGAGATATATAAATGTGGATAATGTTTTTGTATAACGCGTTTCGTCTTTTAGAACTTCATCGGAAGAAAATTATGTTTGCGTTGATGTCATTACAGATGCGTGTGAAGAAGAGGGGCGCTGAAAATGTTAATTTTTTTTAAATACACGTTTTGGGTATATAGCCTATGCAATTTCATTTGCATTCTTTTTTTTTTTTTTTTTTTCATATTTCCATCACTTCTGCTATAAAATATCCCATATAATAAAAGATCTCCCAGGAATTGTAAAAATTTGTAAAACCTGCACATAGATTTACTTTGGACGGTCTAGCAATTAAAGCACTTTCTATACACTTTCATGAAAAAAACTATTTTCTCTTTTAATTAAAGTAGAATTTTTTAAATAAAAATTACGATGGGGCCTATTCGACTGATCAACTTATACATTTAGGAAGTTGATCTTAAAAGACCATTTTTGTGTTCATATATTTTTATTTAATTTTTTCTCTTAAAATTGTTCTTGATAAAAAATATTTTTATATAGTTTTCCCATATATATATATATATATATATATATATATATATATATATATATATATTATTATTATTATTATTATTATTATTATTATTATTATTATTTATGAAAACTCAACACATCATTTAAATTGGTTATAAATTATAATTAATTTCAATGAGCTTAATTAGCTCATTTCATCAGACCACACAATATTCTTTCCATGTGGTACAAAAAATTTTGCCGGAATAAGCATTTTCTTTAACTGAAGAGAAAGATAAAAATAAATAAAAAATAAGAATACATGTGTATGTGTCACCTCATAAAACATAGGTGGGTTAATTTATGGGGTTGAACATACACACGTCTCAATCGAATAAGCGGTTAACGACATAGCGGTCTGCAGTTTCACAACTGGTCTGAATACTCCCAGCTGACTAGACGCAAATGCCTCTGTCCTGACTCTCTTTTCATTTTTCTCTTTTTCCTTCTTCTTATGTTTTTATCTTTCTCTTCAGTTAAAGAAAATGCTACTTCCGTCAAAATAACCATTGAGCTCTCCATATAGATATAACATTTAATATTTTATATGAAGTTAATCTTGTTGGATTATCCTCACCGTTTACGGACTGGACATCTATATATATATATATATATATATAATACCAGGTGAAGAGGACTCAAGGTTTTACTATTTTGAGTGCCCCGGCATTATTTTATTATGAACAGTGATCAATATAATAAATATTATGGAGCTTAATATAATTATATAGTTATGAATTAATTCTACATTGCGACAGTTGGTGAGTGTGTATTCTTTACGGCCAAATCCAAAAGATGAATCTTCGCTCCGATTAGTCAAAAGAAACACACATGTAAATGTTATACCTTCTCACATACATACACAGCAAACCAAAGGTATTTGTCATTTAAATGTAAATCATCTGCACAACGAACATCAAATACTGCCTGATGATGAGAATCTCGAAACATAGAAATTTCCTTTTCGCAATGTACAATTAATTCATAATTATATATATATAATCGATTTTCTGCACAATTGTAAGAACTGCAACCTTGAAACTTTTGAATATCGTTTCTTATGTCTTTGTCTATGAGTGTATCAAATTTGATTAAAATCGGACCACTCCTTCTATAACCCGATTTTTTCGATTATCGATTTTCGATATTTATCGGGGGTACCTCGACACAAAACCTAACTAAGAACACTCGCAGACGCTTATAGTACAACTGTGTAAATTTTCAAGAAAATTGTTTATTTTTAGAATTTCTGGAGATTTTTTCAGAAACATTTTACCACCAAATTCCTCCTACTTTATATATAGAGGACTCCTACTTTATTTATAGAGGACTCCTACTTTATTTATAGACGACTCCCTTCTAATCTATCCGGAAACTACTAACATAGCAGATTTTGTCAACAAACTCAATAACATTGAACCTACTATATATATATATATATATGTAATATAATAATCTGGCCCGACCGAAGAAGGCGATGAAGCGTGGGTGTTTCCGGTCATTGAAAGGAACGGATGTTTGTTTGACCCTATTTCCGACAGATGCGGAAGTGACTCTGAGAAATTACGTAGGCGTCGAGTAGGCGTCGTGAATCGAGGCAAAACTTGGAAGATATATAAAGGCCTCGAAACAAGAAGTCACAGACGAGTCCCAGTCAGCCTCGACAGGAGTCAGGCTCGACAGGCAGTCTAGACAGAGAGCCAGACAAGACCAGAAGTCTCGAGAAGTCGAAGAAGAAGCTAAACGAGTAAGCAGAGAGAGGCTACAGCTCACGTCGAACCCCACGTCAGCCCCTGGAAGCGCTCCCACAACTATCTGTTCCTAGGCGACACGGTCCAAACGTCGTTAATAAAAATATAATATATATTTTTATATATACCCCCGTGTTTGTCTGTTTCTTGCTATATAACATATATATATATATATATATATATATATATATCAGAATTGTGATAGTATTTGGGTGCCAATATTGCTTTACTGATAAAAGCCAATTTTGCAAACAGGTTTTTTATCGCAAAGTGCTCGATATCGAGGAGGAGATAGAACGTTGATAATTTTAGTGCAAACAAATGTCCACTTTAACTGAGCAGGTTCAGTAAAGAATAGAAAGAATCTAATTGCAAATTATTAAAAGGATAGATATTTTCTTTGAATAGGTTCCTCAGTCTGTTTCTATCTATCTATCTATCTATCTATCTATCTATCTATCTATCTATCTATCTATCTCAGTCTGTTCATATCTATCTATCTATCTATCTATCTATCTATCTAAGTCTGTTCATATCTATCTATCTATCTATCTATCTAAATCTGTTCATATCTATCTATCTATCTATCTATCTATCTATCTATCTGTCTGTTCATATCTATCAATCTATCTATTTCAGTCTGTTCATATCTATTTATCTATCTATCTATGAATACGTCGGTGTCTCTTCATTATCTATCTATCTATCTATCTATCTATCTATCTAATTTCATCATCATTCTTTCCCGCATTTCCTTATATTTTTATTTTTCCTATTTTCATTCTCTTACTAATTCTCTCTCCAGTTATATCTTTCTCTCTCTTTCTCTTCCTTTCCCTCCCCTTCTCTCTCTCTCTCTCTCTCTCTCTCTCTATATATATATATATATATATATATATATATATATACATATCACCCTCTCATTCTGTCATTCTCTCTATTCTGAGAACAATTATTATTATTACCATATTAACCGAACGCATTCAAATACACTCAAATAACCTTTTGGAAAAGTATTACTCCGTCTCTTCCCTCCAGTTATGGGTTAAATAACAAGACATATTGTGTTCTATAGCCTTGTCTGGCAACCAGTCTACCGCAGAAAGCAATAGCAACCTACTGCGAGATAATCTTCTGCCCAGTCTTTTTCGAGACATGATCGCCCAAGCGTGCATCACGTATGCCACTTAACTGACTGAATGAATATAATAGTTGGAATCATCATTAAGGCTTCTACTGGTCATAAAGTTGGTGATTGATTTTTTATTGTTATGAAGAATTAAACTGATCCCCACTAATTACTACGTAATAATATAATACATCTCTTCCCCCTCTAGCTATGAGTCAAATAACAGGACAGATTGGGTTTTATAGCTTTGGCTGGCAACCAGTCTACTGCAGAAAGCAATGGCAACCTACTGCGGGATAATCTTCTGCCCAGTCAGTCATGTCTCTTTCAAGACATGATCGCCCAATGCGTGTATCACCTTTGGCACTTAACTGACTGACTGAATATAATAGTTGGAAACATGATTATGGCTTCTACTGGCCCTAATGTGGGGGATCGATTTTCTATTGTTATGTAGTAATAAACTGATCCCCCACTAATTACTACGTAAAATATAATATATCTCTTATACCTCCAGCTATGAGTTAAATAACAGGACAGATTGGGTTCTATAGCCTTGGTCAGCAACGAGTTTACCGTAGAAAATAATGGCAACCTACTGCGGGATTGTCTTCTGCCCAGTCAGTCATGTCTCTTTTCGAGACATGATCTCCCAAACGTGAATCACGTATGCCTCATAGCTGACTGATTATTATTAGTGAGTTTCTTCTTCCCAGGCTGTATATGTCTTCTTACCAACTTGTTAGGAAAGCCATTTAATAGTCGTTGTCGATGGCCAGTTTTACTGAAACCTATGAGCTCACTTCAGTTGTCCACTAGGCCTCTCTCCTCACTTCTACTCTCTTTCTGTTTTATATTAATGATCTTAAAAGGAACGTTCTCAGATCATTAGTAAATATTTTTGCAAATTATACCACAGTGTATCGGTGCACCTCAGAAATCAAGATGGCCAAAGCCTGACAGCTGATCTTTCATCTGATCGAGCTTTAACAGCTCAATGGAAGAAAACTCGAATCTTTCAAAACAAAGACAAAAAGTAACTTTTTTCATTACTGAGCTGAAGAGAATTAACTATTCATTGCGACGAATATTAGTACTCTGAAAGAAGCTCCTTGCTTCAGTATCTCTTATGACTCAATTTCAACACAGATAAAAAGTGGAACATATCTATCCGATCCATCGCTAAAGACGGTGGAAAATGGTCTGTCCTTTGTACCACACCAGAATGTACCTGACTCTATCTGCCATTCTCTATATTTACAAGACTCAGATCAGACCAAAGATGGAGTGTTTCCGATATAAGTTCACTGGGATTACCCAATCCTCTTTCCAACTTTGACGGATCTAAAACCATCTATGCGGCATTGTGGGCGATTAACTATTTTCCATCGACCACCATGCGGATTAGGACAGCTTGTGAATCTAAATTCTCACCGAATCTTCTACAATGGATTTGCACGTCCGAATATGACCCCTCCTACGCTTGGTCTGCTTTCGGCTGATTTCGGTCTGTTCCTTTGACGGAATCAGTTCAATCGACTGGGTGAAAGTTGCAACAGGGTATATGTGCCCCCAAACCCTCTTTCACTATTTCAACGCCGTAAATCTCTTGTTACTCTATCAATGGTAATTTTTTTAACGAACTACATAACTTATTCAGACTTTTACATCTATCACCGCCATACCACGTCAATAGGGTCAAGCCATCACCATGTACTTCATATTTTATTGTTAAGAATAAATATCAATTACCAAGAGCTTCTACTTCATGGAATCGTCTTCATCCAAGAGGAGGCCTACGCGATTATTACACACTTGATCATTTAAAGTCTAGGATCAATCGTTTGTTATCCGAAAAAAATTTACTTCTTTCCTTACGTTCATAAATTTTTTAACTCAGTACCACTCTACATTGAGTGGCTCTTGGGTTTGTATTGTGTGGAAAAAGATTAGTGATAGGTTAGCGTTATAACCAATGGATAAGAATTCAGAAAAATCCCGAACTTTCGATACAGAGTTCGAATTCATTCGATGCTAAACTATGATATGAAACATGTAATCATTGGACGTGGCTCTGGTTGTAACAAGTAAGCAGAAGTTCAGCTTCGAACTGAAAAAAATTTGAACTCCTTTAACCCCTTTGAAAGTATAAAATCATCCTTTCTTTTCTCGAATTATATGTATACATCTAATCAGCTTTTAAGATTTGAAAAAGAAACCACTCGACCGGCGGTCGAGAGTGAAGGAAAATTTACTCGCTCCAAAATCGACCAACTTCATTTTCTTAATAGTCGCCTGACGTAAGCTTAGCGTGAATCGCTGACGGAAAAGAAATGAAATTTTAATTAAAATTTCAAACGTGTTACAAAGGATTTTTAATTTTTCAAAAGTAATAACAACAAAATTTAATCTTTCCTCTTAATAATAGCATAAACATTTTGATAATAAAACGTTGTTTTTAGTAAATGTGTGCCCTTTTAACATCATGATATGTTTTTTTTTCTTTTTTAGTGTTTTTTTCTTTTTTGCAATTGAGTGGAGGTACTTAAATTCGTAGTTTCTTTCTTCTGTTTGACTACAACCTCCATCTCATAGATGATAAAAAATAACAATTCTGATTTTCTCAACGATTTTCTATAAAAAAAAAATTACTTAATTGTATAATTTGTTTTTCGGTGCGTGGTTGAAAGAAGTACGCATACTTTTTTTTCCTTCTTTCGAATGTTCATTATTACTTTTCTTAAGCGAGGAGGAAATTACTGTTGATTCAAGGATAATATTTTTCCAAATAAGTTTCTAAAAATCTGTGAGCGTCTTTAATCTGAGCAACAGAGATATTTTGGCTCAAATCTGGAAGCGTTAATTAAACGAATGTTTACACTGATCGGCCATGCATAAGACCAAAGAGTTCAATAATGTCATTGTAGGTCATTCGAAGTAACTTGTGTATTTTAAATGACATACTTTTGGGTTGTAAATGAAATTATATTTCCTTTTTCTATATTTGAAGGGACACGTTTCATTGCGAAATTTTTAATCGACCGCAGGCGAGTAAAGAAATAAACTTTAATAGCCCAATTAAATTTTTAATCGACTGAGTTGATCGGGCGAGTGAAATCTCAAAGGCTGCATCTAAGTATACTAGTCTCTGTAGCCTTGATTGACAATGAATCTAGTACTGAAGCCTACTTATAGACAACCAACAGGCAACCAACACCAATTTATCAATGTACGAAAGGCAGATCAAGATAAGTACAACGACCTAAAATGTTTGATTAACGACGGTCCTACCTATGGATCTAAGCAGACAAGGATGTGCGTGTGGTCTCTTTTATCATCAAGAGCCATGACTTCAGAGAAAGTTATGGCCATCTTCGACTACCAAGTTATAGCCATCTTCGACTACCAAGTAGGAATATAATTGAATGAATGCTTTACTTACGAAAACCCTACCTATATTTCGGGTTACATGATAAAATACTACATATACCAAGAGTTACATATAAACTCTGAGCTATATCATTGGTTACATAAGATCCTACATATATCAAGGATTGCATATAAAAATCCTAAATATACGTGTTACATCAGGAAATTGTACTTATATCACGGTTTAACGAATAAAAACCTACCATTATCAGGGAATTTCACTAACATGTTCTGCTGATATCGGTAGTTACATAATTAAGTTCTACCTATATCACAGGTTACGTATGAAAACCCTTCTAGTCTTATCTCGGATTAAAAAAGCAGTATGAAAGACGCTACGTATCCTCCAATTCAACTGTATGTATGTGCAACATTTTCTAGGCTTTTCATTTTAAAAACGAAAATAAATTTTCTCTGCTGCGAATTTGCAGTTTTCAAAAGATACGATGCTGTGAACCTTTCATACGCCTAATATATATTTTCAAAGGAAAGTTTAAAAACTGTATACTATTTGCAAGTAAGCAAAAGTATATTGGGCATAAAATTAACCTTAGAATCCGTCATCTGTTGTTATTTTCATAGAGTTCCATCTATCGATTCCTGATGATTCTTGCAAAGCAAAAACCTGTTCTAAATTCCGACGAAGGGAAAAGAAAAGAAGAACCATCGAATTCGTACACCTGCGTTGGTTGAAAAACCCTCTTTCCTTTTATCTCCGCAGCGATTGTTCATTTGAATATAAGAAAAGAATAAGGAGAAGGAAAACGAGATGAGAAACTCGGGTTTCTTCGATCGGTTGTCGCGTTAATTGGTTCTGCAATTGTCTGTAATTTCATTTGCTTCTCTTTTCAAGGAAATTTTGCCAAAACAAATTTTCTTCTTTGCTGAATTTTCTGTGAATAACAAAGATAAAAACTAACCAATCATTATTTCTCATTCGTTAAATTTTGTACATGTAAATTATCTCCTAGACCGTGCTGGGGATCAAGTGACAACATGTCTTCTTACTGCGCCATCTTTGTGTTGCATCGGAGAATGAAGAGATACACAGTAAAATGTAGTTTATTATCAGAGTGGTACAACTACTGGGATCACATGACATATATATATATATATATATATATATATATATATATAAATTAAAATAGGATTAATTCAATGATGTTGGATGATCATTTCGATATCATTCCTGTATCATTTTTTAATATTAAAATAAAATAAAATTCGATATCATTCCTGTATCATTTTTTAATATTAAAATAATTTTTTAATATTAATTAGGATCGGGTTTTTGGAATTTACCTTCCTGCTTTTTCCGCTTGGATTAAAGTATATATATATATATATATATATATATATATATATATATATATATATATATCGAGGCAGCAAGTAATTTTCTAAAAATATACTGTTAAATATAAGAGACAATGAATGTCTATTATGTTTAATCATGAGCCGTTCTAAACGTCGTATTTTTGCTTTAATTTCAGTTGAAAATAAAGACAAAAATTCTCCAACATTTGGATAATTATTTATTGGTTTTCTTCTAAGCTTTCGGCTCACATGAGCCATCTTCAGAGAGGTAGTTTAAACTGAAATATTATAAAATCCACCATCACCGACGATTTTATTTTGTGTTTGGCATAAAACTCCGCTTGGCAACGGCAATAGTTACCAAAAATAATAAACGCAGTTCTTAAGTTTGCGATGCGGTTTTATAACGTCACACCGCGGGATAGCGCGAAATGACAACAAAACCATGTAGTCAAATGCAATGTAATATGTTATTTCCTGTTTTAAAGTTGATTTTATTGAGTGTTGGTTGTTTTGATTTGATGTACATGGCCTCCAATATCTGCAGATTCCTCTTACTGTGTGTATGAGTAAGGATCACCGTATTGTTGACCAAAATCTGTCTGATATTACCTACATGTTTATGTTTTTCAGAGAAATGTTGTTTAATAGTACTCTGATCAGAAAGATGACATGTAAGTCTACGGGAGAGCGTGGTTGTAGTAAAACCAATATATGTACTAGGTTTTTGATTAGTATCAGAGATGCAATCTCTGAATGAGCATGTAAATTGGTACACTACATTGGTTTTTTGTAGAGAATTCAAATGGCCACAAAGATGAGGGCAATAGTCCGAATAATGTAAATACTGTAAATACTACCTCATCTCAGAAATATAGACAAATAGATTGATCTATTATTAAATTTCGTACAAATGGCAACAAAGATGAGGACAATAGTTTGAAAAATGTAAATACTATAAAAATAGTGGTAATCAATGCACCAAAAGAAATGTATGGCATGCAGTTTAAACATGAGTAGCATAATGGTGATTGTACTAATCTTGGAATTTTCATTACCCGAAGCGGAATGTTTGTAGTTTGCTTACGTAAATATCCTCATGAGTTCTAATTATTATTATTATTATTTAATTTCATCACCTTTATGATTTTTTAGATATGATAGCGATATCTCATCACCTAGTCTCAGCTAAGTCCTATCCTCAACCCAGGATCCATTCCAAGCAGCGTTTTAACCCGCACACCCCAAATGATTCTTGTGAGGCAGAGAATTTCTTTAAGATAATTCTAAGTTCTCCAACAGAGATGAATTGACTTGCTGTTTGGCATATGTCTCTGATTTGCCCTGCCAGATCTTTGTATTTTTACCTGTTCCCCCTTTACTATGTTCTTATCCGATCTCACCGCAAAAACCTATCAGGATTAATTCCTGGATGCTTCTGTGAACAGTGTGGGATATCAGCGTGATTTCTTCTCAAACGCTTGTTAATCAAGATGACCGTATTCCACCTGAATGTCACCAGCTCATTTTCGGCAATTGACAGTGATACACAAGGGCATATTTCCAAAATAATTCCTATGCATTCTAAGAGTTACGTTTATATTCTTTTTTCTGCCAACTGAATGCAATCACTGACAATGTATTGCACACTTTCAGTAGCCTTCCTAGACAGGCTGGATATATTATTATTAATATTATGTCATTTTTCATCATATTTCGATTTCTGCTATGGTCGCACTCCCAACCAAGTCTGCGGAAAGACCTAAGGCAGGTCATGGCGTGTTGTTATGGCTCCATTTCATGTTTTTTCTATTTCCCCTATCATCCCTAGCCTTACATAGACAAAGTTTTCCTTAGTGTGTGGGCTGTACTTAATAAGACAATTATCGTATATCTCTTAAGCTTGGGTTTCCAGGGATTCCTTCGATGTGTTTTTTGTTCCATTTTTAATCATTCCAAGTGCACCTACTATCACTGGCACAACTCTTGTTTTCAATTTCCACATTTTTTCTATTTCAATTTCCAGGTCTTTATATTTTGACAGTTTTTCGAATTCCTTGGTTGCTATGTTACAATCCGCTGGACAAGCCATATCAATTAGTAGTTTTTTTCTGGTTTTTAGCAATAATGTCCGACATATTTGCTTCCATTTTCCTGTTTGTGCAGATGGTGTAATCCCATAGAATGGTGACATCTTCTATTTCTGTAACCGGTGCTGGGTGATGTTCATACCAGTGTTTGTTTACAGATTTTCCATAGTGTTTGCACATTGTCCCAATGTAAATATTGCCCCACTCTATCGTGACGACTTTTATGTTCATTTGGAGCAAGCACAGAACAGCCTGAGATTAGGTGGTCTATTGTTTCTTGATGTTTATCACAGAACCTGCATTTTGGATCCACAATATTATGTATTATATTTACCTGAAAGTTTCTAATGAAAAGACTTTGGTCTTGCGCTCCAAGAATAAAGCCTTCAGTCTCAGACTTTAATCCAGATGCACGTAACTATCGATGAGTATTAACTTTATCAACATTGGATTTATTGGCACGTTCTGGATATTGGCCATGCAGATGTTTGTCTTGCCAGCGTTGTTTTATCTGCTCAAGAGCTTTATCCTTAGCTTTCTTTTTCATATTCTTTGCCGCAATAGTTGGTTCTTGGCTTCTGTTTTGCTTTTCTACAGAATCTACTAAATGTAAATCTTGTTTGTATTTACTGCTTTCTTTCATTATTGAATATTTTTTTCTTTCTGTTTTTATGTTGTTCTTTTCACTTTCATTTACAACTAGATATTTTTAAAGCTTTTTCTTGCTTTAATTCTTTTATTGTTACAGCAGAGTCTAAGTTAATTGACGATGTTTGTTGTAGCGATCCTCATAAAACTGTAGCTTTAGCACATTTATTCAAATTGGATTTCACTCCAATGTCTTCACTGAAGCATTTACAGCTTGCAGAAGACCTTCTGGCTCATTATCATTCTTAGGGTAGAACGTTAAGTCATCCATGTAAAATAGGTGGCTTATCATCATTATTATTGTTATTATTATTGTGGCAAAAAATTATAATAATGATAATATTGATATTATTGTTGTTGTTGTTGTGGTGGTCATCTCCGAAAATAGACGATATAATCACAGGTTTTGATATAATCTTCGACTTTTAAGCGTTTCGTTTGGGTGAGGATGGTGATTTTAGCACGTATCCACAGAAGGACACTACTCTTTCCTTAGCAGAAAAGCTGTTCAACGCAGCACTGTCGCCTGCTCGCCCCCAGTGGGTATTAATTATGCCACAGATGCCTTGCAGAAAATTTCCTAGACACAGTCCCGACTGCCCCAACCAAAAAAAAAGCACAAATTAACCCGCTGTTTCGTATATCTTTCTGCACAACTTGAACTACTAAGTCTTTCTACCTGCTACCTAGGAATATTTTCATACATATGCGTATATATATATATTATGCTCTCATTGCGATTGAGCTCTTTGGAGAAGAAAATTTTAAAAACAGTTTCCATTTCTGCTATATGTGTGACTCTTCAGAAATGAATTGAGTTCTCTCGGTGACTGGCGTCTGTATACACTGCTTATATGCAAGACGTTAAAATTTCCATTCTCTGATTCCATGAGCTGATGGCTTAGGGACTAGCCACTCCAACTGACACCAAATCGATTGAGTTTCGATCCCGGCCAGAAGCAAGTGGATGTGTCTAGCCACACTGATGAGCTGTGATACAGCGAAACAGGCTTGTATGTGGATGACTAATATATATATATATAGAGAGAGAGAGAGAGTACTGTGCAAAAGAAGTGTTAGGACAAGAACTATTTTATCTTTTATGACGCATCAAAATAAAGTTTAAAGTCCCCTCTGCTATCACACTTTTGCACACGACCGGTAGTGTGCAAAAGTATGAGGACAGGGGCGATTTTCCTAAAAACCTCACTGAAATTCAAATGCATGATGAAAAGCCAAGTAAATTGCTAATAAATATTGATTTATTAAACCTAGGTGTAAAAGAAATGTATTAAAAAGAAGTTATATTTAATTTTTCCTATTTTCTATTAAAAACGTTATTTTGAAACTACTCATTATTCTATTATCCTTGGATATGACTGATTTTTTTCTTATTCCCACCTCTCGAATTGATAAATCTAATGTTACTTTGCAAGACACACTTGGGAACAAATCAAGCTGCTTGGCAGGGGATGCCATTAGATACATTGAGTAAGCTTGTGATGTCAATGCCTGACAGAATAAAGGCTGTGATCAAAGCAAAAGGCTATTATACTAAATATTAAATTTATTTTCACGTTTAAGCATTTTTTGGCTAAATCAAATAAAATTACTTTAATTGTTGATTTCCCGTCAATATGCCTCATAAAAGATAAAATAGTTCTTGTACTAAGACTTTTGCACAGTACTATATATATATACACACACCCTCAAACACAAATACACATATACACACATACAGACACACACACACACACACACATATATATATATATATATATATATATATATAGAGAGAGAGAGAGAGAGAGAGAGAGATGTATGTATATATGATAGCATCAAAATAAAATATAAAAATATACGTTCATATATATATATATATATATATATATATATATATGAACGTATATTTTTATATTTTATTTTGATGGTATATATATATATATATATATATATGTGTGTGTGTGTGTGTGTACACATGCGTTTCTGTGGTTGAGTGCGTATATATATATATATATGTGTGTGTGTGTGTGTGTGTGTGTGTGTGTGTGTGTGTGTCTGTGTGTCTGTGTGTGTGTGTGTGTGTAGCTGTGCGAGTGCATAGGCCTGTGTGTGTAAGTGTTTGTTTCCGCGCGTGCGCAATGAATGATTCTTCCCCTTGGAGAAACTCATTAGTATGAGAATTCTTATTAAATCTAATTTTTGTTAACTACGGTGAATAAACTTTCCATTCGGTTCCTTTTCAACATTTTGAAACGAGATAACGGCGGATTATTTTTCTCTTCTTTCCTCTGGATTTCTTTAACGACAAATTGCGTAATTTCAAATTTGGAACTGGTGATTTCAGAAATCAAGGTTTTGAAAATAAACGAAGACATTCAAAATTAGAAATTATATTTTACACTATCTTCTCTAAAATTGCCTACATTCTTCAAATATTTGTCGCTTTTAGATTTTTAATGAAACTTTTTATAACAATCATCATGGGTATGACGATAAACGACAAAAATTGGAGGTTTTAGAAAACATAGAACCACAATCTTAATTACTGTTTGCTGTAGAGTGGCTGACATCCTTGCAGCAGTCTCGATTATGGTCAAAAATGGTTTGTTTAAGTAAAGAATATTAGCATTCGAAGCGTAATATTCGAGTATCATTCTAGTAATATTCGTACTGTAATATTCGGATGTGCGTTGTGTTGCAGGATACCGACTCGGAACTAAAAATCGGGGTGCCGAGTTTGAATTCCAGTTGAATTCGTTGCACAAATACCCCTGGGGGAAATATTAATCCGTCTCTTCCCTCCAGTTATGGGTTAAATAATAGAACAGATTGGGTTCTTTAGCCTTGGCTGGCAACCAGTCTACCGCAGAAAGCAATGGCAACCTAATGCCGTTATAATCTTTTGCCGAGTCAGTATTGTCTCTTTCGAGACATGATCACCCAAAGAGCCTGAATATTCTTACTGATTACAACGGCGACTATTGTGATCTAAGCCCTTCCTTTCTGTATCACTTTTGCTCCGATGCATGGCTTCTGCTCTGACGAACTTGAGTCACTAGTGGCTCCACTGCAAGAATTAACTCGTGCAACCAGACTGGCAAAAAGGTCCCACCGATTTGCAATTAGATCAACTAAATGCAGCCGACAATTCTACTCCACCAGCTTCTTTTCTCGTATTTCCCGCTTGTGGAACTCCCTTTCGTATACGTGTTTTCCTGACGGCTACAACCTCCCCCCAAAAAATTAAATGCAATGTCAATTCCCATCTCTTATTCACTTAACTCCAGTCCTTTCTACATCACCCTGTATATCTTAGACTTTTCCTTTCTCTCTATCTTTGCAACTGTCTTCACACCTGTGTCCCTATCCTTCTCTTGCCCTTTCTCTGACACCCCCTGTAACTGTTACCCCCTGGTTCGTCTTTCTCTCCTGCCTAAACTTTAACTTTCTCATGTAGCCCCCTATACGATTTTGTGAACCAATAAAATTTTTCCATTAGATCGATGCGTTCAGTGGATTTAAAACTTGAAAGACGGTTTCTAATGGATAGGAAGGGAGGAAGTCTCTATCTACGCGGCCATAAGCTACTGTGGGGCCAGTATAGCATATAGCTTATCAGAGAGGTATGCAATTTCCTGGATATATTTAATGACATATATGTCATTATTACATCCGTTACAAGAATGATAATCAAACTAAATATGATGAGTTGACTTTTATACAAACGTTAATCATAATAAATATAAGTGAGGAAAATCGAGATAAAATATTCCAGGAAAATAGATTGAATGTCTGCGCATGCTTAAGCCTTTCAGATTTAATATTATCCAATCATCAAGCATCAAATTTGTTAAGTATTTTCACTACTTTCAATGTCCACGTTTGGGTCTTTGATTTCAGATATCGATGTTAAAAGTAGCTTCTCGACTTGACTCAAAAAGAGATAAAATGTATCAGGAAAACAGATTATATTTATTGTACATTGATATATATATATATATGTGTGTGTGTGTGTGTGTGTGTGTGTGTGTGTGTGTGTGTGTGTGTGTGTGTGAGTGAGTGTGCATAATATTAAATCCAATATATATATATATATATATATATATATATATATATATATATATATTGGATTTAATATTCTGCAATCATTCAGCGCCGAATTTGTTATGTATTTCCATTCGATTCAATGGCAGGGTTTAGATTCTGATTTCAGATATCGATGTTAAACACTGTGTCTCGACTTTATGCCAAAAAAGGCTATATCATGAAATCATATTGAAATTCTGTATGATCAATCCTTTCGGATTTAATATTATCCAATCATCCAGTGCCAAATTTGTTACGTATATTCACTCGATTCAATGGCCTGGTTCAGATCCCTGACTTCAAATATCGATATTAAACGTAGCCTCTAGATTTTAGGCAAAAGACAGAAAATGATTCAGGAAAACACATTGAATTTCTATATGGTAAAGCCTTTTGAAATGAATATGTTTCAATCTTTAAACGCCAATTTGATACGAATTCGCACTAATTCTATGGCTGGTTGTTGATTTCAGATAACGATTTATATATCAAGAAATCATATTGAAATTCTGTATACTTAAACCTTTTGGATTTAATATTATCCAAACATCCAGCAATGAATTTGTTATGTATTTTCACGCAATTCTATAGCCGAGTTTGAATCCTTCATTTCAAATGTCGGTGTTCACCGTAGCCTCTAAACTTTAGGCAAAAAAAATGTTTTATGAAAGCAGATTGAATTTTTGTCGACTTAAGCCGACATACAATCTTGGCTGATTATTGAAATCCTTTCAAGCGAAGCTCAACTACAAACAGCACGAACAATATGTTCGTGCTGTTTGTAGTTGAGCTTCGCTTGAAAGGATTTCTAAAATTATGTACGGAAAATTTTATCTTCTGTTAAAAAAGGTGGGAAATCATTTCGAGATTTTAATTATTTTAAGATGATCACCATTAAAAATGTATTTTACTCTCTCTCTCTCTTTCTCTTTCTATCTCTCTCTCTCTCTCTCTGTCACTTTTCATCCCTCTCTTTCTTTTCACTTACTCTTTATCAATTATCTGTCTATCGCGTATTTTTCTACCTCTTGTCTATCTCACGTCCTCTAATGTCTTCTTTTTCGTAATCTCTTTTTCGTTTTTTTTCCTTCTGTTTTGATTCTCCTTTTTTTCGCTTCTCTCACCCTCTCTTCCTCCCTCTATCTATATGCTCTCCCTCTCTCTCTCTCCTTCTCCCTCTCTTTATTCTGAGTAGATAGACTAATTGGAGTAGACAGACTAAACTATCGCCCGGTTCACACTCCACCCACGTCTATTGAACAGGTGAAGAGGCTCATCCCTTGTTTCCTGGTTAGGATGTGGTTTCCGGCTTTCTCTTTTCCAATCTTTTTACTCTTACGTAGCCCCTGCGCATCAGTGGCATTACCGCCTTGCTTGAGGTGATATGATTAAAAAAAAATAATAATAAATATGTTCTTTTTGATTAATCTTACTTATTTCTTTCTATTTCCTCGAGTCTTCCTTCTTTCT
This sequence comes from Ascarosepion bandense, assembly GCA_037127315.1. Taxonomy (NCBI): domain Eukaryota; kingdom Metazoa; phylum Mollusca; class Cephalopoda; order Sepiida; family Sepiidae; genus Ascarosepion; species Ascarosepion bandense. The sequence goes on along the minus strand of JBBBDQ010001992.1, from coordinate 172,206 downwards.
TTCTTTCTTTCTTTCTTTCTTTCAGATTCACACCTCTTAATTTTTGTTTCTTTGCCTTTTCTTTCTTTTCTTTCTTTTTTCCTTTTTTCTTTTTTTTTTTCCTTTCTTTCTTTTGTCTTTCTTTCAGTTCAATTTTTCTTTTTTTTCTTTCCTTGTTTTTTCTTCCATTTTTCTTTCTTTCAGTTTCACACATATTTCTTTATCTTTTTTCGCATCTTTTACTTTCTTTCAGTCTTTCTTTCTGATCCGCGCCTCTTAATTTCTGCTTCTTTGCCTTTTCTTTCTCTTCTCTCTTTCTCCCTTTTTTTTTTGTTTCTTCGATTCTTTCTTTCTTTCTTTCAGTTTTTCTTTCTTTTTCTTTTCTTGTTTTTCTTTCATTTTTCTTTCTTTCAGTTCCACACATATTTCTTTATATTTCTTCCGTCTTTTACTTTCTTTCTTTCTTTCTTTCTTTTTTCCATACGTCTTCATTTTTTCGCTTCTTTCTTTCTTACTTATAATCTGTCTCTTACTCTCTCTCCATTATCTTTTATGTTTTCTTTTAATCTCTCTATTTTCCCTCTCCTTAACACACTTTCTATCTGTTCTTACCTCAGTTCCTGTCTGTGTGTTTTGTCTCTCCCTATCTCTCTCACTTTCTCACAAACACACACACACAAACACACACACACAAACACACATACACACACATACTCTCATTTTCCTTTCTCTCTAGTTTTTATATTATTATATTTTAATAGTTATTTCTTCTTCTTTCCTTTTTTAATGTATCTCTCTCCTTTTCTATTAAAATAGTATCTCGAAATGAGAAACCTTCAAAAAAATTCAGTTTACGCTAGGTTCCAAAAGCTGACATTTATTCAGTCTGCACTAGCCTCAAAATGGTGGACAGGGTTCAGTTTATACTTGTCTCAAAAAATTGGACATTCGTTCAGTTTACACCAGTTTCAAAAAAGTGGACACTTGGTCAGTTTATACCAGTACATTTGTTCTATTTACACTTGTGTAAAAAGGTGGACATTAATTTATTTTGCACGAATGCAAAAATAGGTTCGGCTTACACTAGCGTCAAAAACGTTTTACTTTGGTACAAATTTACACTGGTGTAAAAAAGGTGGACATTGGTTAAGTTTATACTATTGACAATAAGCTGGATATTGCACTAGTATCAAAAAGATGGACATTGCTTCAGTTTATAGTAATGTTAAGAATATGAATGTTAGTTTATTTTGTGCTAATATCAAAAAAGGTGGGCATTAGTATAGTTTACACTAATGTAAGAAGGTGAACATTGGTTCAGTTTACACTAGTCTCAAAAAGATTTTCACTTATGTTCAAAAGGTGGTCATTTGTTCTGTTTATACTAGTGAAAATAAGCTGGAAATTTTAGTTCAGATTGTACTAAAAGGTAAACATTAATTCTGTTTATGCTCATGTCATGAAGGAAAATATTGGCTCAGTTTGTACCAATGTCAAGAAGGTAGACATTGCTTCAGTTTATATTAGTGTCAAAAAGGTGTACATTGGTTAAGTTTGCACTAGATTCAAATAAGCGAACATTGATTCAGTTTATACGAGTCTCAAAACGCTGGATATTGATTCAGTTGAGACTGGTTACAAAAAGGTGAAAACTGGTTCAGTTTATACTAGTTTCAAAACAGTTTGCACTAATGTCAAGATGCTGGTTATTGGTTCATGTTATACTAGTGTCAAGACGTGGACATTGGCTCAGTTTATACTAATATAAAAAATATGGATATTTGTTTAGTTTAAACTGATATAATAATATTCTCATTGCTTCTGTCTTTTGTTTCTCTCTCTCTCTGTCTCTCTCTCTGTCTCTCTCTCTCTCTTCAGTTTAACTCGCTCTCCTTTTTTCTCTCTCTTTAATTATCGATTTTACTTCATTTTCTCTTCTTCCTTTCTATCGTTCCTTTTTCTCTCTTTGTTTTTCTCCCTTTCTATCTATCTATCTATCTATCTATCTATCTATCTATCTATCTATCTATCTATCTATCTATCTATCTCAATCAGTTTATATCTATCTATCATAATCTGATTAAATCTATCTATCTATCTATCTATCTATCTATCTATCTATCTGTCTATCGATCTGTCTGTCTGTCTGTCTGTCTGACTGTCTATCTATCTCAGTCTGTTTATATCTACTTATCTATCTCAATCTGTTCATATCTATCTATCTATC